>JAHWFO010083400.1:1326503-1342370 GCA_023313115.1 Rhysida immarginata
CTATTGTTAGGAATTTTTCCAAAAGATCGCCTCAGCTTCCAACAGAGGATTGTTGCGATCGTTTTCTGAGAAACTGGAATATGTCACTGGCATGTTGTAAACTTTTGTTATGATTCTTTTTTTTTTTTTTTTTGAAAAAACTCTTGAGCAGTATAGACGTACCCTTTTTGCGCTCGTTTGTTTTTCCACTTTCCATGTTCGAATGCGAAGCCATGGTGGAGGAACCTGGTCGTAATTATGTTTATAGTCATTTATTTCTGTTAATTGATAAATTCCTTAATTTTGGTTAATTTTGTTTATAGTTAATGTTTATAGTTGCAGGGCGACCACTCATTTTTTCAAAAATATTATAGGAATTATAGGAGAAAGGAAAAAAAAATACAAGAGATTTATAGGAGAAATATATCTCTATTTAAAAATAGCATATCTGTGCATACTTCACTATTATATTATTGGGTTCGCTATATATGTATTTTTAAGGATTCCTCTTCTTAGTCAGGCCAACAAGATTGTCCAATAATTTTCTCTTTCAACCTTCAACATCACTTTGTTGCTTTCTAATGAGCATCACTGCTAACTTCTTATGAGCATCAGTGTTTTTCTTTTCAGCTGCCGATATCATCATCTCAGCTACTGCCACTTTTTCCATATCCTTTCTTTTCACCGCTTCTGTTAGCATTTTCATATCTTCCTCTCTTTAGCAGTCTGAGAAGTCTTAACATCAAACATGATTTCAGTCTCCTTCTGTTTTAGGGAATCATCCTTGTCCTTCAGTGATTGAGCATCCTTCTTTTGTCTGTCTTGTAACTCTTTATTTGCTTGAGCAGCTTCATATTCCTTTTTGGACTTTTCCTCTTCCTCAGTTTGTTTTCTTTTTTGCTCTTCTAATCTCAACATATACAATCTGTGGGCAGAGCGGGCTGCAGAAAGAAGGTCTTTAGTTATATACACGCACTGTGCTTTTCCATCATGTGATTTTACGACATCTTTCAGCAGTCTGAGAGAGCTAATAGTATTGGTCTATAAGTTATTCCTCTGGTCAGTAACAACCAGCCCATTTTCTGAAAATCCTCTTTCCACAGTAGCGTTACCATGAGGTAGTACAAGCACAGCCCTTATGAGTTTTGAAATTAAAGGGAACTTCCAATTGTCTAGTCCAGTTGCCCAAAACTTATCAATTCTGTCGGCTGGTGAGAACGATGGTAACAACTGCAAGCATTTCCACTCATTTACGCAGCGTGCAACATCATTTATTCCATCCAAATGCTCCTTCATTTTACTAGCAATCCTGTGGATTTCTGCACCGCTAGAAAATTCACTGGATTTTAGAGGATTCAAACAACGAACATCTCAACAAACTGTTATCAAAGGGAAGTTTTTCCAGCAAGTACTCTGTTACAGTCACATAAAACTTTCTTATTTGTCTAAGTAGCTTGGGCTCCTGGTTTTTCGCCTGTTTTAGAGTTTTCCTCATCAATTCACCAATTACTAGTTCAACATCCTCCAACTGATTTGCTCCAACTTTAAATTCCACGTTAGCTACATATTCATTGCCACGTATAGCTTCCAGCTTCACAAATTTCAGCATTAAAGACTAGACAATTTTCGTAAAATAGTCGTACAGCAAATGGATTTTAGGGGTTTCACTTTGAAAAAGCGTCAAGAATTCCTCAAATATGGGCAACACATGTATTAAAAAATGACAGTTAACCTGAGTTTCCTTTCCATTTTCCATAGGTAGCACCTTCCTGCATATTCTTTTGAATCGAGCACAGGTTGGCTGATTTTTTTCAGATGAGCTGAGGTGCTTGAAGTAAACCACATAAACTTGCCACTGATCGGTCAATCGTTCCAATGCTGGTCCTAAACTTACCCAACATGAGGGCACATGCTTCATGGGAAGGAGGATAGGCATCTTCATTTCTTTCTGTAGGTTTCGCAAGTCTTCACGGCGGGCTAAGACTGTTTAAAGAAGAAGTGAAGATCTACAGGAAGTTCTTCAATTTCAGTCCCAAATGCAAGCAAAGCCTTATGGAAGGCATTATGTATTACATGCAAATTGCATATTCCATTGTCTATAATTCCAGGTAAATTTACTCCCTGAGCTTTGAGGAAAGCAATCGGAAAACTTTTTTATTGACATTAGGTCCATCCGAGCCAAGTGATATTTCAGGTCAAATTTGTCCATTTCAAGATATCAGATAATTGCCTCACTTATATCCTCACCTTTTGCATTCCCAAATGTAATGGACTTATAAAAGTGAGTAACGACTTCATTCTTCGCATCGCTCCAATATCCAACGTGCAAATCAAGTTGCTTTTTAACTTATACATTTGTTGGCGATTTTGACTCATTAATCTCTTTAACCAACTTTGTTAGAAATACAGGTGCCAGTCCGTCACTAACCAAATATGCTTCTTTTCTTCTTCCCATTTTGATATCTTGGGCAATCTTGCTATCAGGAAACATTGCTTGAAATAACTCTGAACAATTACCAGATGAATGGAAGCTATAATCACTGTGAGCACCATGCATAGCCCACAAAATTTCGGCATTTGTAACGTTATCATCGTGAATCTGAAGTTTAAATTCATTTGTTTCAATCCAACTTTGTTTCGAGGATGCCACAACTTTAGCCTTTTCAGTGTGCTTTATACCTTTGGAGTGTTGTAATACTTGGTCGATTCCAGAATTTTCGATGGAAATAACTTTGCTACAGATCATACATGCAACTTTGTGTTCATCTTTTTGATCACGTTTACACCAAGGACCGATTACGTGTCCATTAGAATTCTTTTCAGTTAGCCAAGCTTCTTGAAATTTTGTCTTATATGGTGCCATATCAGCTAAATTCGAATAAACGAATAGAAAAGAAATGTATAGACTTAACCTTTTCGATCAAAGAAATGTGAATCACATGCTGAATACCCACTTACCTTTTCATGTTGTTGTTGTTGTTGTTATTGTTGTGAAGCCCTCATAGATAGACTATTTAGCGTATATTAATGTCACTACAGTAATTTCCACACCTTTTCATGTCTGAGAGGGAAAAAGCGCGCGTTTCCTACCACGTGACGATGACGACACAAAGAAAACGGCTGCATTGGGAAGAGTCTGCATTGGGATCAACGATATAAAATGAGTAGATCGCTCGTGAGCTGCTTACAGCGCCACCATCGCATCCCCATTTGAAAGCATGGTGGCCATTGCTATGGTTAGCAAAAAATGCTTTCATCGTATGTTAACGTGATTAATTTGTATAGACAAACAAAGTAAAACTCAATGCGATCTCTTGTTCCGCTTCAAATTGTAGTATAGATATATTAAAGGTTCACCACTTACCTTTCACAGGTGCATTTTTATCTTTCTACGGCTTAGAATGTTTTTCCTCACATAAAAATCCTGATCATCATTTATATTGTAGTTGGTTGATACATAAAAGATGTTTATATCCAACGATGTTACCGTTGTTTCAGTGATACCAGAATGATTGTTTATAGGCATTTATGAAATTATTTACCGCAAAAAATATCCATGATGGCGGATAGACACGGACGTGCATAACTTCGCTCTTTGAATATCGGAGCTCAGGAACATGATTCTCTCTAATTATCGATAATTTTCTTTATCATCAGTTGCTTATGTAATCTCTACTTAATTTTAATTCTGTCTCAACAACAAACACTCATTAATACGCCTAATTATGCCAAGAGAGAACAAAAACCAGCTTGCTCAAAAGCTGCCCCCCGCTCGTTCCACCGCAATGGACTCTCTTAGTGAAGTCGCATTAGACGATTCCATAAAACCGTCAGTGGAAAAAAGCATCCTTGCCTACTTCTCTGATCCTACGACTATAGATCACATTGTTTCGAGGATTATGGATACAATCTTGGAGAAAATGGATCAGAAATTACAGGACTTTTCTACCAAGCTCAATCAGCTTTCTGAAAAACTGGATTCTTCCTGCACTCGCCTCGACTCATTAGAATCTCAATTTAATTCACTTCAATTGAAACTGGAATCTCTCGAATCTTCTCCCCGCCTGAACGAGTTGACTCGCTTTGACGATGTTATCAAACGCATGGACGAGCTAGAGCAACACTCCCGTCGCTCAAATATCAGGATCTTTAATTTCCCCGAGGAACCCAGGGAGCATCTACCTGACAAAGTTGCTGAATTAATCTCTTCTAAATTGAAGATTTCGCTTACCAGTTCTGACTTCGCCGCTATCCACCGTCTGGGTTCCTGGTCCAGCACTTCAATCAGACCTGTGATCGCCCAATTATCTTCCCCTATCATTAAAGACTCTATTATCAAAAATCGTCATCATCTCCGCGGTTCATCGATAGTGATTGTGGAAGACTTAACCGCTGTCAGATATAGACTACTACGTTCGGCTAAACAGAAGTTTGGGCCCAGAAATGCCTGGAGTTCTAACGGGCGCATATTCACCAAAGATTCGGCTGGCAGAGTGATGTCTCTAAGCTCAACTGATGATTTTCAACTTATCAAGTAGTTTATCTAATCTTAAGTTATAGCTTATCCAGCTTTGTAAATAATTTATTTTTATTTTTATGTATATACACTATATGATCACAAATATCCGGACACATGCACGTTTGCGCTCTAGCCACGATTTCATGGAAATTAATAGGGCGTTGCACATCCCTTTGCCCGAATCACAGCTTCCACCCTTCGGGGAAGACTTTCCACCAAATGTTGGTAGGTACTTTCCGGAATGTTCCTCCATTCCTCCCGAAGAGCGAGAATCAGTTCAGGTACAGAAGTTGGCCGATGTGATCTGGCCCGCAAGCGTCTTTCCAATTCATCCTACAGACTCTCTATAGGATTGAGGTCGGGACTTTGTGCCGGCCAACCAATTTCTTCGACCCCTGAGTCCGCAATCCATTGCTGTACACGCCTCGCTTTGTGGCACAGAGCATTGTCGTGTTGGTAGAGGAATGGCCCGTTTCCGAAAAATTGCCACAACGTTGGAAGTGCACAGTTGTCCAAAACATTCAGATAACGGTCGGAGTTCATGATTCCTTGCACAGGAACGAGCTGGCCCAGTCCGTACCATGAAAATGAGCCCCACACCATGACTCCTCCTCCTCCGAACTTGACTGTGGGCTCTGTGCACTCAGGTAAGAAGCGTTCTCCAGGTATGCACCAAACCCAAACTCGTCCATCGGATTGCCAGAGTGTGTAGCGAGATTCGTCTGTCCACATTATACGTTTTCATTGGTCTATTGTCCAGTTTCTGTGGGCTTTGCACCACTCCAGACGTCGCTTGGCGTTGACCCTGCTGATGTGGGGCTTGTGGGCAGCAGCATGGCCATGGAATCCCATCGTGTGCAGTTCCCGACGAATTGTCATGGTACTGGCATCATTTGCAGAGGCGTTTCGAAACTCTGTGGCATTTTTTTCCGCCGAGGACTTCTGGTTGCTGCGGGTGACACGACGAAGCACTCGACGGTCTCTGTCCGTTAGTTTCTTGGGTCTACCGGTTCGTTGTTGAACTGTTGTTGATCCCCGGGTCTTCCATTTCATAATAACATCGCCTACTGTTGATTTGGGTATCTGAAGAAGGCTGGAAATGTCACGCACGGACTTGCCGCATAGGTGACATCCAACGATGGTTCCACGTTGGAACTCACTGAGCTCTGCCGAACGACCCATTCTTGCCAATGTCCAAGCAGAGTTGTGTCTGAAGGTGTGGGAAGCTATTTAAATGATGTGCAAGTCATTATCATGTGACATTGGGCCAATCGATGATCTGTGAGGGGCGTCCGGATATTTTTGATCATATAGTGTATGTTCTCTAGTTAATTACTCTTACAAAGCTTAATATGTTATCACTTGGTTAGTTGTATTGTTTTCGTTGATATACTTTTTTCTCACTTGTTTTTTTCTGCTCCTTTCTTTAGTTTACTTGGCGCTGATTTACATTCCCTACTTTTTTGAGTTTTTTTTTTTTTTTTTTTTTTTTTTTTTACTTTTCCTGTTCTTCCGCTATTCTCGCCTTATTTATATATATATATTTTTTAATTTCTCTTCTTTAGTCTATTTCTTCATTTGCCTCCTTCCTTTTCTCCCCCCTAATTATTTATTTCCCTAATTCTTTTGTTTTTCTGTTGCATACTAATTTTAACTTTGATTTATTCAAGGTACGATTTTTCTTAAGTTCTGTCTTTTCTATATTTTTCTGTAATCTTTAATTAATGTCTACTTACAAGTATCCGATTGATTTGAATACTCTTAATTCCTTTTTTAATTCTAGTCTGTTCACTCTGATGAATTCCATTTGATCTTATTCTATACCAACATACGCAGTATCAAGGCCAATTTTTCTGCTGCTCTTTCTACTCTGTCTAATATTGATACTCCTCCTAATCTTATTATTTTCACAGAGTCTTGGTCATAAAGTGACGTGGTTATACCCGAAATTGATAATTTTAACTCTATCTCAATCCACCGCTCCGATAAACGTGGTGGTGGAATTGCGATTTATATAGCTAAAGTTTTACGTTATTCTAAATATTCAAAATATTCTAATATTACTAATGATTGGGAAATTTTAACCATTTGCATTAATGACAAATATTTTATTGTAACGGTTTATCGTCCCCCCTCTGGTCATTTTCGGACTTTTTCCTCTTATTTGGCCTCTTTGCTTTTGGATCTTCAATTTCAAAATAAATCCATCATTCTAATTGGCGATTTTAACATTGATTTCGCTAAACCCTCCACCAGTCTAGACACCATAATGGATTCGATAACTCGATCTGGTCTAATATCATCAACTCTATCTTTTACACATTTCTCCCTCCCTCATCGTTCTTATTCGGCCATTGATCACTGTTTTACAAACTTTAACACTAATCTATTCAGTTGTTCACTTGATGTTGCTATTTCCGACCATTTTCCTCTCTTCTGTGTTTTTAAGACCGCCATTTCAATTAATTCAATGCATTCTTTCGTTAAGTTTATTAGGAAAGTCTCAGCCCCCCGAATAGCAGTTTTTTGGTCATTCCTTAATTTAACAGATTGGACCACGATTTTTGCTAACTCAACTGATGTTAATTCATTTTTCGATGCCTTTCTAGCACACCTATGTTTAGGCTACGATCGTTATTTTTCTCTGTCGATCTTTAGGCCTCCCCTTTCAAATACCACTATTCGTAAACCTTGGATCACCCCTTACTTGCTAGCTCTCTCTAAACGTAAAAACTCTCTTTATCGTCAATCGCGCAGTAACCCTAACCCAAAATTAACACGAAAATTCAAAACTCTTTCCAATAAAATCCGTCACTTGATAAACGATGCTAAAAAATTATATTACAAACACCTTTTTTCATGAGATTTCGACTAATAAGTCAAAATGGAAAACCCTTAATAAACTCTTAAAAAGGTCCATTTCTCATAACTCCCCTTTTCAACAGTCTGATAATATAGACTCTTTATCTCTAACCAATTTTCTTAATACCCTTCTTCCCTCCTCCTCTTCCTTACCTGTTTCAACTCTCGATTACCCTTATAGTGTTTCTTCTAATTCGCCATCATTTTTTGTGGTTCCTACTACTCCTGAGGAGGTCGCTAAAGTTGCTGTACAATTAAAGTCTTCGTCTGCTCCTGACCCATTAGGCCTCCAACCGGACATTATAATTTCAGTTATCCAAAGTCTCGCTTCTCCACTTGCTGATATTTTTAACTACTCTATTTCAATTGGCTCATATCCTAGTGCCTTAAAGATAGCTAGAATTTCCCCAATTTTTAAAAAAGGTGACTCTAATGATTACTCGAACTATCGCCCTATTTCTACCTTGCCGATTTTCGCGAAAATTTTTGAGAAACTTTTCTATTCCCGCCTTTCTCAATTTATTTATATTAACAATTTCATCAATTCTTCGCAACATGGGTTTATGCCGAATCGCAATGTTGATACAGCCTGCTTTGACCTCTTAAGAGTTTTTATCAGCCGAAATGTCTGCAAACAAATACGTTGCTACGCTTTTTGTAGATTACTCTAAAGCCTTTGACTCTATCCCACTTTCTCTGTTGTTTTTCAAACTATCTGTTTTCTTCAATATTCGAGGCCTCCCCCTTAATTGGTTGACTGAATTGTTAACGGACCGTCGTTACTTCATGGTTCTCTTTGATAAGACTTCGACAACTTTAGTCAGGAATCAAGGCTTACCTCAGTGTTCTCTCTCCTCTTCTTTTCAATTTATTTATCAATGATTTAATTACGGCTCTTTCTCCTATCCCTTCCATACTTTATGCTGATGATGTCACCTTTCTATTCTCTGACCTAAATATCACGAATCTTATTTCTGAAATTAACCACCTGCTACTTAATTTGAAACTGTGGAATTCCACCAACTCATTATTAGTTAACGTCGATAAATCTAAACTTATGTTCTTTTATCAACGCAACAAACGTAGCATTCCTATTAATCCTCCCGTTTACTATGGTCCTCATCTCCTTAACACTACTAACTCATTTAAATATCTAGGCCTCACTTTATCTCACGATTTATCTTGGGATAAGCATGTTGACATCTTACTCACTAAATTAAACAAAAATCAAGGGATGATTTCAAGACTTCAATTCCTCCCACAACATATTCTATTAATCCTTTACTATTCTTTGATTCATTGTTCTTTATATTTTGGCATCATTTTTTGGGGGTCCACTACCTCTTACAACCTTACTAGACTCCTTAAACTGCAGAAATGGTTTCTCCGTACCCTTTTGAAACTCCCTAAACCTCATACTGTTTCACACTTTTTTTTCTTCGCTAGGAATTTTGACTATTAGCCAAATTTATTTCATTCAAATATGTTCTTTTATATACAAATCTATTAATCAAATGCTAATCCTATCATCTCCCATTTCCATACGGAAACACTCAGATGTTCATAATTATACTACTCGTAACAAGACTGCGATCAGCCTGCCCTTAACTAAGAAGAACTTTGAGCGCAGATGTGTTTCATATTCCGGGGTCAGATGCTGGTCTCAGCTTCCTACTAATATATGTTCATTATTTCCTTATGTCGTATTTAGGAAAGCAATTCGAACTTTTTTAATGTCTAATAATCTACCTTGAACTTAAATCACATTTTTTTTTCTTCTTTTTTTCCCTGTTTGTTATTTCCATTTTTATTAACTATTTTTTGTACTTAGCTTTATCGTGGTTACCTTCGGGGACCTACTTGTCGGCCTTATCGGCCATATGGACCCCGAAAGGTAAATTGTAAAAATTAAAAGTAAATAAATAAATAAATAAATAAATAAATAAATAAATAAATAAATTTATTCGTGTGGACAATGCGAAAATATTTGACATTATAAAGCATCTAAATTTGGCAGAGGTCACATAAGAAATTTCAGACTGCAAGCACGATATTGGGTGAGTGGGGCTTCTCAGCTGGCGATGTTGTTTTGCCAACCACAGTAATGGCACCCACAGTAATAATAGAGATTAGTTCCACTTTTCGCCACTATCAAATTGCCCCAATGATGGCAGCGATCTACTCATTTATACCGTAGAGAGCCTAGAAAGAGCCTCCTCTTTCTAGGCTCTCTATTATATCATTGATTTAACTAGGCCCTCTAATGAACAAAAAAAAATAAACAATTTACAAGTCATTTTTCTCCCCGAAACTTTGGTAAATATATTTTGATGATGGTTTAAGAAAATATAGGAAATATAGGAATTTTTTGCAAAATATGGGAATATATAGGAGGGGGAGGGAAATATAGGAGAATATAGGAATTATAGGAGGAGTGGTCACCCTGTAGTTGTTAATTTCTGTTAATTCTGAGAAACTGAATACGTCACCGGCATGTTGTAAACTTTTGTTACGATTCCTTTTTTTTTTGAAAAACATTCTGTGATGATCGAGACGTACTTGGGATGCGATCCCATTTTTTTTTTCCTCTCAAACGTAGTGATTCGAAGTTTTGAGTCACGAAATCGGGAGCGCAAGCCGTAATTAAGAGTCGTATTGTACTATGAGTTTGTTTGATTTCTGTTGTTTTACAATTTTTATATGGGAGTACGAAGAGTTCACAGCTGATATGTCAGCTGGGCCAAATGTTTTGTGCACCCGTAAGTGCTAGGGATTGACTCTTCCGTGCAGGCACCCATAATGACGGCGGGCAGGTGTGCCGGTATTCACATTTGAGTGAACATAGCACTGAGTAGGAACTGATTGTCTGACAAGGGCCCTTGATTATAGTAGTAGGTGATGATAAGAATCTTATGTAAATTGATTAATGTACAGATTAAAGTTGAATAAATGGCATGTTATGAACATAATTGTCGCAGTGTTGGGTCGTTCATAGTGTATTTGGTCCCAAACCGTTAGCGACTTTCACCCTCTTACTGTTTGCATTCGCTAGAGTGATTATAATACCTATTGAGGGGGTGGGGGCCCGCTACACTCGCGCCCGAACAGGGATCAAAAGTCCGGAATTTCGGGATTATCGAGGTCCACCCAACACTGTGGTGTTATTGGCATGATTGAGGGTTTTTGTGATCAGTAGTCGTAATATGTTTGAAAGGGACCTAAGTGACTGTGATAGTGTGTTGTTGTTTTGCATGTGGGTGGTAGTTAGGTTAGGATTTGAGTTTTAGTTTATTTGTTTTTGATTATGGAAGCTCAGGGTGAGGCTTATATGGGGTGCATGGAGCATTTCGTCCGAATGGAGGCATTAACCGAAAATTTAGTGAGATTAGTAACCAAAATGCTGATGACGGAGGTCCATGTACATGAGGTAAATGCGAGTGGGGTCGGGGTAGATAACAGGTCTAACTCCCCAGATGTGAGGGAGGTAGTCTCTGAAAGATCTATGGAGACTGAGTCCGAAAGGGTCATGCTTCGGGTACTCGGGAGAGGGACCAACAACATGAGGTGCCAATAGGTTAGGTTAGGGTGCTTTCATCTGATGAGTCAGGTTGGGTAAAGTTAGAGGGCCTTCGTTTCGCCGATACGAAGTAGGTAAGGGTGGAACAAGTTTGGAAGCCGTGGCGAACTAGAGACTTTAGACATGGGTGTGGGATACAGGAAGGGGCTATTGGTTGTGATCGGCCAACTGTGGCTGGTGATGAGTTAGGGTTTGCGCCAGGTGAGAGCCCATGGTATGCTCAACCTGCAAGCGAGGGCTGGAAGGTGGTCCAGTCCGGAGCGGCTGCGGAGGGATTGCATCAGGAGGGTAATGACGATCCGTATGCTCCGTTTACATGCCCCGTGGCAACGCATACGAATGAATGTGCACTAGGAAGCCCGGGAAGGATGAGAGCAGCATATCCCAATGCAGAAGCCATACTGGATACCAACCAGCTAATTCCTTTGATGGAAGTATATCGAAGGAGGTCTCTGTTGACATGGAACCCGAAAGGATGATCATGCCCGTTGAAGGGATAACGACTGACTAAAATAATTATGAAAATTCAATGTATGGTGACATATTGAATGAGGGGGCAAATACGGGAATGGGACGTGTAGGCTCAGGAGGTCAGGGAGCAACACCGTGGTCACAAACGCTGTTCGACTTGCAGGAAGTAAGCACATCTCACGCGGCAGAAGTTGACACCGAGGGAGCTTTAGGCCGACCGGTAGTCAACTCCTGGGAGGATTTACCCCTGGAGAAAGAAGAAAGAAGGGACAATGAGGAGATTTGCCTCACTAATGAAGTTATAGAGCCCCAGAGGGGAGGGGAACCGGAAGTTGAACATGCAAAGGTGCAGGCATTTAGCGTAAATGGTGGCACGTTTTCCCAGAAGAAGAGCGCCATGCTGAACCAGGGCAGGGCGTAATCGGTAAGCAAGATATTGAGCATTTAGGTAGCTCGATGAAGGAGTGTGGAAGACATCCTGCACTAATGAACGGAACAGTGGTCTATCAATCTAAGTTAGATTGTACCGTGCTGGCGTTGGAGGGTACCGAGCTAAGAACTACTGTGAATGACGAGATAAAGGAAAAGGGGAACTCAGCGCGGGAGGAGCACGGAAATGGCGAAGTGAGACCGGAGGGAGTGGGTAAACGCATGCCAGAGAAGAAAAAGAGAACACGGGGTGGAGTTAAACACCGAACGAAGAATAAGGGTTGCAACACACGTGTTATGAAAAAGCGAAACCATAACATTCAAACCGAAACTAATGCAGTGCCCTCTGAGACAATAACAGCACATCTATAAATACGAAAGCACGGATAAAGTTAAAGTGACTTTATCCATATCCGAAAAGTATTACACGTTTTTGAGTTATTGCAGGTCTCCTTACTTAACCGTCTCTGGTTATCATGGGTAGTCTTCATCTGCACCATACTCATCAGATCTTGGGTAGACTTTCCAATGTGAGTTATGTTCAAGGATGCCGAGTGGATGTATTGGTTTTTCACAGTCCTTTTATCGAGCTGCAGAATGGTCCTCAGGGTAACTTCTTGGAACGACTGTAGCTCTCTCCAACTCTTTTTATATACAGTCGCCCACACAGGCACACCATAGAGGAGTATGATCCGAATCATCTTCTTGTACAGGAGTAGTTTATTTTTGATGCTGAGGGCACTGTCTTGACCTAGGAGAGCTACGAGACTGAGAAATGTTTTAACGATACAAAAAAATGTTTCAAGTTTTACAAAAAAACATTAAAAAAAATAAGTACTTCTTAAGGGCCATATAATAAAGGAGTGCTAATGCAAAAATAAGTCTTTTATAATAAGGAGTTATTAAGGACTTTTAAGAACTGTACAAACCCTGGACAAACCACAGTAGAGACAACATCCTGCAATCAGAATATAAAAATATTAAATATCTGATGAGATATGAGCGTTTTTACTAATAATGTTTAACTATGCATGCGCAATCATTACCAAAATGTCTTTTGCGTAATTTATTAGCCAAATGTATAGAGCTACTCTAATAAAAAGCCCAAGCAAACATCGTGAAAATTCAGAAAGATATCATCGATAAAGTGAGTTGAATTTCAGTTGCTCTCATAAATAAACAAAACGATAAGGGGTTTTCTTCAAATTTTAGGGTCATAAGAGCAAAAGAGGCTGTCATAAAAGCAAAAGGCAGGCCTATGGTATATTGGCTTCATATCAACATAAGGAGAAGTTGATACTAGTGCCCAGTCCAAAAATAAAAATTTGGAGAAAACCACTTATCTTTCTCTGTTGTAGTTTGTCAAGTTTCTTGAAATTGGCATTACATTGGGTTAGATCCCTGCAAGTTATAAACAAAAAATAGTCTCATACAAATGAACACAGATAAGTAAAAGAAGCCTAATAATCATATGCTATAGCTACAATGCATTTCAAGCATTACTTTTTACAAGGTGATCCCAAACATTATTTTTTTTGTTCAATTTGTTGCTGGTCCCCTATTTGCCTTCGGGACAAAACCTTTGCTGAAATATATGAGGTGTAACATACCCTTTACACGCCTAAATTTTCAGGATAATTCATCAAGTATTCTTCTGAATATTCGACAAAATGTCTAGAATCAAAGGTGTTTATATTATTTTGTCAAACCCCTGTATATCTTCGGGCGAACTGACTTCTGGATCACCCTATAGTTCATTAAAATGAGATTACACATTTCATTAATGAATTCATAACAGTGTCCAAAAAGTCTGGTAACATGGCAGATATCTCATAGCCACTCAAGTACAAACTTTTCCCAACAGTGTGCTTCACTGCAATTCAAATGTGTAAGAAACCTCAGCCAACCTGATCTTAAGCGACTCTTTCTCGCCCATTTTCTCAAAATCTTTCAAGGGGAAGGGTGTGATTAAAAATTGTTTTTAGATTAATGTGGTGTTGTTCTACAGGGTAGCAATAGGAAATTTTCCTCTATCTTTAATAGTTTTCGAGTAAGCAAATGGATGACTTTAAATTTGGCGGTCAAAATCAAATTTGAGTGCAGCAATGAATTCCCCCCCCCCCCCTTATTACTTGTAAACCACACACATCAGATCTCGCCTACCTTCTATGTTATATCTTCTATGTTACCAGACTTTTTGGACACCATGTATATATAATAATACTGAGGATGGCTAATAAGAATAACAAAATTCATCAATAAATATTCAACATGGCCTTGCATTGTCGTGGAGCAGCCACACCACTGGTCCATTGCATTAGGTCCTTACACCTTACTGATATGGTGATGCATATCTACTGCTGTCAAAAAACAGATAAACGACCATATTTTGCGGTCAGCAGGAACTTCAAAAATCTTAAACAGTTTAATGATACTGTGAGATGCACACAGAGATGCAACAGCTATAAATGGTGTCTACCTGTTCACAAGGGATGCTAGGAATCTGTGCGCATGCACATTGCTGTGAGTGTGCAAGATGTCCAAAAATATTTACAAATGGAACTTACATAAAGCAACCCTCGTACATGTATGTCTCACGTAAATAAGAGATGGAGTTATTTTAGTTGAATTAAGCAAATTCAAATTAAATTAATTAATACTTGGTTAATACTTAAAAGTTAAATTGTTACCTGATGGCCCACAAGATAGGAGTTTGTTGCATTTTTTCCCACAGCATGGTATGGCATCAACACAAGAAGTACGTGGTTTTTCCAATAATTCATTTAGAAGTGTTTGTCCACATGGGCAAGTTGTTACAGAGTCAGGAGCAAATTTGCATCCATCACAATTACCAGCATGGCAAACTGAGGTACAATTGTGATTACCACATGTTAATAATTTATCACATACCAATCCACAGGAGAAATTTAACTGGCCAGCAGTATTTTCAGTACAGGAAACTTCTTTAACTTCTTTCCCACAATAACATTCTATTAAAGATAAAGTAACCACATAAATTTTGATCATTTCCAAACATAAAAAGGATCATCAATACATCACAATGGAAAACTTCATACTTAAAGTAATGACCTCCTGACATGGATCACATAGACCTTTGTGGCATTTTTTAAGACAAAAATGAACTCCACAACTGAGTTGTTTTTCACAAATGTTATCACATAAGATAGATGATGCATGATCACACAGGACGAGCTGTATTGGACATAAATAAAAGAATGGATTAAATTAACAAAATTTATTAAATTAGTTAAAGGAATAGATTTTGAATAACAGTTTTCTTGAAGCACAGAATTAATTCAATAAAATCACACTAACTATAGCAATTACAAAAAACCTTAAAGCTGGTTTGCTCAGTATAGTTTGGTTAGTTAGTTAAGTTTATGGGCACATCAAAAGCTAGGTCATTTTTCACTTTTTCACATGACTAATATCTTTACACAATCCAGAGAAATCAACATGACTATTGTAACGTCCTAGTTAAGGTTCGTTACGTACGGCTGACGAGAAGGGGGGAGCAAGGGACTTAGTTTTGTGGAGGGGTAGAATGCGATTGTCGCGTATTTTGTAAATGCTGAAGTTATTCACTATAGAGATTATAATAGTTTCATTATGGTAATTGTAAGGTCATTATAATAGGAAGAATTGTTTTGTGTGTGTAGCGTGTGCGTATTTTGAAGAGAGTTTGTTATTATTTCGAGCAACTGTTGTGATCGTCGGTGAAAAGCACGTCTGTGTTTTTAGATGGATTGTTGTCTTTGTCGTTGTATACGGTATTGTTTCGTAATGTGTTCGTTTTGTGTTTTTGTTTTGTTAGAAAGACGTTGTTGTGTTATCATTATTATTATTATTATGGCTTTTTTTAATTTTTTTTTCTGTCTTCGAATCCGACTAAGCTGAGCGACGCATCGCTGTGTATGCAGCGGCAGAACCCGTTTTCGAATGCTTATCCAGCGAAGTCGGAGAGTTGTGTTTAATTGATTACTATGTAATGGATCTTAAAATGATTACC
>JAHWFO010083400.1:1347370-1364157 GCA_023313115.1 Rhysida immarginata
AAAAATTAAAAACCCAAAATTGTCCGAACCAGCCCCACTCTCCCCTACCACTAAAACTTATGGTGGTGAAACCCTCATATATCAATTTGTAAAACATTTTGTCCATTATTGGCTGAAATATGGACATTTGAAAAACTGTCATTTTTACCAAATGTCGGCCATCTTGGATTTGCCACTGCTGTGAAAAACTGCAATAACTTAGGAATTAATGGTTCAAATTCAACAATTCTAGTACAAATTTGAAGCTATTTATATGAGGAATATAAAATCAGTGTTGAAATAAAAGTATGTTTTACTACATTATTACATGGAAAAAGAACAAAATCATCTTCAAAATTTAGTCAAATTGAATGGGCTCTCAAAAAAATTGCCCATCATATATTTTTCCGAAACTTGGTAGAAACACCAATAAATATGCGTCCTTTAAGTATAAAAAAATTTAGGAAGGTAATATTTGTTAACAACTAAAAAAAACTTTTTTTCTTAAACTCAGGATATCGAGGTATGAAACTCCTTGTTGCTGGAATATGCTAGTAAATTGCTTTCTAAAAAGTAATTTATCATTCTTATATTTCATTATCTCAACTTTAAATATTAAAAAAGCATTTACTATACTCGAAAAAATTCATTTATAGCAATTTCAAAAATTGAATCATCGACAACTAGCTCTAAAGGATGCAATTTGCAATATTTGTTGTGTTGTATCTTCGTTTTTTTGGGGGTTTTTTTTGGGCTTCAAGTAAAAACAATTGTAATGAATTCAATATTAAAACAATATTTAATTAATATTTTAATATTTCTATTACATGAGTAGTGAAAAAATACCTTCAGTTTCGCTTTAATGAACTGTTAAGAAATTAGCAAATAGCTCTGTTAAGCTTATGAGGAACAATAATATACATGTTTGAAATATTAAAAAAAATATAGAAATGGTAAATATTTTATCAAATATATATTCAATATATGTAATTACTATAAATGGACATAATCCAAAATAATTTTTTAAAAAGCAAAAATGGCATCTATACATACTATTTTGAACATTTTGAAAAAATAAATGAATTTAATCCACTTTAAAATTTGTGAATAATAGTTCAATAGAGTTATTTTCATCAGGTGTTATTTTATATGTTCTTCCTGTGTTAGTTGAGGGAGCAGACACAATTTTCATTATGTGTTCGTATGGAATCCAACACACATCCAAAGGTTTAGGCCACATATACGATGCACTTGGACCATGAGGATGCATAAACATAATTTTATAGTCATTATATTCATCACAGCACTCCACAATTTTTCCAATTCACCAGTTCATTCCATATATGCAGGCAACATATTGTTCATTCTGGAGTCTCAGCGGTATGGTCTTGCTTCCTAAAGTAGCAATGAATGAAGTTGTGGTGGAATCCGATACCCTGGAAACCAATAATTGTGTTTCGTTTATAGGAACAAAGCTGTGATTTGACCTTGTTCCTTTAATAGTATCTGCGATTTGATACCTCACTGCTAAATGACGGTGGAAAATCTCAATTTCAGATTTTTCTACAAAAAAAGTTTTGATTCCTTTAATAGAATCTTTCGTAAATTTATACAAATCAGATGCATTTAATATGAGGTCTTTATATGGTCGCTGAAGGCTAGCTTTGGTTGCCATGCGTTTTACGGTACCACCTATACCATCACAAGCTCCCTTTCCATGGCAAGATGCAAAAAAATGCCATTCAGCTTTCGCACCATGATCTTTTTCATGGTGACAGAGATTGATAAAGTTTTTAAAATTTTTATATTGAGCTGATGATCCATCACTGAAATACTTTAATTTGTAGTACTTCTTTTATTAAATCCTGAACAATTACTTTTTGGAAAGTCCAAAATGTTGTTGTGTTGTGGACTAAATGGTCACTAATTACACACATAGGAATAGCTTTCAACTTATCATTAGCAGTGACCTTTACATATGCTAGAAAAGGATGAATTGTCATCTGCTCTTTCTTCCAATGAACACTTTGGATAGCATCCTGCGTGACACACGTATAGTTTTCAGAAAATATCTGCTAGAATAATAGTAGTACCTTCAATCAAGTCATCCTTTGTTTTGCTAAAGTACTTACTCTGAGCTTTTGTAAAGAAGTGATGGGTGCATAATGCAGACAGTTTTTCAACTAAATTTTCAACAAATTCATCAACTGATGTAATAATTGTTTTCAGTTCTGCACCATCAGTTTTCACCCACTGTTTGTAAGAAATTTCATTAATCATTTCTAATTCACAAACTGGTTCATTTATAGCTAGTTTTAGATGATTCAATTTTTAAAATAATTGCTATAAATGTATTTTTTGAGTATAGTAAATGCTTTTTTAATATTTAAAGTTGAGATAATGAAATATAAGAATGATAAATTATTTTTTATAAAGCAATTTACTAGCATATTCCAGCAACAAGGAGTTTCATACCTCGATATCCTGGGTTTAAGAAAAAAAATTTTTTTTAGTTGTTAACAAATATTAACTTCCTAAATTTTTTTATACTTAAAGGACACATATTTATTGGTGTTTCTACCAAGTTTCAGAAAAATATATGATGGTCCATTTTTTTGACAGCCCATTCAATTTGGCTAAATTTTGAAGATGATTTTGTTCTTTTTCCATGTAATAATGTAGTAAAACATATATTTACTTTTATTTCAACACCGATTTTATATTCCTCATATAAATAGCTTCAAATTTGTACCAGAATTGTTGAATTTGAACCATTATTTCCCAAGTTTTTGCAGTTTTTCACAGCAGTGGCAAATCCAAGATGGCCGATATTTGGTAAAAATGACTTTTTTTCAAATGTCCATATTTCAGCCAATAATACACAAAATGTTTTACAAATTGACATATGAGGGTTTTACCACCATAAGTTTTAGTGGTAATTTAAAAAAAAAAAAATCTGTTACTATGGACCAACAAATTTTTCTCATATTGGGTGTTTTCACATGGAATGACCCTTATGTAACCAGGGACGTATATGCAATATATATTTATCCATCAGTTAAAGATATGCGAGACTATATCTATTATTGCTACATTTTGAATGTGCTTAATGTAGTTAAGGAAGTGAGGAGTATTGACTCTTATTGATGCCAAATTACCACCACCATAGCTTTCTCTATTATTTAAATATGTAGAATTGTTGTCGGATATGAATCGTGGCATCGTGCTTCAAGAAAGTTTCACAAATGGTTATTAAACTCGATTTCCTAGATAATAAAATAAAGTCTGCCCAATTAGCAAATACCCCCCTCCCTGGCATTCCAATGGATTATACTAAAAGCTCTGTTGTCCAGATGCTTCATTCTGGTAATTAGTTTTAGTCAATTGATGCCACCAGCATGAGATCTCCGTTAGCCACGGGGGGAACTTGTCAAGGCTAGCTTTAATTGAGTTACCGTAAATGCTCGAGTATAAGTCGCAAAATTTTGTACCAAATTTTGAGTGAAAAAACAGGGGTGCGACGTTTACTCGAGCCTAGCTAAAATTACCTGTCGATGGGCTGCCTATCTATCTTTGCCTATCTATGCAAAAAAGATATATATGTTGTTTCATTACCCAGCTGTTGCCATGTTTGATTGAATAGCAAACAAGTAGTTATTTTATTCCACTTAAATAGATATTTATTTGATAAATTTATTATTGTTAACAGTAATCACCTATAGAAAATTATTTATCATTGGATAAAATCGAGGAAACTAACTTCGAAGGAGATTTAAATACGAATTCGCTTCAGCTTTGCTTCCGCATGCCGCCATTTTGAATAAATTAACGAACACTGCCACGGAGTTGCATTTTGTCCTGATGAACTTCAAACGAAATTAACTTATGATACAAGTCACAGCTCTTAAATTTTATTAAATAAATATGTATTTATTATTGTTTAATCGCCTACAGAATATTATTTATCTTTTTTCTTTACCATTTGTTCCCAAATCAACATTTTGGCAGGAAGAGAGAGAGAGAGAGAGAGAGAGAGAGAGAGAGAGAGAGAGAGGATGGGCCTAATGGGCAAGCAGAGAGAGCGGGAGTTGTCATGACAGTGGTCAGCTCCCAATAAAGGGAGATGAGAGCAGACATTCCGGGGGGGAAAAAAACGTGTGAAGAAAAAATTGAGTGCGAGCCAGTGTGAGAGAGCAAAGAACACTCATGTGGCATGAGTTCACGAGAACGTAACAGCAGCCAAGCTATCAGCGTAGCCACGACCGCCTATGATGAGACGAGTAAAGAGCCACGAGATGCTCAATGTTGATCGAGAACAAGACAGCGCACAACGGAGGTGAGTGCGCCGACTTGGGCAGCAGGTGTCGCCAGCTTATGCGGGGCACAGCGGCAGGGAAGGAGGAGAGAGCGGCTGTTATCGGTAGACGTGGGGGTTTGGGGACGATAAAGCATAACTTCGCCTCCCGAACCCTGCTCTGAGATAAGCAGCCGGCTGCCTCTAACCACTGGGGCTCTGAGTGGCGTGAGTGGCGAGCCTGTAAGCTGATAGCCCATGGGGTGGTCTCCGACAGCCGGGCTGTTCAGGAAGAACACGTGCGGATTTCAGCGTGCGAGAGTCGGCGTCTCACTTACCCTGGGCGACATTAAAATCAAAGTTTTAAAAGTGCAGCAATTCACCGGCACCTAGGCCTATCGGAATGTATACATTGTTGGCGGTTGTGAGTTTACTCTGAAAACGCACTAATTCATCAAAAATTCTCAGAATTTTAAAGGAAAATATTCTGCTTTGTGAATAAATTTATTAACGAATTTTAATTAAAATTTTAATTAGTCTTAATCTTAGGTTGCCAAATCTGTCTCGTTGCCATAGAAACAATAAAAGGGGAGAGGAGTTTTACAAGTTGAGCTGGAGTGAAAAAAACTTAGCAATATAAAGTATTTTGACTAAATGAAACCAAGCACTATACGATCACAATAAAGGCCATTTCTTAACTGAAGTTTAGAGGGGTAGGACTACTTAAGAGGGACAACTTGGGTATTGAATTAATGGTGGGCTGGTGCTTACTTTAATGAAGGGAGTGTTGCTAGACATCTTAGCAGATAAGTAATTAGGATTAAACAATTAGCATGGTGGGAAAATAAATTAAGTTAGTGATTCTTGTGGCAGCAAGAGAAAAGAATATCATACCCCATGAGTAAACGCTACAACGTAAATAAACAAGTTTCCACACTGCATTTAGTGTGTTTATTTTGATTTTTCAGTGATGTAAATAGCATTATCGATTATGATGTCATGGCTTGAATTTTAAGGGGAAAAAAAATTTGTACCACTCTTATCCCTTAGTGGGGGGGCGCCCGCCCACTTATATTCGCACGCGACTTATAATCGGGCATTTACGGTGGCATCAATAACTGTGGGGTCCTGATCACCCTATAATTCTCCATTAGAGATGTAATAAATATTTTAATCCAATTCGATATTTCTTCATCGTTATTCGTAACTTCTCTATAATTCGATTGAGTTACCAGAAAATTTTCTCTGTTAGCAGTTACTTGTTCGAAGTTGACAGAGCTTGGCAAGTCCACATTGAAAGGAGATCGCTGAGTCCAGTTGAATTGCGAAAGAAGAGGGTCGTTACCATTAAATTGTGAGATTTGCTGTTGTTTCAATAGGGGAAAGAAGGGGAGGAGAATCTTCTATGCCACATGACGTACACGCCAGATCATCCTCCACCACCATCGTGTTTTGGGTGTTTGTTGACTGAGGGAAACGAGAGTTGTAGAAGATTTGGTTCCCTTGGTCTGTCCTTGTTTGTGAGATCTTGGGTCTTTGTATGATTGAAGAAAGAATTGATTTCCAGAATTTTCACCTCCTAATTCCATGTTGACTAGTTTCTTTGCTTCGTAATTGGATATATAGAGTGAGATCATCTTACCTCTTATAAGCATTTCATATTTGTAGACAGAGCACCCCTTATAGTAGGATGAATGCCCCTCTGAACAGTTGGCGCATAGAAAATTTTCTTCCTTGCAATTTTCTCGCATATGGGAGGCACTAAGGCATTTTGAGCATGTAGTTTTGTTTAAGCATTTCAATTTTGTGTGCCCTAATTTATGACAGTTTATGCACTGCATAGGACGAGGAGGAGGACTTGTGATAGAAAAAATCTCCTTTTCAAATTTAATTATATTATAAATGTAGGAGTAGTGATAATTATATTAATTAAGTTGAATAGTACTCCTTTATATTTCGTACTTAAACTTTTACTCGGGTGACTTTTTTTATTGTTTTTTTGTTATTATTTATTTTAATTTTATCACATTTTAATTAAAGGAGTACTATTCAACTTAATTAATATAATTTTCAAATTTAAGCTTATTTGGAGGGGATGGCAGGTTAAAGTACACTAGTATTTTCCCATATCTAGCTTCTGCATGTGGAAGAGGGTATTTTTTAATGCCAGTTATGTATTTACCTTGGTCTGAAAACCTTGAAGGTCCTCAAGTTCAATATCCGCTGTAATGCCAAAAATCCAACCTACCGAGGTGGATAAGAATTTTGGTATTTCGTACGACTGCTTATAGGAGCCTATGTCCTGAAATTTGAGGCATTTCTCTGCTTCTTGAGTTGACTTGCACTTAATAAGAAATTTTCCTGACTGTAGTTTAGATATACCTTGATACTGGCCTATTAGTGAGTTAAACACCTTCCGGATAAAGTATAGGGGGATATCCTGCTGATCTGATTGATTCTCACTTTTTTCTCTCAAAGAAATTGATATTAGAAACCAAGGATGAGCAGCTCTTTTAATTTGTTCATGCCATTTCTCTTGAAATGTCTGGTTGTCCGTAGTATCTTTAATTCGGTCTTGACTTAAGGTTTTTTGTTACTAGTATTCATGGATGAAGCAGAATTATCTTTTATCAGTTTAGTTCTTTTAGATTTAGTCGTATCAGTATTAATTTCGTGCGAAGAAAGCTTTTTATCAATTTTCCTACTACATTTGGGGGATTTGCTTCGGTTCCTTTTCCCCTCCGAGGAATCTCGATTTGTCGACTACTCAACATCCTCCTCTATAAACTCATCAGTATGGGGGCAGGGGGATCGTTGTTCTGAGGGGGGGGGGGGTCCCCTATCTCAGCCACTCAGGCTGGTTTCCTCAACTCCTCCTGCCAAAAGATCCACCAAAAAATAACTGGTAAGAGACTTTCTTATTTGCTATATGTTTTTTTCCCCCGCAAAGAATTAACCTCTTATTGCATAATAAGAGTTAGAATTGCATAATAAGAGTTAGAAACAGACGCGATTATCATAAAGAACTTACCCTTATCGCGAGCCTATAGG
Organism: Rhysida immarginata; assembly: GCA_023313115.1. Classification (NCBI taxonomy): domain Eukaryota; kingdom Metazoa; phylum Arthropoda; class Chilopoda; order Scolopendromorpha; family Scolopendridae; genus Rhysida; species Rhysida immarginata. The sequence continues at coordinate 1,354,695 of JAHWFO010083400.1, forward strand.
ACCGCATCCGACCTGCTCTCCGCTCGGAGCTTCCGGGTCAAGTCATCTTATGCAATCTAATTATTGTAATCTTATGCAATCTAATTATTGTAATTATTATATATAATTGTAATCTTTTGGATTATTGTAATTTATTTGTAACCTTAAAATTAAGTTAGCCTTTGGGCACTCTTCAAGTGACACTTTCGTTAATCTTTTAACATGTTTTAATTCACTTATTGTTTTTCAAAACTTTTGTAATATTTTTTAATTGAAATCTGTTACAAAAAGATTTTATATTTTTAACTTTTTTACTGGGTTTTTCCATTATAGTGACTTAATCCTTTCTCGATTCTGATTGGTTGTGTAGTTTAAATCAGATTTATCTTGTATATTGTATAAATCTCTATGATTTGCTGTTGCAAATTCTCATGAGTCAATGGGAGTACAAGGTGTGTTTTTTCACCTTTATGCTGTTAATGTGTGTTCGTTGAATGAAGACCACAGGATGGTCAAAATCCGCATTAGAAGTAATAAATAATTTTTTTTGTGGAAAGAGGTATATCTTTGTCGTGTCGGCGAACAACAACTAATTGTTGTCGCGCACAATCTTCGTATTTCTTGTGGCGTTTGTTATTGTCCATATCTTTCCCATTGCTGTGTATGTGGGACTCGGTGAAGTGGGAGGGGAGGCGTAAACAACTTATCGCTACTAATGTTTACCTTTCAGTAGCGTTTCCTGGGTCTCTCATTCGATAGACGACGACGATCGGGTAAGATATGGACATCACATCAGTTTGCAATGGCTGACGATGGAATTCTGTGATGATGAACGTTCATCTCGGACAACAAAGGGGACAACAATGGGAACGATATAGACAATAACAAATGACACAACAAATACGCAGATCATGCGCAACAACAATTAGTTGTTGTTCGCCGACACGACATTCCTCCCGTCGCACTAAGCTAGGGGGAATACCGCTGGGGCGGTTGCCGAGTGCAACCGCAGCGCCGGAGTGTTTCGGGGTCTCGTTGGCACGTGGCGTCTGCGTCAGAGCGTGCTGGAGGATCGTCATTCTCCACATCTGGCTGATGCGGCTCGATTAGTTCAGGGGAGTTGTTTGGACGTAGAGCAAGGCGGACGTCTCTTGCTCTGGCAAATACGGGGGTGGTGTCTGGCACAAGATGGACAGAAGCTAGTGGCCCTTTTAGCTTCCCTGCTGTGTTTTGGAAGACGTGGTCGAACTCTTTCACTAGACTGTCTAGTTGGCATTTCTGTCCCTCGGTGAGCAGTCCTTTGCCTGGGTTATCCTGGATGGCTTGAATGGGTGCAAAGAGTTCATCGAAATGGATTTCGTGGACAAAATTGGTGATCCAATCGCGACCCATTAAACCTGTAGAGTTACCTTCTACCATGTATAAGTCCACATTCCGGCTGGTGCTGCCGATGGTAACTCGGACTCTGACTTTCCCAAGGCATCGCACCTGCCGGTATAGCTTCGAAATTGCCGGTTTGACTTCTGCAAGCGTAGCTGAGATGCCTACGACACCTACGATGCCACAGGGTGCTCCCGTGTCAACCTCCATCTGCAGACTCTTTCTGTCTATGAACACGTCTATCAGGTTTAGACGAATGGCTTCCTGATTCAAGGTCCCTTGTAGCTGGTTGAGGGTCTGTACTCGATCTACCAGTACTTGTGCCTCGTTGGGTGAGGTACGACGTGATCCTCTTGCCTTCGAACGACAGGCTTTCGCTATGTGACCAGTCATCTGGCAGTAGTAGCAGGTCGCGGTCTTAAAGCAACAGATGTCTGCTCAATGCAGACCACCACAACTGCCACACAGTTTCTTCGGAACCGTTTTATTTCCGTTGCTTGACTGACGACTGGCTGTGGAGTGGTGGCGCTCGTTACTCGAGTTCGCTCGGCGGCTTGGGAGTTTCTTTTGGCGATTCCTCCCACGATGGTTCAATTTTGTATTTGGGGCCTCGTAACCAAATTTGTTGGTGTCTTCTGGGGTTGATTGACTCACAGCTTTCCAAATGGCCCAGGTGGCTTCCAAACTCTGGGCGATGGTGTATGGCTTCTCGATGATCTCGTCTTGCGTCTTGGGTGAGTGAAGGCTGTGAAGAAACTGTTCGATTAGCATACGGTATAAAAAATCTCCGTACTGACAATGGGCAGCACTCTTTCGTAAACGAAGTGCGTATTGGGCCACTGATTCGTCTGGGCTCTGTATAACTGTTCGGAATTTAATACTTTCCACATATTTGTTGCGAGGACGATTGAAATGGCTTGCTAAAATCGATTTTAGTTCATCTTAAGTAATGGTCTCCAGCTCTTTGGGACTGGCTAGGATTTTCAGCATGCCATTCAGCTCTGCCCCCATATTTACTCGAGTGTAGGCGGCATATTGGGCAGGGGGAATGTTGGAGAGCTGTAACGCCCATTCAAATCTCTGAACGTATTGTCCGACGGACGTCTTGTCGTCCATAAGAAACGGCGGCATTGTGAATGGGGGAGGTCGTGGCGAAGCGAGTTCCGGAGCACGCCTCGTGCCAGGAGCGGGGGTCGCCGTCACCAGCTGAGCTACGGCAGTGTTGGTCGCTACATGTAAAGCAGAAGCTATCATTTTGGATAACTCCTGCATTAATTCTGATGGGACTGCCATACTAGATTTTTTCCAAGGTAAGTAAAGTCTCTGTTATTTAATTGTCTATTTGGGCTTCACCGTTTGTCTCTGGAGCCTGTGTTGAGAACGGCGTTCTCTGGTGGCTGTGGCTTCGAAATTCACATAGAGTTCTGCACGAAAGAATTATAGTTCGGTATCTGGATGTTTCACGATGGAATACAGTTCTCAATCCCATTTCTGACACCAAAAATTCCTGTTGTGTATGTGTCTTGGTGAAGTGGGAGGGGAGGCGTAAACAACTTATCACTACTAATGTTTACCTTTCGGTAGCATTTCCTGGGTCTCCATTCAATAGATGACGACGATCGAGTAAGATATGGACATCACATCATTTTGCAATGGCTGACGATGGAATTCTGCGATGATGAATGTTCATCTCAGACAACAAAGCGGACACAACAATGGGAACGATATAGACAATAAAAAAACGCCACAACAAATAAGATCATGCGCGACAACAATTAGTTGTTGTTCGCAACACGACAATCTTCAATTTAATTTTACTTATCCATAGTTGGTTGTTCTTTCAAAGTACGTTCAGAGACTGTGCTGGTATCTCCAATCAATCTTGGAGAGAGGGGAACTCTTTAACTGTAGCATAGAGGCACATAAGACACGAAATGTGGTAAGGAGGAAGCAGCTCCGCAGTGTAGGGTTTTTCCAAACAACGCATGTCAGTGAACTGTAGTTTTTCACATTCGTTGAAAGGGCTTGATGCATTACGAGTTTGTTCTGGAAGGGATGACAGTGAAAAAGGAGAGGTACACAAAGATCCTGGCTAGCCTCCATGATTCTGTTTGTCGAAAACTCTAGAACATCTCTGGATAGGCTAGGATTGGGTACTGCAACATGAAACTGCTCCCAAATTGGTTTTTCATCAGGATTCTAACAGAATTTATGTGATCATTTCCCTGACTTTTCTCTCACAATGCAAGATATGTTTTTACGTCATGTTATACAGGGTGGCCCATAATAAATTCAGGTTTTTGACAGCCTATAATTTTTGAACAGAGCAAAGTACAGGGTCATTGTAATTAAAGTTCAACTTTCAAAAATCTGAAAAAAAAAACAATGGTCAGAATCAACTAATATTTGACCTGAACATACGTGAAGAAGAGGGGGAATGGTATGGCATAAGAAAAAAAAATAGTTTGAAATTTTAGCAATAGATGGCGCTTTACTTGTCATAGCATAAATGGGTTCGGCTTCCAGTAACATTTGAATTCCAATGCGACGGTTATTGCATGAGTTGCAGGTTAAACCAACTGTACTGTTCAATATGCGTCACTATCAGTTTTTTTACTGAAAAAATGACTTCCAAGTTGGAATGGAAAAAATCAGTTTTTAATTGTCCCGAGGTCAAAAACAGCAGAAAAAGCAACAATAAAATCGGTTTTAATTTATTGTGAGATTTGCACAATAAATAGTCAATATCCTGTCCTTCGTTTTCTGCCACAAGTTGAAACTGAGAAACAGCATCTTCCTTAATAGATTGGAATGTATCAGGTTTGACATTGTGAATGTGTTGCACAATGTGTGCCTTCAATTCTGGTAAGTTAGCAATCGGACCACTGAACACAACATTTTTTTAAGAACCCCACAGCCAGAAGTCACAAGGATTAAAAAAAAAAAAAGGAAATGTGTTGCAACGTTTAGCAGTTTGTAAAGAATAGATTTAGCGGGGAAAAAAAATGGATGTCAGAACTGATCTCTGTATCCATATACTGTTGTCTGCACCTGCTATTAGAACACCACTATTAACAATACTGTTAGGCCAATTATTGTCAAAAGCTTATTATAGTTAGACCTATTATAGACAATAGCTAATAAAAATTTAAATTATGCACCATTTTTGTACCAATAAGAGCAAGAGTCGTGAGTGACCTTTCTCGGATAACATGAGATTTATTTTTATGTTTATATGTTATCCTTTAGTGGAAATTTTACAGATTTCTCTTTTAGAACTTCCCTATTAACGAAAGCAGTCAAAACAGAAAATTTGGTGTCTTCAATTTTTTTGTTTTATATTATGAAAGCACGGCCTAAGTTATATGATTTTACATATAGCATTGAGGGTCATTCCATGTCAAACCAACCAAAAAATAATTATTTTCATAACAACAAATCGAAAAGGGAAGGAAAAATTCTGCGACCTGGATTCTTACCAACTGAGCTACCGCAGATATGAACCACATTACTGTTACAAGATATCCACATGGACTTCACTGAAGCCACCAAGCAGCTCAATCAGCAGAGCAGGTCCCGACTCGAAAGTCGGGAAGAGCGGTGCCAGCGTTAGACATGGTCCCTGGTTCGAATCCAAGTCACAGAATTTTTTCTTCCCTTTTCGATTTGTTATTGTGACTAGCTTAAAGAAGTTTCTTCAGTTTATTTATTAACTTCTGTTTGAAATATTTTCAACCTGACTATTTTTAAATTTGATGAAACTTGCAGGATTTATTCTCTACTAGCTGAAGTAACCGGCGTTGCTCGGAGAAAAATACAGGGTGTTCCAAAATGATCTTTACAACTTTGATCACGTATATTTCAGAAATGGAGACAGGTAGAAAGGTGCGGTTTGCGGCATAATGTTCAGACACATCTACAGTTTTAATAGCCATAAAACATAGTTCAATATGTGCGCCATCTGTAACACGCAAGATATCTATGTGATATTTTAGTTCCTCCCATGTCCAGCCTAGCATGTCCTCATTAACGTTTGCAATTGTTGCTGTGATGCGAGGTCGCAATTCCTGCAGGTCCCGCACCAGGGTCTGGTAGACAGTATCCTTCACAAAGCTCCAAAGAAAAAAATATAATGAAATTATATCATTATACCTGGCTTCGCCCATGCGGTCTGACGCCAGGCTAGATTGAGGGGCATTTAATGATTCGTGGAATGTTGTCCAATTTAATTTGGAAGTCAAACACACACACACACACATACACACACACACACACACACACACACACACACACACACACACACACGCACACACACACAAACATTGACTGCCCTTCTGATTTTTTATCTCGTTTGAGTATGCCTACAGAGCAGAAAAATTTTATCCTCTTGAAAGAACTTGGGCAGAAAATTTTCTGGAATAGTAAGGGATAGACTCTGTCGAAAATATTGAATGGTGCTAAGAGATATTAAAAAAATGAATTTGACAAAATATTATTAAAAGTTCATAGCAAAAAATCTAGCTATATAGTACTTTAGAATAAACAATATTCTTTGTCTTTCCTTGAGGGGCGAATACACATGAATTGGTTCTGGATCCAACGCATGAGCAACTAACATACAAATGTTCATGAGAAAAGCAGGGGGTTTCTAGATCCAGGCCCAATATTTTTAATGATTGTCTTTGAGACTTGGTAATAGACATGCCAAACGCCAGGCGAATTTGAAACTGGAAATAATAACATTGTTTCGACTCTCCAAATTTGATTCTATAACAGCATGTTGTACACAGCATAGATTGTTGTCCTTTGATCAATTTGTAAAATATATGCGGATTGTAAGAATTGGTTTAGGGATAGTATCTCATTTAGAAGGAGTGTAAGGGGTAGGTTTATTTGCCCAAAAAATGTTGTGAGGTGAGGTAATTTTCCTTTTAGTCCCTTACATGAGTGGAATTTATTGCCAGATAACTTAAGAATATTATGTATTGATTATAATGACATAAGATGTGTTAATCAGTGTAATCAGTTTAATATTGGTATAAGGGAATAAGTTTTAAATAGCAGTTAAGTTTTGTTTATTCCTTGTACATACACTGAGTGGTGAACAAAGGATAATAATAATGATAATAATAATAATAATAAACTGCATTCTCTTAAAAGGAAATGGAATATTGCCACAGATGATGGGAATTCTTGGAATTAGTCAAATTTCCTGCGTTTTCCTGTGTGCTTTTTCAGTAGTATAATGAAATCAAGTCAATGGGTCCAAAAAGCACAGGAAAAAACAGGTAAATCCTGTGAGGAATTACAAATTGTTGGAGGTGATGACATAGCCCCGTGACTCACACAAACGTAAGTTGAAGTAAATGCATCATCCAATAATGAAGGTCGTAGAGCCACACACAAAAAAAATACAGAAAAAAATCGACATGATTTAACTTTTTAATTAACACTCTCTTACTGATCGTGCTATCTCATGTGACCAGTAGTAAAACCATTGTTGCCACACGCAGAACAGAGTTAAAATATTTCTGTATTGTCAATGGTTTCAAATCCTAGACCAATCAGAAAGCCGAATGCCAGCCACACGTTCACATCTCAGTTTTATATACTAAATAAATGTAAGTACATATTTTATTTTTTTTTTAATTTTTATGTGACCCCATTTTTTAGTTTTTAATTTTTTAAATTTTAAAAAGTTCATTTTTTTTGGCTTGCAGGACAAGTTTTAATGCATCATAACTTTCGTTCTATAGGTCTTACAGACTTGTTCTTGGGCTCATTTTTGGATCTTTTTAGTGGCTTTAATTTGATTTATAATTTGACACATTTTATATAAAAAAAATTTTTTCTTGAAAAAAGTAAACTTTTTTGTTTTATTCTAATATTCTAATATGAAAGTGTTTTTAAAAAAAAAAAAATTATAAATATATGTTATTTATTTATTTATTTATTTATTTATTTATTTATTTATTTAATGTAAAGGGAGATACAAATCATCCATCCAGGGCCAGTATGGTGAGGGCCGACAAGGTAAGTCCTTGGATGGGGAACAAATTTTACTAATTTTTGATAATTTACAAAACAATTTTTAAAAAATGGAGGGGAATGATGAGGGGCAGGAGCTAGTTACGTGGGGGTGCAGAGAGGAAGCTCTTTGAATGGGATTTGAAAATATTGCTCCTTGGTGACAAACGGAGATCTGGGGGACAAGTTATTCTGCTGTTTATTATCTACATGTCCTTTTGGATCACAAGTTATGGACAAGTTTATGGGATCACAAGTTATGGACAAATATGTAAGATACTTAACTGTAATTTTCGTGACTAAATAGCAGTTAAGTAAAAATAAATAGTTTTGTTTAATTAAACCAATTGTGTTTTATAAACTAATGAAAACATACATGACTTAGCTCTTTTGAACTGGCTATGGTTTTAAAATGTCTGACTTCAGTAAGCCAATTAGTTTTTATTTCTTCTTTGAGCAAGAATTTCTCCGGCTTTTTCCATTTCATTAGTTGTAAGTTTATAAACTCTTCCATTTTGTGTTAAGGGATCAACTTTAGTTAGGAGATCTGATCTACTCACACACAATATATCTGGCAAGTGGGGATACTTGAATGAACGGGAAAAGCCATATGGTTCCAAAAAGGCTATTCTTACGAACTCATTTCCGATCTCGTGCACACAGCATAACCACCATTGATTTGAATAGTTACAAATCACAAACCCAACTATTTCACTAAGTTCTTACTGCTCATTTTTTTCCCCTCAAGAAACACAATTTTGTCTTTCGTTTCAGTTGAAAAACTGTATTCCTTAATGTTAAGTTTTGTAGTACTTCCTACAGGTATAAAAGAATGAAAGCTGTTGGGTCCATCTGATGGTTTTAGCATTCACCAGTCATTGTTCCAAAATGGTGTTTTCAGCTTCATGGTCTTTTTGTATTGTATATAGGAAGTTAACAGATGGAATATTCTCCTTTGCCCAATCGTAAAGCTGGAAAGGAGTTGCTCTTTCATTTGATGTATTATTTATAACTACCGTAAGTTAAATGTAATAAATACGGGTCATTCTACCATAATGGGACTAAAACATGTATATGCAAGGGTAATGAACATTTATTACACGTTTGGCCTTGCATAAAGAATTCCAAACTAAACTTAAGATTAACTGGTCCTATGTCTTTAAAAAAAAACTTGTTTACCCATGTTTTAAGAAGCATATATACTTTTTTTTTTTTTTTTTTTAATAATGCAGCCCTCTACTGAACATAGTTATATTGTTTGTAACGCTTTGCACTGATTGAGCTAATTAACGTTTTTATTTTGCGTAATGGTTTTATATAAAAAAATTTTTGATGCAATCCGTTTCCTAATATTCCATTTATTTCGTTTTTAACATGTAAAACCCTAATGAATTAATCTGAACCAGACTTATTTCAGCTTTTTTGGAGGTAATGTTAAAAAAGTTAACTCTGTTATTCAAAATGAAAAGTACTGAAACGAAACGTTTTATTATTTTTAAATAACGACATTTTTATATAATCCTTTCCATGTGATGACTGAAAAGTTCTGACACAGAATGTTTAAAGACAAAACTTTATGGATTTACTTGAAAAAGCGAAGATTAAACTGAAAAGCAGGTTTAAGTGATGTCAATACTGTTATTATGTTTATGAGTAACTTTACCACTATAATGGGAAATGGTTTGTTGTGAAAGAAAATTGGCTGGTTTTTGTTTTAAAGTAGAAATAAGTTTTGATTACTTGTTCGGCCTAAAATGCACAAAACGCGTTTAATAACAGGGTCATTCCATGTGAAATCATCCAATTTTATATTAAGTGGTTGCTCGACCATTTAGTTAATTTTTCGTATTTTCACCAGAGGTTACTTTGCTAGTGGCCTGCTCAAAACAATTTTTTTTTTTTTTTTTATCTACTGCCATTTTGGATTTAGACCCATTTTTCTTTGCTGTGGGAAGCGAAAATGAGCTTTTTCAAACATTTCAAAAATACATTGCTGCGTGGATTCTGTTAAAGATGGAAAGTTCTGGTTTTCACTGCCTTAAAGTAGATGTCCTGGCCTTTCAGAAAATGTTTATAA
>JAHWFO010083400.1:1394157-1412754 GCA_023313115.1 Rhysida immarginata
AAATTGCGGTATTTAGCTCAAAAACCTTTAATTTATTCATTTTATTAACTTAATGCATTTAATGACCTTTTCAAATACACCATCTACTAAGTCTTTTTATACGCTAACTTAATTAGGGGCCCCAACTATAATCTTATAATACCTCAACATAACGTAATATAACCTTCTATTCCAAAGCAGTGCTTCTGCACAAAATTACTGGCACTCCTGGCTGTGATATACGATCAACCTTGCAGGTAGGAAATTGCAACTATAAAAACATGAGATTAGTAACGCATCGGCTCCGCTGGGGTGACAGCTATGAGCACTTCTGTACTACCGAATCAAATACTTCTATACTGTTACGCTCATAAGCGCATGGCGCCTCCTTTCATTGACGTGCAGGGGGGAGGTGCAGGAACCCCTCTTGGACAGTACAGTGCTCCCTGTCACGCCAGCCACTGGCGAGCCCAAGTTCTGGTCGTGTGCGTAGGCGTATTTAATTCGCCTGCATGCATACGCTAAACCAGTTAACTCCACAGCACGTTCCTCATTATAGGAAAATCCTTCTTAATCGCTGCAGGGTTCTGATTTTCACGGCAGGGTGCTTTACTAGACGAAATACTCTTAACTAGAACAGTAATCATATTTAAACAGTTACAAAGCCTCTTCTCGAGAAGAAAAATAGTTCATTGGGAGCGGCGCCAAAGTACATCGCGTAGGAACAGAGCTGAAAAAGTTTATCTTCGTTAATGCCAAGGGCGGGAGGACGAATGGCACTATCGGGCTCTACGATGAGTTTACAGTTCGAAGCTCTGTTCACTGCACTGAGAAGTTTTAATAAAGTGTCACTCACCAATTGTTCTCTTCAATCTTTGAGTTACCGTCACTGTATCAGCATTCAGCATCGCATTCCATACTCAGGTTTCCACGTCCAATCGTACCGAATCGTCCATGGCTGACGGGTCTCTTACGGCTCCGAGGACTACGCATCGACCATTCCAAATTGAAAACCGATTCAATCATATAAATATATCTGCTACGTTGGCGATTCACGGGCGCTCGTCATCGAATAAAATAACAGTAAATCAAGAACATTAATTAAAAAACTTTAAAACAAACATGCATCTTGACTTATTTTATAGGGCCTCATTTTCGAATTCGAGGCAACAAAACAACTCAGCGAAAAAGGGTACGTCCGTACTGCTCAAGTTTTTGTTAACAAAAAGAAAAAAATATTTTTAAACCAAGCATACCCAAAAAGTCACGCATCCTGTTTCCACGAAAGCGATCGCAACAATCCTCTGCCAGAGGCTGAGAAATCTTCTCAGAAAACTCGTAACAATTGCCTCTCCAACAGAGGATTAGCTACAATCGCTCACGAAATAGCAACAATACACTTTTTAACAACGACACAAAACGCAACACACTTGTATCCTTTGTAACGAAATAACACCCGTACAACCAACAATAATCACTTATTAAAACAAAAATTAAAAACTATATACGAGATCGCCCCCCCCCCTCCTATCCTCCCTTCGGACATACGTGACTAACCTTTAACTGGGACGTCACAATATGCTATATAATAAATCTATAACACACGGTAATTTCATTGTGAATTTCATCAGGACAGTAGTTCGAAGCAGCTTGGAAGCAGAGACAATCAATATTGATGGTCTCTATTTGGAAGTAGCGATCTTTGGGAGGAGTTATTTTTTTATTGGATGTAGGCGACGAAAAATTCGAATAAAAAGTGAATTAATTTATTGTATAGTGAACTGGACACTGAATATGCAATGTAATTAATGTATAATACACGGTAAATTTGTGTGAATATCATCAGCACAGAAAGCAAATTCGACAAAAGCAACTGCCTCAACTTTGTCGAGGCAGTTTGGAAGTTTATAGCCCTACATTAATAGGGAAAGCTTTCCAACTCGTACATCGACAAAAAAAAAACAAAAACAACAGAACATCTGTGGCATATCTGATATGCCACACGAATCCAAGTTTTCATTTATAATATTTGAATTCGTTATATCATTAATTCAAGGGAAGGGGGCTGTTTCAGCTAAAGGTTCTATAACGGTGATTTGCCCTCATTCATTTATTCATCAATTGTTCTACTTTATTTACACTCCTTTTGACCATTTAATTCCATGTTTTATTTTATGTAAAAACAATTATTTAGTCTTAAGACTTAAGCCTTCCTCTCATTGCTCTGACCCGCCAATTTACTAAGCGTCGGTTAGATTGTGTGCAAACGTAAACAACGAAAATTTGAAAAAGCCTGTTGCTAAGCAACAGCGAAAATGGCTGAAGCGTTGTTTGCCACGATCCAAAGAAACAAAATTTTCTCCCGAACTTTGTTTACTAGTGATTGGTGTGGTGGAGGGCAGTGATTGGTCGGCTGGAGCTTTTCCCATGCAGTGAAGGTTGTTTATAAAAGATGATAAAAAAAACTCTCTCTCTGGCTCATGCAGCTCGCATGTGTGGACTCCTGCTTGAGAGGTTCTCTCAATAGTTCTCTCCTCTCATTATCGGACAGCTTTTAGCTGTGGTTCAGATCCAATGTGTCTTATCTGATTCCATGAAAATAGTTGACTCTTTTGATTGTGTGACTCCTATGGTTCAATATGATAATGAGAATCTGATACAGTGTATGAGCAGTGAATGGCGTATCCCATGCCAAGGCCCACGAGTGAGACAGCAATGTCGAATGGCGAATTGAGACTGCAAAATGTACGAGTTTCATAACGCAATGGCAATAGAAAATGGCAGATCAACCAGGCAACAAGCGGCAGTGAACGCATGCAGAAAAGGACGACAGATCAGCCATGTAACAGGCAGCCACTGAGGCAGGCACCGAGCGGCCAAACAACCCAAGAGCAACAGCACCGATAATAGACTCGGTGGATCCATGAGGTAGCGGCGGGAGTAGCCGTAGGGTGGACAAGAAACTGCAGCTGACAAGGTGAACAACGAGCGGCAATATAGCTACGTGTTCTGCGGTTGGCGGCGAACGCGACGGCGGTCAAGAAAGAGCATCGACTCATCGAGAGAATATCAACGAACTTCATCATACCCAACATGTGTCAGTGTGTGCTTCAAGACTACAACAAAGTGTTCAATGACAAACAAAACTCAGATAAGTAGAAACTGATGATGCTTTATATGATTAATATTAACATTGAACCTGACATAAAAGAATAAGAGAGAATATAAAGGCCTAATTTAAGTAATGCAATTGCACGTTAGTCTTAAAGAACTGGGAAAACTCTAAGCGCAGCATATTGACAAAATATAATGATTGTTCTGTGAAACTTACTTACATTTTAAATTAGATTTCTCTATTATCAATTATTAAAATTTACTAACACACTAATAAAGAAATAATTACTTTTGAAACAAATAAAGAATTTCAATTTATCATATTAAGTGTAAAGAAGGGCTCTTTTACCACAACAAATGTAATAAAGAAAATAACAAAAACAAAAATAACAGAAAAATACAACCTGGAAGCACTTTTCGAGAGCCAAGCTCTCATCATTCGGCAGGAACCAAGGAGAACATGTGGAATACCCAAAGTGAACTGATTAGAAACCGAAGAAAGCGGTTTATATAGCGAGAGAAATACAAGGCAGACCAATAATAGAAAATAAATAAAAACAATATTATTGGTTGGCTAATTGAGACCACCACTGAATTAGAGGGGAATCACCAATAGGGCCTAAGTCGGAGTTTAATAACGTGTTGTTCTTGGATTTATGGATAGCCATGCTCTTGAAAGCATCTAGCAAGTGTTTTTTATTGATAGATTGTAACAGTTTTAAGTTGTCAATGGAAAAATCGTGACCCGTCTCTATTGAATGTTTGGCTATGGTTGATTGACTGCATCTACCGAATCTTCTGTGGTCGAGGTCTTCCTTGAATCTGGTGGATAAACTGAGTTTGGTCTGACCTTTGTAAAGCTTAGAACATTGCCAACAATGGATGACGTAGATGCCTGACTTTTGTATATCTGGTACCTTATCTTTGGGGTTGCCCAGCAAGTTTCGTATTTGGTTGGGGTTGCTGAAGAAAGAGAAATGTTATATTGTTTGAAAATTGAATTTAAATTTTTAATAAGTAGTTTATTGTAAGGAACGGATATGGTTCTATACTTATCTTTGATGGGGTGTAGAGTGGTTATGTCTGACAGAAATTTTTTGAACTTCCTCTTCCTCAAAAGATCGTCAATTATTTTAGAGTTGTACCCGTTTTTCTTGGCTATTATTTTAATCAAATCAATCTCTTTTTTGAATGAAGTATTGTTTAATGGGATATTGAGGGTCCTATCCAACATGAAAATAAAAGCTGAAACTTTTTGGGTTCAAGGATGGCTTGAATCGATGGGAATGTAGTTAAGGTGATTGGGGGGTTTCCTATGAATATCAAAATACAGGGAGTGATTATTCCTAATTATTACTAAATCCAAGAACTCCTTGGTTCCTGCCGAATGAGGAGAGCTTTGCTCTCGAAAAGCGCTTCCAGGTTGTATATTTGTTATTTTTTTTTTTTCTTTATTACTTTTGTTGTGGTAAAAGAGCCCTTCTTTACACTTAATTACAATTATCCACATACCTCTTTATTCTTAGTTTCAATTGTGGACATTTGCCCAAGTTTTACTTTCTCGAACAATTGCCCCAGTTATACTTTTTTGTATAATTTTGATTTAATAGAATTATCATCAGTTAATTTATCATAGTCTTCATTTGTCTGAATAGTTATGTATTAGATAATTGGGAGCTTTACGTTCTTTCTTAATGAGGGTAAATCATTAAGGGGTCTATTTTCTTAATTTATCACGGGTAGTATAAGAAAACAGTGGTTACAATTATATTTAAGTTATTGAGGGCACAACTATAAGATTAAAGAATAAAAGAAAAGAAAAGCTAGTCACTTCATTAGATAAAAAGGGAAGTTAGCCCGAATAGGTGGGAACTTTATCCTGGGTACTCGCTTATAAGTAGCTTAATTTTGATACTTTTTTTAAGATATTCTAAATGAGTCTAAAAAAAACAAGGGTGAAAAGAGGAAAGGTAAGTGATAATTGATGTAACCATCAATGGGATTAATGATAGATGCCTACTGAACATTTCAATTGTTGTCTAAGAATAAAATTAACACTGAATGATTTTTTAACTTGTTAAAGCATCATTACACAGAGTAGGATCTACTACACATCAATTTTCTTAATAAAAAACAAGTAATCTTTATTCAGTTTAACATTTTTCATCATTTCACTGCATAAGCTTTCTTGTAGGCTTTGGTTCGAGGCAGTTTGGAAGTAGGCCTATTTGGAAGTAGCGATCTTTGGGAGAAGTTGTTTTCGTATACTGTGATACTTTTCATGCATTGGCAACCAATTACCATAATCTAATACATATTATTGTTATGTAATTCAGGTTATTTAAATCGGAACAAAAACTGTCTTGTTGGTTGCACATTGACCAACAACTCACGAAAACCATAATGTGGTTCCTTCTTAACAGTAACAACGATAATGCATGTCATGTGACTTTTAATCGTCCTGGATGCTGAGAGGTGCAGAACGCAAATATGGTGAAATCAGGCCCTTTCCATCAAACTTTATTTTATGTCTGTCAATTAATCAGGATAAAAAAAAAACCGGAGCGATCTCACCAAACAAAGATAACATCCCTCGGCGATTTTCTCAACTTAGATGCACATTCATTGACACCAAAACGAGGCGCGATCCATTTTCAATATAGCAACACTTGTAGGCGACAGGACTCAATTTTAAGCTGTCCTTTTTGCAGAATCACACTTCGCAATTACTCGTCATGAAGAACAAACGGTTGAAGACTGCTTTTTCCATAGTGATATTTACTTTTTTTTTTTAAAAAATAAAATCTAACATCTCTCGAGCATCGAACATAGCGTGTCCGAGAAAAAAAAAACAGAAGAGGAGCTTCCCTGCACGACACCGCACACGCTCTTTTTTCATTATTAGGAGCGGATTTCTAGAAAAGCTATGACAACAACAGCCAACAGAGCTCAGCATCAGTCGCAATTGTTATACCTTCTCATATTATTAGCCTTATCAATACGATACAACACAAATGCTCATTTTCACGACACAAAAAATCGACTACAACGTACTCTCCATTAAACAACACACACATACGACCAATTTCACCTATTTAGTCCGACCACCTTACACTACAACCAAACGAACCACACATTACCACTGAATAACATACAACTACAACCATAACACCACAGGAACCCCACGATTCAAGAAAAAACAAAAACAAAATCAAACACTGACTCAGTCACACACGCCCCACCAAAAAAAAAAAACAACTAAAGAACAACGTTCTTTCACTTGACAATTACACCCATTCACACACAAACCTTACTCCACAAGACTATGTTTACTCCGCCAACACACTAACCTCAGTCATGTGTGACATGTCCTTGAACAGGTTAATTAACCAGGCAGGTTTCTCTGCATTACCACTTTTCCCTTGACTCTGTAGAACACCCGCCATAGAACTACCCACCTTAGACACTGCATCCACACCCCGATTAGGGCGTGACTCTGTTCGAACTAGACCACCCGGAGCCTTGGGTCCGCTGACCCTCTCGCTCTTGCGACAGATCGAAGGACGTGAAGGCTTAGTTTTAACCGGTTCCAGGACAACCATTTTCAAATTCCACTCCTTTTCGGTTTGAACGGCCACTGACACCATGAGCTCACGTTTACAATCGATACCTACATCCACCATCGCCATACTGACCTCCTCAGTCTCTGTACCTACGGCCACATCCCTCATGTCTGGCCCTCGATCCATGGGCTCATCTCTATCGTTCAGCCAAACTAACTCTGTTCCTGCAGACCACTTATACATCACGAAACCTGACTCCTTTTATTTTGACCCTGTCATCAGGCAAGAATTGCAATGCCTTAAGCGGTCCGAGACACGCTTCCCACATGACCCCATTGCATGACACCATCACATGGTCATTAGGCACAATTGTCTCACTGGGCGGGCATGTGACATTCGGCGTCTTGGCCACACAATCACTAACAATACCTTTACCCCTCGTCTCTTGGACCTTTGGGTTCTCCAGCGCACAATTTTCTGCGTCTGAGGATACCTTTTCTTCACTCACAACCGCTACAGATGAGCATATAAAAGACACCCCATCCAGAATGTCTGTCCCCAAGATCCCATCATAGGGCCTGTCCTGAAAGGAGTGCAGCAGGAAGTCACACTTGGGCAAAACTCGACCGCGAATTTTATTGTCGAGCATGGCTTCCTGCTTGATATGCATACTGTGACAAGTCACGTTGCTAGGGGGGGGGGGGGGGGGGGTTCCTGGGGCCCATGGGAATTAATTAGTTCAATATTTTAACTAGCAATTCTTAAGTTGTAATTCTGTTATTTAATTACCAGCCTAATATAATTCTTTCTTGTAACTTTACAATTACTATTTCTTATTCTATGTTTAGAAATAAAAGGTATTATTTTTTAATATTAATAGTCATTTTCATTGCGTCGATTTCAACCCTGTTGCGTCAACAGAGCAAAGTAAAAGAGTGAGATGATTGCTGTTTACTATTATTGTTGGGGAGAAATTCTTGGAAGATGAGGTTCTCGTCATCCTTTAATTGTTGTGATAAAGTGTTGTTTTGTTATTGTAAAGAAGAAAAGCTGGGTTTTTTTTTTTTTGAACCAAAAAGTTCGTAATGGAAGGATGTTTTTTCTGATGTTTAGGGAGATATAGCGATAATGGCGTCAGACTGTAATGGAACGCTGCCGTTCTAAGTCGATATTTTGTTTATCATTGATTATCTGCAAGTACAACCTACTTGACCAATATTAAGCTAGTGTATATGCTATAAAAGATAGATTATTTTGTTTATTTTCGGCAAAAAGGAAAGATTGTGTGAACGAGCGTTTCAGATGCGGTGTGGCTAACCTTGAGCGGAGCGTTCGACGGGAGTTATTGTTTGGCCGTCCCGATGGGAAAGTTGATCAAAGTGCAGGTATCGCTGCTGGAGCAGTAATTTGAATGTATCCACTTGCCATAATTGATATCTTCGATTGGTGAGTGAATTTTATTTTGCTGTTTTACTTTGTCCATGGAACGACGCGAGGGTCCACTAGTACAATTGATGTGTGATAGATGACGGTTATGTCAAACGTGACATGCTGCGCTTGTCGTTGATAGACAGGTCGCCGCTGAATATATATGAAGAACTATTTGTTCTTGTTTGTTTCACACAGTTTGTGTGATATAGTTAATGAACATTGAGTTTAATGCGAATATTGTAGTATGTATAGCATAATGACCTGCCTGCTAGCTTTAAAGATATGGAATATGTTTAAGGATCGCTTTCAAGCAGTGAGTTATCGATTGCAAGGATCAGTAATTGTGAAGCAGTGAAAGTTTTGCCGTGGATCCCTTGATTCTAAAGGGGAGGTGGATCACTGCGTGTAGTAGTGTGTATACTTGCCAGTTGGTAGCGAACTGCACGGGAATCACCGGCGGGGTTTCTGTGATTCTCCTCGTGCCTCTCATTGAGTGTAAAATTTAAAAGAATCACGTGATGCTCTCCGGCGTCATGCCTTTGCAGATAAAGGGTGGTGATGGCCCATGGCAGAGCCAACTTAGTAATACTCACACTACGCCCTCATGCTTAGGATTATTGTAATAAATCTGTTGCTCCTGCTAAAAGTCATTAGTTAAATATACTGAAAAGAAGTATTTAAGTTATGCGTTTTCTGTTTGTAAGGAACTGAATGTGTTCTGCGCACCTGGTGGCGATTTGCAGAGCGGTAGCGTGTTAGACTAAGGGGCCCCTTTAGGCTAGCGTTACTGGCTGGATTTGTAACACGATTGGTCAAGAATATTTTAATTTACCTAAAATACAATAATGATTAATACTTTAGATGTTGTATTGGGCTGGTAATGGGAATGAAATTGATGTTCTGTTTTTAATATTGCTTGATTAATTGTGTAGTTAGACTCACAACCTCTCACCCTTCACATATCAGTCCCGAACCCGTTGACGATACTTTGGTTATGGTCGTGTGTGTTCATACATATATAATAAAGGGGGGAGGGGGGGGGTTCATCACAATACAACTGCCATTTACGCCCCGTACCATTGTATCAACATCATGTATGAGCGCCTGGGGCAGCTGGTGACAGCTCAGTGTCCAGGAACGACACCCGAGATCCTGTATCCACTAGCATATCTACCAGCTGTCCATGAATTACAATCCCGACTCGATACAGGCGATCTTGCCCACACTTTTAATATAATCGGTTCAATACTTTCCGTAACGATCTGTGCCGTTTTGTGCATCTTCTGTTACAGACACTCCCAGGCATAATGCCTGAGGGCCCCATATTTATAGCAGGTTACGTCTTCCTTCTCTACACGTGGCTTAGCTCCCCCTCCTTCAGCAACTTCTCCAGCATTTCCTTCACCTCCTTGAGCTCTTTTTTGCACGAGCATTCTCTTTCACACAGGGCCACAGGGGCAGACGTATGCCCCCTCTCACGAGTTTTCAAACGTGGAGCCACCGAGAATTCTTCGTCATCTACATCTGCCGGATTTGCAGCCAACTCCACCCTACTGCTGTCGCCATGAGAACCCCTCTCCAACTCCTCAGATTCCATCGTGCACTTGAAAGCGTCTTGGAATGTCTTCGGAGCGGTGGCTTTTAGCAGCTTTTTATGTGGAAGGAGTGTACCGTGCCTAAACCTTTGTAGCAGAAGTTCCTCCAGTGTAGCTCCCATAGTTGGGTTGGCCTGTATAAATCTGTCCATTGCCAATTGTATCGCCCCGAGAAGTCTAAGACGGTTTCCTTTCGGCGCTGTACGACATCGCTGTACGTAGTCCCGATCAACCTTGACCGGGCCAAAAACCTGTCCAAGTTTTGATCGAAACTCGGCATAGCTATCGACGTCAAACAGCTCCAGTTCCGCGGCTTTACAGGCTGCATTCCCCTTAAGTTTTGATTTGGCAACTGAGTTTGACCTCATCTGTCCAAAAACCAAGAGCCCCAATGCTCTCGACCGATTTTAAGAAACCAGACACGCTGATGCCAGATCCGTCGCCGGAGAAAACTGGCACAGTCCCAGTATAGTCTGCCATTTTTGGCTCCGGTCCCACATCCCCAGCCTCTGCCCCTTCTACATGCATACCGATTAAACAATAGTCACATTTACTTCGTAGCTAACTTCCAACAAACACCACCGCAAGTACTCCCACACTACTATCCATACAACACGCACATCTACCCTTTGGCTACCCTTAATCCGGAAAATGCCGGACTAGCAAGTCCCTGTTCGAGCGCCAAATTGTACCCTGATGCGTACGGGGGGGGGAAGGACGAAGGTACCCTGAACAACGATGATACTCGTCCACACGCGTCAGGAGCGAGTTTTTTAATGACTCGCGAGGGGAGGTGGTCAACTAGACAAAGAATAGGCATGTGGTGAAAACGTAACAACAAAAGTGAATTAATTTATTGTATAGTGAACTGGACACTGAATATGCAATGTAATTAATGTATAATACACAGTAAATTCGTGTGAATATCATCAGCACAGAAAGCAACTGCCTCAACTTTGTCGAGGCAGTTTGGAAGTTTACAGCCCTACATTGATAGGGAAAGCTTTCCCACTCCTACATCGACAAAAAAAAACAACAGCAGAACATCTATTTTCTTAATAAAAAACAAGTAATCTTTATTCAGTTTAACATTTTTCATCATTTCACTGCATAAGCTTTCTTGTAGGCTTTGGTTCAAGGCAGTTTGGAAATAGGCCTATTTGGAAGTAGTGATCTTTGGGAGAAGTTTTCATACTTGATGTTGGCGACGAGAAATTCAAATAATAATGCTGTATAATTAATCTATAACACGGTAATTTCGTTGTGAATTTCATCAGGACAGTAGTTTGAAGCAGTTTGGAAGCAGAGACCATCCATATTGAAGTTCGAAAGTAGCGATCTTTGGGAGGAGTTATTTTTTTATTAGATGTTGGCGATGTCGTTAAGTTAACTTTCGGAGAAAATCATGAAACTTTGGCAACAAGTATGCACTAAACTGTAAATCCACCCATTTGGGTGACTTTTGGTGGAAATTATGGACACTATATGCAATATAATTAATGAATATGACACGGTAATTTCATCAGGACAAAATCCCTTCCGGACAAAACCTCCTCCGGACGCAGTCGTCGTTGTAGGGCTGATATTAATCCTTTTGTATAATAAGATCCAGCAAATTTAAGTGCTTTTTAAGGCCAAAATTATTCGCATTATAGTAGAGAATTTACGGTAGTATCGATTGATAATAATCATCAAAAAATCATATTTTTCACAAATAGAGTTGCTAATTAATAATTCAAGCCTAATTACAGGTAATTAATAGGATCATTATTAACTGATCTCATTAAACCTGTTATTGTATCGGTTGATTGATAATTTATCAATATATCACCGATAATCACGATATTGATCGATATCTCATCATTGTTTCGATTGGTTAATAATAATCATAGATAAATCATATTTTTTCATTAATATTTACCAATATCTCATTATTATTCATGAAAATGATAGCTAACTCGAAAAATATACATCATATCTCATTGAAATTCGATATATCTCATTAATATTCTGGGTGATTGGTTTTATTGATTGATTTTATTGATTACTAGCTGATATATCCGGCGTTGCTCGGGGAATTTGTTTGATGAAATTTTGCAATATCTGAAACATGAACAGTAAGTACGAGGGTTGGAACTTTAATAGCGGCAACTGTTTTTTTACAGCTGATACAAAAGAAATAGCTGGTTCGAAGTTTTACTGTCCTTCAATGTAGTTACCAGCATTGTGAATAATCCATTTCCAGCAATGTGGAAGTCGTAGGATACCTTTAGCAGCGCCTTCCACGTCGCACCTTTGTGGAAGACCAGGGAAAATCCACTGCAGAACCCACCCATCATTTTGTATACTCGGCCGCACACAGCACAAGCTGTGGCTGATTTATTCGTCTGCCATCTCTACATCTCTTGATGTTGTCGTTCTATTCCGCACATCACTGCGTCGAGCCTCACGCTGTTCTGTTGTCTCTGTAATTCGTGAAGCACGTGCTTTTTCCTGCTGACTCGCAAGTCTGTGCTCCCGTGCCTCGACAGATTCCGCATTCCGTATTAATTTTTTTTCTTTGCTTTTGGATTCTCTTGGTCAATAGCCTTACGTTTTTTTAGGCGGCATTTTATTTACTGCAGACTACTAACAAACTCTTTAAAAATATATGAATAACAGAAATTGCATACAGTAGTTTGATTTCAACCATATGTAAGGCATAATAGCATAGTAAGAAATACAGAGATGCGACAGAAGCACGTGAAAATGGGAAACCGCCGAAGTCATGATCCCATGGGACCATGCATCGTTTCCAAAGCAAATCTGTAAACAACTCTGTATTAAATGAGGAGCTGAAGCGAAGCAAGAGCTCACATATCCAGAATAAATTAATAAACTCTATTGTGGATATGCGGTCTCTTGCTTCTTTTCAATGCTTCACTTTAGTAAGTGTTCCAAAGGTTATTTTTAAATAAAACTTGTTAGCCTGTGAACTAAAAATTTTATTCCAGAAAATTGAAATTTTTCTTTTTGTTTTTTAAACAATGGATAATACAACCAAAAAAAGAAAACTTCCTTGGTGTGCTGCAAAAAATTGTACCAATTCGAGATACAAAAATCCTGCATTAAGTTTTATACCTTCCCAAACACTTTAGAACGGTAAGAAAATGCAATAAAACGAAATTACTTAACAATTAGTTCATTATACATGCAAATAATTCAAGAAATATATATACACTGTGTAATAAATAAGAAATAAAACATTTAAATGAAAAAACTATAATAAAAAGCAAAGTTGCATATTAAGAAACTCTGACTTTACGAAGCGAAATTAGGATTGTTTATGAAAAGTTTGTCGGCCCTTTATTTTTGTAATTATTATTATTTTTATTATTATTATTATTTATTTATTTATTTATTAAAATGATTTATAGAAATATACCATTTGAAGTAGAGGCCAGTCGTAAATTTAAAACTACGTGTGTTTGTCGAATTAGGAAAACGATTCGTAACACAAATTAGAAATAGAAATTACTTTTTCAAAATAAATCCGAATCTATATTCCATAATGCGTAAAAATATTTTAAAATCAATTAATGAAAAATTAATAATTTTATTTAAAATGAGCAAAAAGGTTATGAATATCATCAATTTCGATAATGCTAAATGCACATTTGAAGAAGGGATGCCACATATTTTCATTCATTTGAAGAAGGTATGCATTTTAAACAATAGGCCTAATATTATTTAGCCATATTTAACAAAAGGCCTAGCATTAATTAGCCATTCATTAATGTTGACCTTAATCATTCAGTCATCGTGTTGAGAGTTACTTTTTAACACTAACTCTAAGATCAATCCCAAAAATTCGCATTGTTGCATGTAAATTAATTTTAATTTTTTTTTTTTTTTTAATTTTATGAATCGGGATCCAATACGTCCATCCAGGGCCTGTATGGCCAGAGGCCGACGAGTTGGGTCCCTGGATGGACCTGGATTCACGACTGCCATGCCCCCCCCCCCCCCTCTTGATTTTAACATCTAAGAATGGAAAAAGTTTACTGGGGCAAATCGAAGAGGATCACTGAAAAAAGATTCAATGAACCCTTCGCGCATGCCAAATATGGACGGACAGAAGCATCGGCTGTGGCAAAACACATGTTGGAAACAGGTCACGGTATACCCAAGACAAATGTCAAATTGTTAAAATGTGTTAATCACGAACATCTATTAGATTCATTCGAAACCCTGGAGATTAAAATGAAGAAACCAAATTTGTTACTGAATTCCAATAAAGATCCATTGGGAGAATCTCGGCTTTTTGATTTAATAGTTAAACCTTCGTAGTTCTTTTGATTTTTTGGGAGATTTTATAATTTTAAATTGTTGCATTTTGAATTTCATTGTATAAAAAAACTTTGTTAAAAAATTGATTTATTTTGTAAAATTCTTTGTATAATTTTGTAATTTATTTACTGTTTGTAATTTATTGGCTCGTCCGCTACAGGGTGCTTATTCACTAATTTATGGAAGCCACCAATTGGTGGATTTTTTGTTATAACTTGTTGTAAACTGATGAATACCTGTTCATTTCAAGCCTTTTATCACACTGAAAGATGGTCGCAGGGTGACTGAAATACGTATATGTGTTAATAAAAACATTTTTTATTGTGGACAAGAGGTTCCTTTTCTTACTTTATGTTAATTATCCACAGTTGTTGGTTAGTTTCTTGATCAGACAAAATAGTTACAGCAGGAACGTGTTCTATGGTAAGGCGCTTGGCAAACTCTCTAACCAACAACCTGTTGAACAGCTGTGGCCCCTATGACGAGAGACTACACACAGACAATCTCTGTTGGAACTACCTTATTACCCATTACTTAAAGCTAGAACTCAACCATGAGACATATAGTTCTACACCACAAGCGCTCTGAAGTTATAGGTCTGCATAAGAGAGTACCGGTGTGCACAATGCATGGAACGCAACAAAGAACTCTTGGGGTCTCCACAAAACTTGACTACCTATAGAGCAAAACATCCAAATGACAATTAATCGTTCACAACACTGTCCAAAACTTGACACATAAGTTTACGAGGGAAAGTCCGGGGACCTAAGCTCACTTGCGCATGCGAATGATATTCCACTTCAAGGAGGAGGGGGAGAGAAACCTGGAATCACTCGACGGCTGCGGAGAATGCAAAATAAAATTGTCACTTACCAATTGTAGTCATCATTTTTGGCTCTGATTATCACACTTATACTAGCTCCGTTAATTAGTCTTCGAGCAAAGGAATGTTGTAAGGGACGATGTTAAACAATCTCCTCTGCGCATTCGAATTGCTGTCCGCCATTATTCCCCAATAAAAGCTGGCTTCACTGCAGCACTGGAACTCTTTTGTCTAATAACTACTTTAATTTGTACAAACTTAATAAAATTGTTAAACAAATTATGCAAAAAGGTAAAAACAATGTGCATCAAAGGCACATTTGAGTTGAATGCAGTGAATTTAATGGCACAAAAGCCATCCGTGATATTCCCTTTCCGAAAAGCTGCAACTCAGATTGGAATCCAATTCAAAAAGCCCTGACAAAAATGAGAAAAAATAAAAAGATATACAGTCGAAACCCGTTAATACGAACTCTGTTAATACGAAAAATTTTGCTGGCCCATCCCCGTGAATGATATTTACATGTAAATTCATCCTCTTAATACGAACGATTTTTAATTAAAGTCTGGTTAATACGAAGTAAAATTTCGGAAATTTAGTGAGAAAATAGTGATCAGAATAAAAATTCCAATAAGTTTTCGAAGTATGCAATTTTCTAAAATAAAAATTAAATGTTTTCTGTTATCTATTACCACTGACTTCTAAAGAATCACCTGTCCTTTCGACCATGACGAACACCACTAAACACGTGGTGTTCACTAACGCGAATCTGATTTGTTCTGTATGAGAGTGCACTTGTTTCAAAAGAAATTGAATCACATGACAATTTTATATAGGAATCAATCGGTCTTATTCGATACAGACTACACCAGCTGCAGACTACAGACTACACTACGTACTGCTACACAGCTGCTACACCATGTCCGACGTAAGGAAAAAGAAACGAAGAGATCTTTCACTAGAAGTGAAATTAAAAATTCTAGATGCCATTGAAAAACCAAATGCATAAAAGGGCAGATTGCTAAAGAATTTGAAATTCCTCTGTCAACTTTGTCAACGCTAATAAAAAACGCTGAAAAAATAAGACAACAAGCAGAGACAAATGGGACACTTAAAAGGAAACGGATGCGAACAGCAACACATGAGGAAATGGGAGAGACATTGCTGAAATGGTTTCAACAAGTAAGTTTACTTTTTTCTATACTGTACACAAGATTGTTCAACAGTGTCTAGATAGAAACTAAGATGGCGGAGTTGAAAGCGATGATCCCGGGCAAATTCAGCACTCTGCTCCATCAACACAGCGCATGATTACTGTGATGGACGATCTCAAATCATTTATTTTGTATGAGAAAAATGTTCCTCTAGATTTATTTACATTATACTCAAAAGTAAATAATGTTTTAAGCAGAAATTTTGTAATGTCATGTAGACAGATCAAAATAACAGTTTTTTACTCAAGGAACGGAATAAAAATGTACGTATTTTATAACAATAATTTTTCTATGCTTATTTCGAAAGTTATCAGAGTTGATGATAAATACGAATTCCGGATAATACGAAAAAAATTTATGGTCCAAACAATTTCGTATTAACGGGTTTCGACTGTATATTAAAATTTTTTCGAAACATAACTCATTTTCTCGGAAGAAACATCAACAATTGTTTGCTGGAGGCTGACCTGACCTTCTTGGAAAGCCAACCAACAATAGCAACCTCCAACAAACAAAACAAAGAAATAACTTACGACCGACTTACAATGTCATCGGCGCACCATAACGAGCGATACCGAGGCAACAATTACACGATTTAACAAACACTAACAGAAACAATACAACCCCTTTAACCCCCCAAAATGTACTCAAACACTAACAGAACAAACCCTAAACAATTAATCAAGATAGATTAACCCCAAAACCCCAACCACAAAACAAAGAAAACTCCTCTTACATTTACAACAGCAAACAAAACAGCAACGTGACAAACGAGCAATTGCGTTATCATATGTAACACTCAGACTTGCCCCGATTCCCGTTCCTGCCGGACCTATGCGACACCCCAACTCATATGTAATGTTACAATACAATAGGATAACATTTTTGCTGGTTTTTTGGGCCAAAAAAGTGGAATCACATTATACAAAAGGAAACATTATAGTAGAGGATTTACGGTAAACATTTTTAAACGAAAGTTGTTTACATTAAAAGCCCACAAAATCCAAAAGGTAGGTAAAACAACATTATATTTATTTACTACTATTTTAGGCCATAATTGTCGTAGAGTGGCCGTGCACTGATCCTTTTCCAAAAGTATCACCTCTTTCCATGATAAATAATAGTTATTAAATAAAAATGAAAAATAAAATGATAATTAACAATTAACAAAATAATAATAAATAATAAGTAAAATCAAAATAAAACTAGAAATATAAAATCAAATAAAAAGCTGACGTTTCGGATAGCGACTATCCTTTATCAAAGCAAAAAGGATAATTCTCTAAAGGAAATTAGAATATTAGAGAATTATCCTGAAGTTATGAAAAAAGTACTAAAGGACGCCTTTATATATAGTTGGCATAGGGAACAGTAAGACTGTATTGGCTGAAAAAGCAGAAGAGGAATTTGAAGACATGTTGGGATAGGCCAGGAAGGAGGACAAATAGGAGGTAATAAGAGGGCGACAAAAAAAATGCAATAGGATAACACATACAAAATTAAAATTATAAAAAAAGTTGAGGAATGAAAGGGTGTGAATTCCCTGGGGAGGAAGGGGAAGGGGGGGGGGGAGAAAAAAAAATTATCCCTGAAAAACCCCTCACCGTTCCCGGTTACACAATTTTTTTGACAAAGCCCGGTCGCTAGTCACCCTGTAAAATAGTATCGCATAATAAAAAGGTCACTAAAATAAAAGAGTACAGAGAGCATATGAAAAAAAGTACAGGGACGAACACAAAATGAACATAGAAGTAGAAAGATATGACAGAACATTAAAATTGAGACAAGATATAAAAATAAAAAGAAAGAAAAAAGGCTCAGAGAGCCTGCGAAAAATTAGGGAATAGCTGAAGTTGAAGAGGAATATGGGAAAGGTAATGAGCGAATGGTGCCTTTGCTAAGGTTAATGCCATTAGGGGTGAGGGAATTAAATTAGAAATTTGGGTCTCATTATATTTAGGCCCCCACTTCACCCAGCTCTCCGACTTCCTTTCATCCCTCGGCCTCCGTGTATCTCTACGTTCCCCTACTCCGTCTACCCGTGCCTTGAATTCACCATTCCACACCAGTTGTGACAAATTCACTCTACCTGGAGTTTACCGTCTAAGCTGTGCCTTTTGTGATAAGTATTACATTGGCCTCTCTACGCGTAGCTTTAATGTACGTTTCAGAGAACATTTCGCATCCTACAATAGACAGGATAACCGTTCGCACTACGCAAACCATCTCGCATGTACTGGACACCCCCTCAGAGCACAAGATGAGGTGATGTCCGTCACGCATGTTTGCAATAATCCCTCAAAAACTGCCATCCTAAAGGCCATAGAAATTTACAAAGCCAAGAAATCCAACCAGACTGCTCAACTGCCAGACCGACTTCGACGTTTGTGCTGTCCTCAATCCTTTGGCAGATCTCTTCTAGCCTTTTATACCTTGAATTTTATATATGTTACCGGTTTGGTCTTCTTTTACCGGTTTTAATGTTATTATTTGTATAAATATATTTATTTTATTATAATTTTTTTATATATTCTTCTTTACACTTCACT
>JAHWFO010083433.1:932-14090 GCA_023313115.1 Rhysida immarginata
TTCGAGTCCCGCCTAGGGTATGGACATTTGTATTTTTCCGTTATACATAAAAGCTTACTTTCTTTATCCACTTATCAGTCACACGATTAAATTCGTTTAGACTGAAAAGAAGAAGAAGAAATGTGAGATGTTGACAAGTTATTATGTGAATTGAAGATCTACAAATGAAAATCAGCCTTTCTTCTAATAACTGGACAACATTTCAAATTTCAATTATTATTTATATATTTACTAAAATTTGTGAAACGTATATTACTTTAAATTTATTTCGTTTAATTTCAATCCTTACACGTTATGTAAAGGAGAATTACTTAAGAGCCTACTGAAAAATCGTAGTTAACGCCATCTAGCGTTCAATATCGGCTAACCTAGAGAACAATAGCCGTGCACAGACCAGGGGATTAAAAGACTATGCTTTCAGTAAATGGTGGAGTCCACATTCAACATGTAACTAATTTTAGTAGCGATTAAAGACTTGTTAACCTGTGTCTTCGTGTCTAATTTCGTATACGAATATTGCATAGAGCGCCATTCCATGCTGGTGGTGACCTTTTGAACTAATTTTTCTTTTGGTGGGTATGAACTTCCCATACCCTCTTCTATGATATTACCAAGTATTATAGCTTTTGATCCAGTAGTTGTTTTTTTTATGGCCATGTCAAAATGAAACTTTAATTATAAAGACCCTGTATTATGCGATGGAAATTTTTGACTAAAATCTCTGGGGGGTTTTTCTCCTAACAATATACAGGGTGTATCTGAACGGTCTGTACAAACTTGGAGGGGAAGTAGTATGGGTGATTCTAAGCAAAAAAGTTCATATGAACATTTTGGGTCCAAATTTGAACGCTAAACTGAGATATGAACAGAAATAAAAATGTCTCCACCAAGATCAACAAGTTAATAACTCAAGTTCTGTAACATCTAGAATGATGAATTTTGGTTAAACAACAGGGTACATAAAACTTTGTGTACCATTAAAAATTGATCAAATTCCAACCAGTAGCTTCAGAGTTACGCTTCAAAATCGTAACCCGTGCTCACATGCGAGTACTAACCAGCACGTGTTACGATTTTGAATGCGTAACTCGGAAACGATTCATTGGAATTCGATCAAATTTTAACGGTCCACACAGGTTTTTGTACCGTGTTGTTTTACCACAATTCATCATTCTAGATGTTACAGAACTTGAATTATTAACTTGTTGATCTTGATGGCGGCATTTTTATTTCTGTTCATATCTCAGTTTTCGTTCAAATTTGGACCCATGTTCATATGAACTTCTTTGCTTAAGCTGCGGTCACACTTTGCAATTTCCAGCCGCGCTTGCAACTGCAACCGCAACGGCTCTTCCCATTACCTAGCAACCCCCCTCCGAATATGGCGCGGCTGCAACCGCGCCAAGAAACAAAAAGTTTGTTTTTCTCTCGCTGGTTGCAGTAACGCCAACCATTCAGAACGCTTCAGTGTTGCAGTAACTCCAAGATAATTAGTGTTGCAGTAACTCCAAGAGACAAATTTTATTTTAAAATGGCGAATTGGACTTCGGAGAAGGAAGCACGTTTTATCGAGCTCATAGAGCAGTATGATTGTATTTGGAATGCCAATTCCATAAAATATCGCCGGAAGGATCTAAAACTGCAAGCCTGGCGTGAAATTGGTGCCAGCTTAGACGTAAATATCTGATAAAGCTAATAACAATATAGCTTTTTTCTTCTTTCCGAATTTTTCCATGTTTTCAAATAAGCAGACGAC
This sequence comes from Rhysida immarginata, assembly GCA_023313115.1. Lineage (NCBI taxonomy): Eukaryota > Metazoa > Arthropoda > Chilopoda > Scolopendromorpha > Scolopendridae > Rhysida > Rhysida immarginata. The sequence continues at coordinate 2,689 of JAHWFO010083433.1, forward strand.
CTAAACTTCTTCCTCCTTTTCTTCTTTGGTCTCAATGCCAGATTGTAATATCATTGGTCAAAATATAAGTGGTTGCAATCACAGTGTTTCAAAGTGTGACCGCTGAATGGCGTTTAACAATGTGTTGCTGCAACAGTTGCAGTTGCAAGCGCGGCTGAAAATTGCAAAGTGTGACCGTAGCTTAAGAGGTTTTGGCATAACGCAGTTCATTATGTGAAGTGTTGGTGCAGAAAGTTCATGAATGACGTAACGATGTCATATTAAATTTTGAGTTTTAGACATTTTGCATGAGGAACTTTTTATTTACTTTGATGTGAAGAATCATGCTAGATACTTATTATCCCTCATTTTAAGAACACCCTGTATGCACACTATCTACCCAAAAGTAACCGGACACTTTCGATTTTAGACCTTTGTACAAATACTTGATGAATTATCCTTAAACTACAGGAGTGTAAATAGCATGTTACACCTCATATATTTCAGAGACGGGTATGTCCCGAAGGTAAATTGGGGGCCAGCAGCAAACTGAACAAAAAAAAATAATGTTTGGGATCAACCTGTAAAAAATAAAGCTTGAAATGTGTTGTAGCTTAGCATATGATTATGAGGCTTCTTTTACCCTGCAATAATAATATAAAAATATTAAATATTTGATGAAATATGAGAATTTTTACTAAATAATGTTTAACTGCGCATGCATAAGCGTTACAAAAATGTCTTTTGCATAATTTATTAGCCAAATATTTAGAGCTACTTCTGTAAAAAAAAAACAAGCAAATATCGTGAAAATTCAGAATGAATTTAATTTCGTTGATAGAATGAATTTAATTTCAGTTGCTCTCAAAAATAAACAAACTAAGGGGTTTTCTCCAAATTTTTATTTTTATGCATTCATATCAGCGTAAGGAGAAGAAGTTGATACTGGTGCCCGGTTTATATTCTCATTGCAGGGTCAAGTTTCCTGAAAATGGCATTGCATTGGTTTGAAAGCCCTGCATCTTACAAACAAAAACTTACGAAAACATTTCGATTTTTTAAAGAAACCTCTATAAATATACGTTCTATTCTCATACAAATGAACACAAATAAGTAAATGAAGCCTCTTAATCATATGCTACAGCTACAGTGTATTTTAAGCATTATTTTTTACAAGGTGATCCCAAACCTTGTTTTTGGGTTCACTTTGTAGCTGATCCCCTATTTGCCTTCGGGGCAAAATCTTCGCTGAAATATATGACGAATGTAAGAGAACCCTAGAATACAATAAATAATTTATCCTAATATATAAATAATATATCCTAATATCTATCAGTCTGTCATATCATGCAAATTCGGATTTTTCATTGGCAATAAAGTAAATAATGCGACAAAAGTAAACATTTAAAAAATAGTTAAGGCATCGTTATCCAACGATATAAAGGTTTTAACATCAAAATGTTACGAGCAGTAGCGGCTCGTGACTATAATAAGTGGAGTGGCAGAAATACAAAATTTCAGGTTCTTAGGCCTTTTCGTATAAAAGTTATAGCTTGATTTGTATTTGGAGCCTCGCGGCCGAGCCAAGGCCTCAGAGGACTATATAAATTTTAGAGTGTAATAGCTAAAATTTTAAGCAACACATTGTAGCAACACAATATAAAACATTTCAGGTTTCTGGACTTCTGATTTTAAACTCATAGCTTTAAACATTGATTTGAGATTGAGGCCCCATGGTTCCTGCCAAGAGACTTATATAATTTTTAATATATAATAGCTAAATTTTTAAACCACACTATGATTAAACAAAATTTCAGGTCCCTAGACCTTTCCGTTCAAATGTTATAGCTTCAGTTGTATTTGAGGCCGACAGGGGCCCCGAAGCTATACCAGTCTCCTTGTATATTGTCTATAATTATTATTATTGGACACTAGGAATCTGATTAGATGTCATATGTCTGTCATAGATGTCATCTGATTCGATTCTCTCCTGGTCTAAATCGAACGGATTAAGTCTTAACTTGAACAAATCACAAGTAGTTTCCTTCTCCAGTAACAAATTATATTTTTGACTACAAGATTGATTATGATATCATTGGGAAAAGGAACGAAGTTAAAGATTTAGGCATTTTATTTAATTATAACTTATCTTTTACCCCGCATATTGACAACATCATAAGATATGTCTCCCGTAGAATTGGCCTCTTGAAAAGGCTTACCGCATTTTTCAAAAATCCATTAACTCTCATAAAGTTATTATTTCTATTGTAGTTCCTAAAGCCACATATGGCGTGTTAATTTGGTTTACTCATCAAACTCAAAACTTTTTACTCCTACAAAAGAAATTTCTTGCATCTTTATATTTTCTCTCAAAAAATATAACAAGCATGATCTCAATATGGAATTTATAAACGTATTTACTCTCTCTAATATCATTGGTAATATTTTTCTTAATGTCCTTAAGAGGATTGTTTCTGGGGCTGTTTGGATGCCCGAGGTACTGTCGTCTATCTGGCTGTCAGTTCCAAGAAAAAGTCGTCATAAGTTTCTTGTTTAATAGCTCCTAATACGAGGACAAATATTGGTGAGATTACTCCTTCTTATAAACTTGTCACTTTGTATAATAGAATCCTCTCTCATAAAGATGTAGACATTTTTAATGACCCAACCAATTCTACTTGTAATTTTAAGACTTTAAATATCTGATTTTGATTTATTTGTTCCGAAATGTAATCTTTTTCTTTTGAATTCTTTCCCCGCTTGGGTTTTATACATGTAGGGGCAGTTTGTATTTGCTTGTACATTCTGATCTGAATAAATTAAATTAAATTAAATTAAATTAAATTAAATTAAATTATTATTATTATTATTATTATTATTATTATTATTATTATTATTATTATTCACTCATAGTGAGCAAAATTTTCTTTAAAATTATTTAAATTCGTCATGTTGCATCGACATAGCCCAATTGAATAAAATAGATTTTACATGATTCTGATGGTTAGAACAGTTCTCTTTATCGCAACTAATGATAATTTGTCTCGTGTCGCTGGGGATTTTATTCCATGTTGAGATAATATTAAATGGAAACAATATGTGGAGGGTTTATAGTAAGATATTTAGCTTTACTCATATTTGGGGAACTATCCAGCCATTGGAAAACAAAATGAATAGGATGGGTAGATATTTGAATCGCTTTAACCAGTTCTTTCAATTTCATAAATACTACAAAGTAAGGGAAGGTTAAAAGGTTTATTTCAATGGCGGTCTGAGTTATAGAATGATACAAAGGAAGATTTAAAGGCATACGAATAATGCTATAATACGCTACTTTCAACTTTTCCTGCCAAACTCATGGGTTTATTCCAAAGGATCAAACCATACGTTATTTTTGGTTAAATTTTGACCTTTAATATATTTATCATCTCTTTTCGAGTTAATGTTGAACGTAATCTTTTCACTAAATATTTAAGTTTACGCTATGTTTACTACACTGACAAATAACTTCTTCTATATGCGACATAAATTTTAATTTGTCGTCAAAGGTGATCCCTAGCATTTTTTGGTTGCGAACTGAAATAGACTGGTCTTTATCAATAATTAATTGAGCTGTCTTGTCTAAGTTGATTTTCATATTTCTTTTTTCGAACGTTGAGATATTTTCTGTGTCATGTCTGATATTTTGTTTGTTCATTCGGTATTCGTTCGGGGAATATGATTTTGTGAAGATCAAATCATCCACAAAGGCTTTCATTTTCAATTTAAAAGGTAGTTCAGAAAAAGGCGCAGTCACTACAGCAAATGAAATGTTGCTGATTGCTGGACTTGTGGAATTCCTCGACTTGATGGATAGTAATAGGAATGGTTAACTTATTGTATCTCATATCAAAAAGGTCATGCAGTAGTTCCATTGATCGACCTGCAATACCAAAATACTGTAATTCGATGAAAAGTTGGGTTCTGGGAAGGGTAGTAAACGCCTTAGCAATGTCAAAGGTTACAATAACAAAACGATGGCATTTATCAAGGGCCTCAGCTGCCTCTAACATTTTCATAAGAAGTAAGTCTTGAACTGAAGTTTTAGGACGTCCTCCATATAGATTGGTGGGGAGCATTTTCCAAAGGTACTCTATCATAGTGTTAAATAAAGTTTTTTCAATGATTTTATACACCGTTGGAAGAATAGAAATGGGTCTGTAATTCTTTAATAATAATCTGACCCCTGTTTTATAAATCGGTCGTATAAGTGCTTGTTTAATTATGGTGGGGAACTGTCCTGTTTCCCAAATTGTATGTATTAAAACGGCTATTTCCTTGATGTCCCCATTTCCTAAGTGTCATTATTTAAAATTCCATCATTAGGGTTGTATTTAAATTTATTGTTTTTATTTACCCAATAAATATGATGTGGTAAATTTGTTGGTAACTTCCAATCAACTTTGGAAAGTACAAATATAAAAACTTCAAGTTCTTAGACCTTTTAATTATTCAAATGTTAGAGCTTATTTGTGATTTGGGCTTCAGGGCCCCTGTCGAGACCTAAGAGACTTATACCAGTTTTTCGCGTATATTAGCTAAATTTTTTAGTAAACTACTGTAAGTATACAAAATTTCAGATTTCTAAGCCTTTTCTTTCAAACATTATAGCTCTATTTGTGTTTAGGGCCCCTGCCAGGGCCACAGAGGATATATGAAAAGTTTAGTGTATAAGAGATAAAATTTTAAGTAACACACCATAAATATGCAAGAATTCAGGTTTCTGGACGTCCGGTTCAAAAATTATAGCTTGATTTGTGACTGGGAACTCAGGGCCCCTGTCGAGACATAAGAGCCTTATACCAGTTTTTTAGTGTATATTAGCTAAATTTTTAAGTAATTTTTTATAAGTAAACAAAATTTCAGATTTCTAGACCTTTTCGTTTAAAAGTTGTAGCTTTGCTTACGCTTGGGGCCTGTGGGGGCTCTGCTGGGGACTATATTACTTTTTTTGTCTATTTGCAATATTTTTTTTAGTACAACACAATGAATATATAAAATTTCAGGTTCCTGGCGGGATTCTAAAGGCTTATATCAGCTTCCTTCTATATTGGCTATATTTTTTAGTGCCAACTAAAAATATACAAAATTTCAGGTTCTAGACCTTTCCGTTCAAAAGTTATAACTTGATTTGTATTTGAAGTCTTGGGATCTTCTGGCCCCAGAGCCCTACATCACATTTCTTGTATATTTACTATATTTTTTAGTACCACGCTATAAATATACAAAATTTTAGGTTCCTAGGTCGTTCCGTTCAAATATTGTAGCCTCAATTGTATTTGAGGTCTCGGGACCTCCGGCGGGGCCCAAGAGGCTTATATCACTTTTCTTGTATATTGGTTTCATTTTTTTAGAACCGAACTCCAAATTTTTTTTTAGATTTACGAAATTTCAAGATTTTTAAGGTTTTTTCAAGATTTTTTCAAAAGATAAAAAAGGAACCATGAAATTCTTACAAGTGGCCCCTGAGGCGCCCCGAGCCACCCAAGAGGATTCGCTATATTTTTCGCACCGTCCTCTGTATAGGCCTACGTGTGTAAAAATTTTCAAGCCTCTAGCTCAATCCTTTCAAAAGTTATGACCTGTGACATACACATTACATACATACATACATTTGTACCGTCATTAATAGAGGTTTTAGATGATGCTAAAACTCTAAAAATCTCCTTTCTTTTTAACAATATAACACCGTGTTAATTAAAATTAACAGTGCTTAATCACGCAAATTCGTTAAAATTTTCAAATTTCAGAGTTTTCATTGGCTGTTAAGACCAAAGAACGATAGTAATTATTCTACGTGTGGGAGATTCGATAAAGAGCTCAATAATAGCAATTAGTAAACAGTGTGCAAACAGTGTGATAAACGATTCCTAATGAATAGGTTAATAGCGCTGACGAAGCAAAAAAAGTTCAGGCAATCGCGGAGGTCGAAGAAGCCTATGTAAATCCAACAGAGTAAGGAAGTCAACAGCATCGATTGCTATGCTATGTTCGTGATCCAAAGTCATTTGAAGATCTTCGAGGAGTTGTTGGTGTATTGCAAGATACTTTCTAGGAGGCTGCAAAGGCTCAAGAGCTGCTAAAGGACGATAAAGAATATTGTTGCATATTTGCTTGGGTTTTCAAATTTGACAACTCTGGTATCTATTTGCAATCATTTTGGCGTATTGAAATCCCCAGCAACCTAAGCGAATGTTTCAGAAGACTATCAGCATCAACTCAACTCCGATGCAACCAATCTTCGAGTGCTGTATCTCACATTAAAAGATTTGGGGCAATATCCGAGGAAAAATGAACGCCGTCTTAAGGATTATCCAGGGTGCATACCTTCGGGTGTGGTTCAAACATCGCTCTTAAATGAATAACAGCTGATTATGTAAAATCATATATTAAATGCGGTATGCTATGAGACCATAGAAGGTTAACTGGTTTCCTGGTGAAATCAGTAAATCATTTTTACTGGAAAACGTGTTGGCGATTGTTCGATTGGAAGGAATGATTTCCTTGGCAACAGCAACGAATGGAATTGCAGCATTTCATCAATGGGCGGGCGAACGGCACATTCAATGTTCAAATGTGACTTCAACCTGTAATACCCCCATTCAATCACAACATGCAGATTTGCTGTGCAAAGGCAGCATCTTGGATATGTGAGTTACTAAATATATTTCCTTTCGTATAATCTCTTTATTTTGGCCTCATTTTTTATTTTTTTTATTTTTTATTATTGAAATATATGAGATGTAACATGCTCTTTACATCCCTGAAGTTTCAGGATAATTCGTCAGTATTTTTCTAGATACTCGACAAAACGTCTAAAATCGAAACCGTCCGATTACTTCTGGGTAGATAGTATATAAAGAAGACACAAAAACATTATGGATGGAACGAAATCCACACGTGAATAGGATGTATAGGTTGAGGCAATTTCGGTAAAAATAAAAGTAACATGACCCTATGCCTGAAGAAGAAAGTCTCCAATCTGTGTGCTACCAGCCCTCACTTATGGAGCAGAAACATAGACGCTAAACACCAACGCCTACAAACCACTCAAAGAAGCATAAAGCAATATATGCTAGGTATCACAAAAAAATATTAATATAACACGATTTCGATGACCATCTTTCAGTGTAATGCACATAATACAAATCAGCCAATCAGTGAATTATAAAGACTTGAATAATTAATCAAAAACAGGAATAATACAAAAATGTATTTTTGGAAAACATTACCATAATAAGAAACAGTGGATAATCAAAATATTAAAAAATTAAGATAAACAGTGGAGGATTTGGTCACAAGTTCAAAAAGTCGGGATTCTCCCAACGGTCCGATATCTGCATTTAAGAAAAACTTTGAATCCTTATTCTTTATTGATTTTGTTTCAAAAGAGTCCAATAATTTTTCATTGTTGACGCATCGCAATGATTTTCATTTACTTTTGGAATGTGTGCGGAATTATAGTATGTTTGAAATTAACATTCGAAACCTGTACCATCTTTTTTGACTAACCCAGTTTACGGAGGATTTAAAATATAGGTGATTGGATCAAAACAGTTATGGTAAGGTAGGGCAGATGTACCAGTAATTGACAGTTTAAGACATTACTGTGAAACGAAATTGTGTACATAAATCAAATTGCATTTTGAAACTTTTCTAGTTATACCATTAAATTGTAAATATAATGCAGAATGTGCCAATCTCTAAACAATTATTATATCTTTAAAAGCTATTAAGTTATTAAATTTTTATATAAGAGTAGCAGTTGTAGTAAATACAATTGATTAAAAATAAATACTCCTTTTAATGAAAAACTGAAAAATAAAATGAAATAAAAAATAAAAGTCACCCTAAGTGGAGAAAGTCTTATGGAGACAGATGTGGAACAAAAAACACAGGTGAAGAGATAGTCTTGCAGAATAACACAGTACAAACACAGGAAGATACACAAGAACAGACGACGCACATAAAGTAGGAGAAAATCTGGTGATGAGTGTCCGATGATGAGAAGCACAGTTGAAAAAAGTTGATGAAATTACAAGTTGAATAAAAAAAACGTTTTCGAGATCATTGATCTCATCTTTGTTTATCAAAACTTTTGAAATATAACCTCGTTTTTTTGAAGTCGGTTAAAAATTTTAGTTAAAAAACATAACAATTAAAATTGAAAACAATGAGTGTTAATTAAAAGTAAAGAGGTATTGTTGGTTTTTGGATTGTTGTGAACAAGAGAGTATGTTGGATTATCTATTGTAATTTATTTATTTTTTAATAGTAATTTCCATTTATTAGGACCGGTAGGTACTTATGTTTTCACAATGTGCGTCCGTCCGTCCGTCTGTTGGTGCTCTAGCGTTTGAACGCTTCCGGAATTTCGACTTCCGTTTTCGCCATTCGACAACTTAGGAAAAACGAAAGACTGAGTTCGTTGGTGGAAAAAATCGGTGAACTACTTCCGGTTCAAAAGGTCGCAAATAATATAGGGCACCAAGTTTTTCACTTTACTATTCCATGTATAAATGGCCTGTGCAATGCCAAATGCTGTTCTCTCTTTGGCATTTCATACATAAGCAGAGAAAAGGCTTGTAAATTAAGTGAAGACACGTGATGGTCTTCCTTGATGGTCAGTATCAGTCAGAACTGGTTCAAGGGTATGTGGTTGATGGGACCATTATGGTCTACTGGAAACTTTCAATGATAAGATATGGCATGTATTATACCAAACAGCTTAGAATAACATGTCATGTTAGAATATTAACGTAAAATGATGATAGTCGAAATAGGATCAATGACATGTGGTTTCATGGAACCATTGTGGTTCAGTGGAAACTTTCAAAGCTCAAATTTGGCATGTAATATATCAAACAACTTGGAATGACGTATCATGAATGAATAGAACATAAAATTAATTATATTCGAAATTGGCTCAAACGCACCTGGTTTAGTGGAACCATTATGGTTCATTGTAAACTAGCAATGCTAAGATACAGCATGTAATATATCAAACAACTTGGAATGATGTACCATGAATGAATATAACGTAAAATTAATGATAGTCGAAATTGGTTCCAAGGCATCTGGTTTAGTGGTTGGTTGGTTGGTTGGTTAGGTATTAACGTCCTTTTCAACTGCTATGGTCATTTCAGGACGGCGTTATAGGGGCCGCAAATTTTGCCTCGCAAGGGTTCTTTAACGTGCAGCCGGCAAACGACTACACGGGACCAACGGCTTTACTTGCCTTCCGAAGGAAGTGCGTGATCTCAGGATTTCCTCCTGAAAAATCCTCGTCGTCCTCGGCGGGGATCGAACCCGCGTACTCGGGCATCAGAGGCGATCACGCAACCGCCGAGCCGCCGATCTGGTTTAGTAGACCCATTATGGTTCATTGTAACTTTCAATGCTAAAATATGGCAGGTAAATATCAAGCGACTTGGAATGATGTATCATGCATGAATATAACGTTAAATTAATGATAGTCGAAATTCATCCAATTCATCCTATGCTACTTCTTATCGCCGTAAACAGAATACTAGTAGTAATTTTCTTCTTGGAAGATAATTTGTCATGGGCTATCTGTTGATCGTCTCTGTGACAAAATTCAGGACCAACAAAAAGAATTGGTGAATAGGGCCTACAAGATTTATGTCAGAGTGGGTGATAGAAATTGACAGTCAAGTTCTCATAATTGACACAGCTAGTTCAATTGCTGGAAATAAAGAAGTTACACTTAAAACCACCATGTTTCCTTTATTATCACCCTACATTCTATATCACGTGAGTATATTTTTGTTCATTTTTTGAACACAGAAATTATCAATAATGAAAGGTTATGTCGATTACTAGTAACACTACATATCTGGGTTATAGTAATTGACGGTGGATTAGTAATAAGTATTGTCCACTGATCACACAAAAAGTTTCACGTAAAATAATAACAAATATTGCATAATATTCATGAAATAATATTCAAGTGATCAAACCTTCGCACAGTGGTTCAATACAAGGTTTTTTCGACTCGGTAAGGCATTGAACAATCAACATCTGTTTGCGGCCGTAATAGAGAGCAAAGTTCCTAGTTTTTAGCTGTTCTGGGAAGCCTAATACATTGTTTAATAAGAGGTGGCAATATCAGTCCATTTACTTGCCTTGTTACGTTATTAAAAGCCTTTAAATCGTGAATTGTCAATTACTGGTACACTGTCCACTACTCTACGAAAATTTAATACTTTAAAGGCTACACTTTAAAAAGCTACTTTGAGTTCACTTCTGATAATTAATTTATAGGTAATAGCTTAATATTGAATTCATATTTAAAATTGGAGATTCAATTCAGTTACAGAAAAAAATGTAACTTTTAATTCTGTAAGAAAACATATTCTAATAAAAAGTATTTTGAATGTTATTAATTTAAGGAAATGGGAATATACCCAACCCCCTGTAATATGCACCTGTTAAAATGTTTCTATTCACTTTTGTTCTATCAAACCTTTTTTATCAGGGGTATTTGCCATATATTTTAGAGATTCTGATGTAAATAATGATATTGAAAATATTCAGACAGAAAGTTTTTTTTAAATACTCAAGGGTGTAAGTTTAAAAAGAAATAAAAGTGTTTTATCTCAGATATTGTAAAGTTTTAAATTTATTTTTTATTTGGTTTCTTAAAAAAAAATTGAGCATAGTTATGTCTAATAAATGTAAATAATTTAGACATAGCCTTCAACTCTCATTAAACCGGAAAACCTAGTTTGACTGAAATTTTGGTAATTTCTAGAGATATTATTTAGTCTACAGTTTACAAAAACAGTGAGCGAACTTTGCATTTTCTCATAACAAAGGAAATCGCTTTAAATGAAAGAAAAAAAAATTCTTATCGACATTATGACAGTTAATAAGTAAAGGATATACTAATAAAGCGACAATATCTTTATTACTGCATTCCAATATATCATTATTGATTCGTGGTTTATGAAACAATTGCCTCTTGTATTAATTAAATCACTGATCATATAAAAGCTGATATGTTATAAATAATTTTTAATTGATGAAATAAAGTTTAATGAGGTCACTTGATAATGCATGACATCAATAAATTAAATGATTAAAGCAATTCAAGCAATTTTAAAACATACATGTATATGTAAGTAATAATTTTATTTATAAATGAAACAAGTCGGGCAACCGAAATGCCCAGAACCTACTGGATTTTAAGGAATCTATATATATAAAGAAGGATGTTTGTGGGTCTGTCTGTCTGTGGGTCTGTTTTTTATACAAATCTACAGTTTTAGTCCGATCTTGATGAAATTTCGCATACATGACCTTCAAAGCATGAGGAAGGTCACTGTCTACTTCAGATTTCGAAAAAATAATAATTATTGATA
>JAHWFO010083436.1:0-18515 GCA_023313115.1 Rhysida immarginata
AAATCGGCAGGAAACCCGTCTCTGATCATTTTGTAGATAAGGCCCTCATGCCACACTTGGTCAAAAGCTTTACTGACATCGAGAAATACCACCCCACAGTACCTGGAGAGGTTCAGGGGGGTGCTCAGGTCTTCAACGAGCCTCCATATCTGCATCAGCTTTCTGGTGTAGATAATATGACCATGACCATGGATATTTGGACGGACACAAACAACGCACAGTCATATCTTGGTGTAATATTACACTACATTGAGGACGTCAGTATTAGATCAATTAACCTTAGTGTAAGACCTCTCAACATTAGCCATAGAGCAGAACATCTAGTTAAAGAAATTGATGAAGTGTTAAAAGAATGGGACATTGCAAAAGTTAAGATAGTTGCCTGTGTATCTGATAGTGGGGCGAATATAAAGAAAGCAATAGAACTTGGTTTTGGTATGCAAAAACATCTCCCATATGATGCATTTGGCTGCAGCTGATGCTATAAAAGATACCACTACTTTACATTCTTACATTGAAGATGTGAAAGCTGTAGTAACGTATTTTAAGCAAAGTGTAAAAGCAGCAGACAATCTACGCCACGAGCAAGATGGTGAACCAGACGTGTATAAACTGAAGCAACATGTATCTGTAGTTCGAGCATGTGCTGGCATGAGAGCACACCCCGACATTCCGCAAGATGACAGCCTCCAGATATTGGAAGACTGTGTCAAAGTTCTTGGTCCATTACATTACGTGACCAAGCAACTGTCTGGGGATAAATACCTAACAGCAAGCAAAGTGATTCCTTTATTTTATTGTCTACGTAATAGCATGGAGAGTATCGTGCCGTTAACGAACACCGGCACTGAATTGAAGACAAACGTCATGAAACACATGGCAAAGAGATTTTTGGCTCTTGACACCAAAAAACTGTGGGCTGTACCAACTCTCCTGGATCCACGATTTAAAGGAATCCACATTAACGGATCCGACAGAGTAAAACACATAAAATACATTAGTGATTGTGTGAAACGCTTAGCGTGCACAAGCACACAGGAAGTAGTTGCGGAGGTGGAACGTTACACTGAACCTTCCTCATATAATTTTTGGAGTTCGCATCATATGCTACTTAAGTTCCGAGCATCAAATTCTGAAAACCGACATTCAGGAGCAGTTGGTAGTGATGCATGGCATCACTCCGTTGCAAAATATTTCAGCTCATTATCAGAGAATCTTGATCTGAATGCTGATCCACTTAAATATTGGAATGATAACAAAGCCAGCTTCCCGGAGTTGTATCGTCTGCACAAAAAGTTTTTATGCATTCTTGCTACGTCTGTCCCATCAGAGCGTCTGTTTTCTAAAGCTGGTGGAATCATGAACAAAAAAAGAAATAGATTAGCGCCTAAAAGGCTAGAACAGCTAACTTTTTGTCGTAGTTTTCATAAAATGTTCTCTTTGATCCTTGAGATATTTTGAATTAATAATTTTGTATGTTCCCGAATAAAACAGAAATGTAAATATGATGAAAATAAACTTGCAATGGTGAAATATTCAATGCAACTTGGTGTTTTGTTACTTTTTTTGGATTGTTATGTCATTTTACCAAGTTTCGAATACCGTGGTATCGAGTACCGATACCGATAGGTATCGAATACTAGTCTCGTATAAACTCTTAATATTCGATACCGGTATCGAATATCGCCGAACTTGGTATCGCCCATCACTAGTTAGCAGAACCAGGACTGAAAGGTAAGGACAAATTAAATTCTTATAAAGCTTTGCAATGGAATTCGTTAAGATTAATTTTAGACTATAGTCATTAGTCATGCCCCCAATAAGATTATAACACATATTTATCCGATTCTCTAGATTGGCTTCAAAGGGCAAGAGACAAACAGGCGTACTGCAAATTTTGTAAGTGCCTTCTTCGAGCGCATCATGGGGATCTTATTGCCCACCAAGCAACCGCAAAGCACAGATGAAATGCCAGACCGGAGTCTTCGATAGGGAAAATGCACGACGTGGGTGTGAGCATGATTCTGTAAAAGACATTGAATTGAAATTGGCTCGTTTTATCGCATGCCACTCTAGCTTGCTGGCTTCAGACCACCTTGGTGAGGTATGTGAAGAGGAAATGAAAAAGGGAATTCTTCTTCACCGCAGGAAATGTATAATGTTGTTGCGAAATGTAATTTATAAGACATACTTGGAAGAGTTGTTAGAAGATTTAGGTTAAGTCATAAAACCCTTGAGGCCATCGTTTTTATACGAAATAAGTTAAAAAGTGAGTCTTTGTGTTGTGAAGCTTTAAGCCAAATAAGAAAATGCTAAAATATTTTACAACTAATATATATAATGTTCAAACAGAATATGATGAAGAATTTAAAAATTTTTTGAAAGACTTGTAAGAATAAAAGTTTTATTAAAATATTTGACGCTAAACCTAAATTTTGCGTTTATCCATGACTTTTTAAACTTTTAAAAAAACATAAGGCAGGGTGACTAGCGACCGGGAAAATTCAGGGAATTTTACTTTCGGCTGCGGGAGCTTGGGCTACTTTTGACTTCCGTTTTTGCGGGTTCGCCTGTAAAAACCTACCAACACTGGCAACAATCCAATCTTCAATGTCTCCATCTTGGATGTTAACAATCAGTGTTTTTTTCATTTGACCCGATCGTCAGTTCACTTTCCGCTTCCAGGCCTTGTTATCTCGTTGGCTTCGATCAATAGAAGGTGCGGTCAATGCAGACCTTCGCGATACAAGCACCAGCTGTTGAGCGCTTCCCAAATTGCACCTCGCAACCCGAGATTACCTGTCTGCTGCTATTCACATTCAACAAAACATTAGCTGGCGTTAATACGCAAAAGTTTATACATTGTTTAATAGCATTGTGGAAGTTACGAGTTCATAGATCGTACTATTGACTTCGACGTAGGGCAAGAAATACATAAGTTGTACTAGGACCAGCGACGACAAGTTGATTCGGGACAACACTACAACCGTCTTGATACAGTTGCTACTCTGGCCCTTATCTCTGTTGTGCATGCTTTGAGGCTGCTCAGTGCAGGCCTCGAGGTGAGAAATACAAAAAATTCATTTCCCTGACTTTCCAGAATGTGGGAACCCTGTATATTATAGGGCTTGAGGAAACCTTTAAGAACTGCAATATCCAGCACGTCGCTAACAGGTGAGTGGTCGCAGTAGTACGTGTCATCAAGGGGACCAGCAACGAAGGTGTCAATCTCGTTTAAGGTATATCCATATAAGATATTGCCGTTTTGATTGGAGCATTTGGAGGTCCACGCATGGTGCTTGGCATTCAAGTCACCCACGATAACAACTGGAATGGGCCAGACAGCAGCTCGTCAAGGAAATTGTAGAACTCGATGCGCTTGCGAGCGATTCCCCTTGCATTCCAAATATTGCAACGGAGTTTCCCTTGATTTACGATCTTGTATGGGTGTCTGTCCATAATCATTTGTTAGATTCGTGAGAGGCAATCTGTGGCACTGCTTTTCCACTTTCCTTATACTGATTTAGCAAATTTCCTAGGAACCTGTGCCACAGACTCTTTCTCTCGAAGACTCATAATCCGACCTGTGCTAAACTCCGCCAGAGGATGGGCGTAGAAGGCATGACAGGCAATGAGACGATACAGATGCCAGATTGATGGTCTTATGTAAATTAGGGATGAACCATTCTTCCAGTGGAGTGACTATTAGGACGCCCTAGACAGCCATCCTGTACACATCATGTGTTGAAATTTAAATCATATGTTGTATGCCATTTCATTAAAATTGGCCCAGTCATTCCAAGCGATTCATTATTTTGAATATTCTGATTGGGCTTAATTTATTAGCTAATTTTATATATATATAGAATTATAGACGGAAAGATACACTTTCTTTCGGCTGCTCTCATGCTTTAAGCAACAATTTTCAGGTAATCCATGGAACGCATTTGACCTATCAAATCGACACCTTGAGAAAAATAAATGAACGTAGCCAATCAACACTAACACCAAACTCAAGAAGCAAAATCATTCATTCGATTCCGATAGTACATAAATGTCACACATAAAATTAGTAATTGTAATAACGAAGATTAGGACTAATAGCAAAAGATTTCTCCCAGGATTCATTATGAAAACGGTAACTCAACACAAAATTTAATTGCCTAATTAACGTATGTTCACCTTCTTATGCCTAACCCACACTTCACCGCAAAAACATCACTCGCGAATAGATATGACAACTATTAAATTTTTACTGGAAAGATATTCTGAACCACAATCTTCGTCGGACAAATCTTTAGACGAATACAAACCTTTCACGCCAATCGAGCCGCTAAAAAAATTCCCGCCAAAGAGTGGCGTCTTAGGAAAAAGTTTTCGAAATACGCTCGCGTGACAATTCGCAGAGTCATACAAAGGTTCTTGATAAGAAAACATGAATGCAAAACTCTTATCTCCTGGAAGATCACGACTCCTCAATTGCATAAAAGCATTGCAGATACCCTCTTCTTCAAGATCAAAACTCAACCATACAGAAGCTGCTTCCACCTTTTCGCCACAAAAAGCAAACCCAATTGTATGTGGCACAGAACCTGCTTGTATTTCGTGTTTCGGGGCAATAAAGTGAGAGGAGACGGTGGCGCCAAATAGAACCATGAATTCTCTTGTCTTTAAGAATGGTCTTACTAAACGCCACACAAGCAAAGGTGAGTGACTGAAGAGAATCATGCATTTCACCTTTGTATGGAGAGGAATTCCCGTAAACTTTGAAAACTGTTCTTCACACATGAAGTAAGGAAGCATGCAATCTATGATGAATGGATAAATGTCTACCCCTGGCATCTCAGGCAGAAGAAGACACAAAAAAACGGAAGAATCTCTGTCCGAGATTGCTAAGCAATCGTCGGACGACAAAATGCGGTCCACACACGTACCCAGCAACACACAATCATGTGGCAGCTCGTCCATCAAACAGTCCACCACTGGAAGAAAAAGAATCCACATACATTATCATAATTATAGGAAGGTCACAAAAAGTATCTTTCAGAAAATATGAAGATGTGTAAAAAATAAAGATACTTACAAGGCACAACAGAAAAATTAGTGCTTCCAACGAATTCGAGTTGGCCATCGAAGAATGATGCCGTAGCAAATAGAATCGCTATTTTCGGACGACTGAAAACTTGACGAAGAGTACTGGAGATGTTGGTGGCGATTTCTTCATCTGGGGCCCTCCACGATTTGCACGTCCAAAAAATCCAGGAAATTTGACGCCGTTTCTTTTGGACATAATGGCTTATCGGATTCCACATTTTACACACAAGAGCGCAGTTTTGCAGATCCCTCATGGGTAAATGACAGAAAATATTCTCTACAATCAAGGGTATCTGACCGATTCGGTGAGCCACACATGAGCCAACCGTATTCATATCTGCTACGCTTGACGCTTCTAATTTATTGCCAGGCTTCTTTCCTATAATGTTAAATGAACTGCAATGTAACTTTTATATTTCTGTTAGGGATGGGCGATTATATGATTAAATCGCGATTACGATTAATCGCTATTATTTTTAACTTAAACTTCCGACACTTTCTAACAAGCATAATCTGCACCTGGCAAGTAAATTTCAAAACATAAACACATGAACAGGAAAGAAACATTCAAATCATATATTTATTTCAAGTATGTGTACAAAATATTATCTTCTAATGAACTTAGAAACAACAATTTCTGCAGCCTTTTGCCTGTTAATTTAGATCTTACTTCCGTCGCAATTCTTCCAGCTTTGGAAAATAATCTCTCTCATGGCACTGTAGTTGTAGCTGTAGATTCCAATAACCGCAGATTTCATCCTGATATCACCCTCAACATCAGAGAGATAGTGGGCTGTAAGTCCAAGGTAACTAGTAGTAGTATTCGTGTTTGTCCAGATATCCGTAGTTAGTGTAATTCCTTTTGTAGAAGACAGCTCACACCGCACGACTTCGCTGAGATTTTCATATGCTCCATCAATGCTAAGTGTTATTACTTTGCGACTAGGAACCTTAAATAATAGAGCAACTACACTTAGCAAGCGTCGTAATCCAGGTTTTTCGACAGACTGCAGCGGCATGTCATCTTTAACAATCATGTATGTTAACGCATTCTTTATGGCAACGTCTCTAGTATCATTTAACTGACAACTGCTGCAGTTGGATAGAACATTCTGGATTTTGGGTTGGTCTAATCTTGATCTCTTTTCCGAACACTAAATAATATCAACACGCATATAAAATGAAGATATAATAAAAAAATCCTATAAACATATCATTCAACACTAACCGTCTGGTTTCGTTTTGTGCTTCTGTAGATTTCAATTGCTTGTAAACATCATGATGGCTAACTTTTAAATGGTTCCTTTACGTTTTTATTGTTTTTCGGCAATAAATATAAGTTCCATTTTCGGCATCTTGTCTTTCAAAGTGTTGCCAAATTTTACTTTTAAATGAAGAGCTTGACATTTCGTCCCTTACGTTCGACACTAAACCTCACCAAAAATCGAAATAATCGCCCGTTATAAATTAATCGATTAACCGCCCATCCCTAATTTCTGTCATCTTGACAACAGCCATCAATAATAACAATGAACACTGCCTGCAGTTTAATTTTATATTATTTCATAATTATTCTGTTATGGGACTAGACTGTTCTACGATATGTCCTATACTCGGCGGAAATATGGCTAATTTATTGACTGAATAAAGGAAAACACGTATTATTTTAAGAACATGTGAACAAATATTTTTGAAATTACATATTCTATTAAAAATATACGTCTGTAAGTTAAACAATATCAACAAAAGACAGATGAAATAAATAACATTTCCCCTTGCACTGAAGAAATGACTGGAACAGTACAATCTTCTGAAAATAGTTTAGGGGAATACCATGAAAATTTAGTATGTAAAAGCACCTACAATAATGACAATATTGTTGGCATGCATTAATAGTTCTCAAAAGCTTTCAAGTAGAACAGAGAATCCAATTTTAATTTGGGAGGGATTAAAATCAGTGTATCCATCATTGTATATATTAGCAAGGCGATATTTACCAATTTTAGCCACTTGTGTACTAAGTGAGGGAATATCTTCAAAGGCAGGAAATATTTGTACACAAGCAAGAAGTAGGTTAACTGAAAAACGATTGTCAAAACCGTTATAAATATTCGATACCCAATACTCGATGCCAAAGTATCGCCCATCACTAAGACGAACATCGCGTAGGCAGGCCCGCAACGTCCCGTACCACTGCAAATGTTGACTGTGTGGATGCGATCATCAGAGAGAATCGGCGCATAAAACTGGTGGAAATTGCCAGCATGCTAAACATTTCGTATGGCAGTGTGTTCTCCATTGTTCACGGGGACCTTGGATATCGTAAGCTGTGTCAAAGTTGGGTCCCACGTGTTCTGACCGATGCTCACAAGGGACAACGTCTCGAATCCTCACTGGCATTTTTGCAACGCCATTCCGCAGAGGGCAACGAGTTTCTGCGGTGAATCATCACAGGGGATTAAACGTGGGTGCAAACGAATCATCACCCCCGAAACGAAGAGTAAATCGATGGAATGGGTGCACACCTCATCACCACAACGAAAGAAAGCCAAGGTTCAACCTTCAGCAGGAAAGGTTATGGCGACTGTTCTTTGACATGGAGGGTTCGGTGGACGTGGAATTTATGCCGAAAAGAACGACAATCGACGCGGCCTCGTATTGTGAAACGTTGAACCGCTTGCGCCGGGGGCAATTGAGCGCCGGTGTGATTTTGTTGCACGATAACGCAACACCTCACAAGGCCCGCCAAACGTGCGAACTGCTGCAGCGATTCAAGTGGGAGGTTTGGCAACATCCTCCATACACTCCCGACTTAGCGCCATGTGACTTTCATCTTTTCGGTAAGCTCAAAACGGAACTCGGTGGACAACGATTTCGAAACGATGAGGAGGTGAAAGCGGCTGTCACACCGTGTGGTTACAAAACGCTGGAGGAGATTTCCATGCATCCGAAATCGAAAATTAGGTTGATCGTTCGGATAAATGTTTAGGGTCTCTTGGGGACTATGTGGAAAAGTGAACCTACATTGTGTGCTGCTATGGCCGTTTTGCTTTTGTATAGGTGGTGTAATAAATGGCCATACTGTGGAAGTGCAACTTACTTTTTGATCTCCCCTCGTAATTCTGTTCCTTACGTTAACACTAAAGCTCAGTCACTAAAACAGG
The DNA here is from genome assembly GCA_023313115.1 of Rhysida immarginata. Classification (NCBI taxonomy): domain Eukaryota; kingdom Metazoa; phylum Arthropoda; class Chilopoda; order Scolopendromorpha; family Scolopendridae; genus Rhysida; species Rhysida immarginata. Next base: position 8,259 of record JAHWFO010083436.1, read on the forward strand.
ATGATCTCGTTATCAAAAAATCAATAAAATCTTTATATATACTATATTAGTGTACCCTACATTCTAAAGCAGCGCTAAAAATACTTAAAAGAAAATATATACCTACTTAAAACTATTTCATTTTAATGATGAAAAATAGGAAAGAAAATTCCGCAGCCCGGAATTGCTGAGGCCTTTCATCATTAATTCGAACTGCTGAGGTAGGCGTACCATTAAAACCCTCACTGACCATCTAATGATTTATTTCATTTTAGCCGAAATGTCGACCAAATATCTTAATTTCATGAAAAGTAATAAAGAAACACATTGTGGTATGATCTTACCTTAATTGATGATGGGCAATCCTCCGTCGAGTGAAGCCTTCCGTCTCTGTTTGTGTGGAGTGTAGGTCTCGTTGCCGTTATGGGATTCCCAACTAACCTGGGTTTATATATACTATTACACTACTAGTCAACAAGTAGTCGGCAAGGTAAGTTAACTTACCTCTTTGGTAATTTTATATTACAGTGATATGCAAAGTTTGACTGACATTTCGAGTTACATACATTGCAATACAAGGTGGTGTTTTCGTCAGAAAAAATTTTTATTGACTAGTATTATCAATCATCAGTGACCAATCAATGCAATATGATTTGGCTTAAAGAGCCCATTGGCTTTAGTGCTTTGTAATATGCAAGTATTGTACTATTGGTGACTCATGATGACGTAACATGTATCTGGAATTTGTCCTACAGTAGTAAAAAATCGCTAAAATATGCTTCTTCCCTTTGCTTTGGCAATTTCAACAAAAAATCGAAATAATCGCAAAAATTATACGATTAATCGATTAATTGTCCGTTATAATTTTATCGAAATCGCCATTACCTAACGCTCTCATGGGGCAATATTACCAAGTACTATTAATTTCTTAGCAAACTCCCTATCACGAAAAAAAAGTTACGATTTAATAAAAAAAAGAAAACTGAATTTTAAAAAAATCTTCAAAAGAAAAAGTTTCAAAAATCTTTAAGTTATTGATATGAAATTTAAAAATTAGTTAAAATCCAACGATAAAAGGGTTTTAGCATCAAAATGTTACGAGCAGTAGCGGCTCGTGACTATAATAAGTGGAGGAGCACAAATACAAAATTTCGACGGACGACGACGTACCTATCGCAGTCTGAACGACTTTCAAGGCATCGGTGGAAACTCCAAGAGGACTAACAAGGTAGGACTTTTATAAGTCTTTTAAAACTGATTCGTTCTGAGTAGGTGCGTCCTTCTAAGGACGGCAAAACCCAGCACCACACCTGCTCATGGCGACGTCAGGCGTTGCGTCGACGAAATCCGCTAGCATTACTATTAAATACGCTGACAGTAAAGTGTTATCATGTGAGCAAGCCTATAAAGATGCCTGTAAGGATCCTAGATTCCTGGCCTTTGATATCGTTATTAACGAACAGCTTGAGGCTTTAAGTACTGTCTTAAACAAGAAATATTTAGACCTAGAATCTAAGGTAGAAACGCTGGCCAAAAATGTTAGTAGTCTGGACACTAAGATTGATGGGTTAAAATCAGAGATTTTGAATGCCCGTAGTGAAGCTGCAAATGGCCTTGCTAGTCTTGAAAACACAATAAGGGAAATGATGAGCTCTCTCAATGTATCCTATACGAACACGGCAATGTTAGTAGGTGACGCTGAACCCATTCAAGACAGTGACGATCCCCTACTTAACCATGAATAGAATTAAAAATAAGAGGAAACTAAATGATGATCAAACTAAGGAAGTCAGTGACTGGATACCTGTTATAAATAAGAAGTCTAAAGGCATGCGTGTGGACAATATCTCCAGTGAAGCGGCCATCAGCGACGTAGCTGCTGTTGCCTTCCGTGATAAAAACAAGAAATCTATCCACACCAATCATAGAGAAGGAAACGTATATGTTCCTCCGATCATCATTCGCCACCACGGGAAACCTTTCAAGGAGATTCTGGAAGAGATCATCAAGGCTGTGCCCCTAGATAAAATCGTCGCACACACAGGTAGAAAGGATACCATTAAAATAAAGTGTCAGGACGAAGAGACCCATAAGATTTTAGTTACTGGAGTCAAAAGCACTGATGTTCTGAAAATCCAGCATCACCAGCTAAAATCCGAAAAAATGCTAAAATACGTTGTCCGAAATGTCGACACAACGTACGACCTCGAAGAGTTTGCAGATGACCTCAGGAAGGCTAATTATTTTCCGGAGAAAGCAATAAGGCTTAAAAAAGCAAATGGTTCAGTAGAAATGCCAATGATTTTGGTTATCCTCCAGAATACTGAGCATAATAAGTCCTTTTTAGGTTTAAAACGTGTCGGTCCTCTAGCTGTTACTGTAGAATTATTTAGAGGTAACAAAAGACCCTTGCAGTGTTACAACTGCCTGCGTTTTGGTCACGTGTCTCAAGGTTGTACTGAAACGCCTCGATGTAACAAGTGTGCTGGCAACCACCAATCGAGGAACTGCACTAATGTTAAGGGTAAAGACCCCCCTAAATGCATCCGCTGTGATGGACAGCATACATCTAGTTACACAAAGTGTCCCAAATATCCCCTTGTAAAAAGGCTCAAAAGCAGCAAAGTGATAGAAAGGAAAACCTATGCTTCGGTCGCAGCTAGCGCTGAAGACATAGGTGTGGTTGATCCGAATCAACTGCGCAGTATTTATAGGACTCTTGGTAATTGGCTAAATCTCTACAAGGAAAGTGGAAAAGTAGTGCCACAGGTTGCATCTCAAAATCTAATTAATAATCATGGATAGACACCCATATAGAACCATTAATCAAGGGAAACTTTGCTGTAATATATGGAATGCAAGGGGGATTGCTCGCAAACGCATCGAGTTTTACAATTTCCTTATAAACTGGAAAGTCGACATCGCTTTCGTGTGCGAGACACACCTGAAATCATCTCAAGCGTTCAAATTGCCCGGCTATCATGTCTATCGCAAGGATAGGCCTCTGGGTAATAATGCTAGTCATGCGTTTGGTGGAGCAGCAATCATTGTCAAGGACGGCATTGATCATCGTGAGACTATCACTCCCGACTATATAGGTATGGAAGCCGTTTCCGTTATTATAAGTGATGCAAACGCAGGCGAAATTAAGTTCGTCTCATTATATAACTCGCCTAAGCACAAGCTTAGTCTATGCGAACTCGACGATCTGCTGTCCGGACCCATTCCGGTTGTAATGGCGGGCGACTTAAATGCTAAGCATCATGCATGGAACTCTAAATGCCCCAATCAAAATGGCAATATCTTATATGGATATACATTGAACGAAATTAACACCTTTGTTGCTGGTCCCCTTGAAGACACCTACTACTGCGACCACTCCCCTGTTAGTGACGTGCTCGACATCGTTGTTCTTAAGGGGTTCTTCAAGCCCTATAATATATTTACGGTAGATGACTTATCCTCTGACCATCGACCAGTGATGCTTATCTTTGAGGGTTTGGACATCGATATGAAGATTGGGCTTCGCTCCAAGCAGGACTGGAAACTCTTCAGAGATATTCTTCGCGAAAAAAGCATCCCATACAAAGAGGTTATTGCCAACGATGACATCAACACAAATATTAGTTCTATCACTAGTGTTATCCATGAGGCTAGTTGTTCCAGTGCCTCCACTGCTGATCGAAAGCGTCCTGAACATCTCGACCTTCCTCCCTACATCAGACGGCTTATTCTTGAAAGGAATACCTATAGAAGATTATGGCAGCGTAAGCGACTACCCTTTTACAAGACAAAGTATAACAGGCTTTCTCGGAAGGTCCAGGAAGAGGTTAAAGCTCTACGAAGTCAGAGGTGGAACGAAAAACTTAAATCCTTGTCAGTCCAGGACAACTCGCTCTGGGGTACTGTAAGGGCCTTAAAAGGAAACAGACCCATCAACTTGCCATCACTGCTTACTACAGGTGGTGATGTTGTCACCAGTGATCGTGATAAAGCTCAACTGATCGCCGACTCCCTGGAAAAGCAGTTTACCACACCTTGTGAAGAAAACCCCGATAGTCGCTCAAATACTCAACTTGTCAACAATGTGTGCATCTCCTATGAACCATCCCAGAGTGTTCCTACGCATGAGGAAATTATTAGCACAAATGAAATCTCCGACATCATAAAGCATCTTAAAAGCAGGAAAGCAGCAGGTTTGGATTCTATCACAAACAGTGCCCTTAAGAACTTGCCTCCTAGTGCCGTCTCGATTATTACCAGGGTCATAAATGACTGCTGGAGACAAGGATACTTCCCTGACAAGTGGAAGGAGTCCGTCATCGTTACGATACCGAAGCCTGGTCTGAACCCTGCCCTCGCTGTCAGCTACAGGCCCATAAGCTTACTACCTACGATGTCAAAAGTCCTTGAACGTGTTATTCTAAGGAGGTTTAATGCTTTCTGCGTGGCCAATAACCTTGTTCGCGAGGAGCAATTCGGGTTTTGCCCGGGTCACTCTTGCCAACTACAGCTTTGGAGGCTTGTTGCTGATCTAAATACTCCCCTTAATTGCGCCAAATACGGTGGTCTTATCTTTCTAGATGTACGGAAGGCTTTTGATCAGGTCTGGCATAACGGCCTGAGATACAAGATGATTACTTATGGCTTTCCTGACGAGCTGATCGCTTTGATTAGTTCCTTTCTGTTAAACAGGACTTTTCGTGTCAAGGTTGGCTGCTCCATGTCTAACCCTTGTGACATCAAGGCTGGTGTTCCCCAAGGCTCTGTCCTGGGCCCTGCGTTGTTCAACTTCTTCATTCACGACTTCCCAGCATTTACAAAGTACGAATTATACCTGTTTGCTGACGATGTGTCCATCATGACTTGTGCCCGAAATCCCACTCATGTCATATCTCGGTTACAAAATGCTGTGCATCTGTGTGAGAAATGGTTTGCTAAGTGGAGGTTAAACCTGAACGTAGATAAATGCAAAGCCATGTTCGTTACCAAAAAACTTAGAAAACCCCCGAAGTCAATCTTCCTATCTGGCAAGGAGCTCGAGTGGGTAAAAAACTATAAATACCTCGGAGTTGTGATAGATGCCAAGCTGAATTGGGGCGACCATCTCTCTTATGCTATCAACAAGGCCAAGAAGGCGAAGTTTAGTCTGGTTGCCCTTCTGGGACGAAACAGTTCGCTTGGAGTGGACAGCAAACTGTTACTATATAAAATGGTAATCCGAACCATTCTTCTGTACGGTATGCCTGCCTGGGCTACTACCTGCAAATCAAGATGGAAGGACCTACAAACATTCCAAAACGTCATCCTTAGGACCATTGCCCAACTCGACAGGAGAATAGCAACTAATACTTCCATTGCTGAAGATTTCGGTATACCTACCATTGGAAACCACGTCAAAGAGTCGCTGAAGAAGCTTCTTCCGAAGATGAAGGACCATCCCAATCCTCTGGTTGCAGGTATTCTTGAGCATCCGCTCACCTTTAGAAGCCTCCTCAGACATCGCAGGCCTCGTCACATACTGGACGTCAACTTCGATGACACCCAAAAGGCCATCTTCCCACCCTACTGGATCACCTAGCTCTTCCTCGTCCTATCGTCAATCAACAATCAACTTTATCGTCCTGTTAGGAAAGGACTCCTCCGTATACTGTGGATGACTTAACCAGGTTCATCTGGCTTCTTTCCTAATTCAGCGTATTTCTTTTGGCTATATTATTGGATGAGTATGGCAGTGGAAGCATAGCTTCCGGACCGCTCGTGTGTTTTTCTTCCCTGCGCTGTTCGATTGTCGATTGTCGAATACAAAATTTCAGTTCTTAGGTCTTTTCGTACAAAGGTTGTACTTGGAGCCTCGCGGCCCCTACCGAGGCCTCAGAGGACTAAATAAATTTTAGTGTGCAATAGCTAAAATTTTAAGCAACACATTATAAATAAAAAAACATTTCAGTTTTATGGACTTCTGTTTTAAATTTATAGCCGCAAATTTAAAAAATTGATTTGAAATTGAGGCCGCAAGGCCCCTGCCAAGAGACTTATATAATTTTTAATATAGATTAGCTAAATTTTTAAATAACACACTATGAGTAAACAAAATTTCAGGATCGTAGGCCTTTCCGTTCAAATTGTATTTGAGGCCGCCGAGGCCTATACCAGCCCCCTTGTATATAAATGAATGTTTGTTTGTTTGTTTGTGCAGTATGCGTTCCTATACCATTCATGCGATTGCGATGAAACTTTGCAATGGAAAATAACTTAGCGAAATTTTATTGAAAATGCCTGTCTACAATGAAATCCATTTATCAGCACCGAGAATCGGAATGTATAATATCCTTATTGTTGTTGTTGGTGTTACGTTGGCTAGGTTTTGTCTGTGCTCGTGCCAGCTATATTTTTACACTTGATCTTCAAAGCAAGAGGAAGGTCAATGTTCACCTGAGATTTCGAAAATAAAAATGAATGTTGTTTTTGAATGAATTTTTCTTTTTGGTCAATAGATGGCGCCACCTTTTTAAAAATTTCTAGCGGACCTCTGCTCTTTTTTGATGAAATCTTGCAACATTACGACGAAATGAACACATGAAAAAAAGCTTAGAATTAATATGTAAAAATTCATACTGAAGAATCGAAAAGACTTATTTTAAAATGGTCCCAACGAATGACCCTCCAACCTTGGACTAATAAGTAAATTTTACTTATTAGTCCAAGCTCCAATTACGTCCGTTTAGCAGTTCAACTCGACTTCGCCACAGTCATCTATATTAAATGACTGTGACTTCGCTCATGTTGCAATGTTGAGTAAAGCTGAGTGAGTTTGACGCAGAGCCGCAGAAGGAAACAGAAAGACAGTTTGATTCAAGCAGGCAGTGGGGAGGGGGTTGCAAAACACATGACTAAACATGAGGGAATTCTTTTCGAAAAAAAGAAAGAATTATTCTTTTTGGTCACCATCTTTTGAAAGAAAACCAGCGGAAAAACCCGGCACCCTGCATGGCTCAAGCGCATTTTGAATGAAATTTTGCAACATTTGAATGTGAAAAAACCGACGAAATGAACACATGAAAAATCTTAGAATTAATATAGTAAAAATTCATGTTGAATACTCGAAGAGACTTCTTTTAAAGTGCTCCTCTCCAACTTCGGCCCTAAAGAAGTTCAACTCGGCTTCGCCACAGTTACCGATTACAGTAATCGTTAATCTGTGGCTTCGCTGTTGGAATGTTGGGAAAATTTGAGTGAGTTTGACGCAGAGCCGAAGAAAGAAATTGAAAGACAATTTGAATCAAGAAGGCAGTGGTGAGGGGGATGCAAAAAATGGACTAAACGTGAGGGGGGGGGGGTGCTTGAAAATTTGGGCGTCGACTACAAGGGTCATTTTGCGCCTTTTACACAAGCTATAACAGTACGCAGCCCGGGACAAACACAAACATCCATGCCCACGGCGGGATTCGAACCCGCAGCCAGGCGGACGCGAGAACTAGAAAGCCTACGCCCTAGCCCTCTCGGCCACCCTGGCCAGCCTAAACGTGAGGGAAACAGTTTAATTATTTTAAACGCGGCCACCTCGGGGTGAAACAAACAATTCTTCGAGCATGGTTTCAATTTCAATTACGTTGTGAACATCTTTCAGTTCTCACTCGCCAAAGCTTGGGCTCTAATTTGATGAAATTTTGTAAAAACTGAATGTGAAAAACAGAAAAAAAGAACACATGAAAAAAGCTTGCATACAACAGCCACAGCCAGGAATGAAGACACGTATGAAAAAAACAGTGCATCATTTTCATAAAACTTCCTTCTTTCGAAAATACATACATTTTCTCCGTCACTGCGTCAAACTAATTCAGCAATACACAATTCCAACATGAGCGAAGACAAACAGAACTGCTAATGGGCCGAAGTGGGAGAGGCCATCCATAGGGAGCATTTAAAAAGAAGTCTTTTCGAATCTTCAAAATTATTTTTTACTAAAGAAATTCTAAGCTTTTTCCAAGTCTTCATTATCTGAAAATTCACAAATAGATTTGGCAAAATTTCATAGTTTAGAATTAAAAAATGAACACGTATAGAAGAAATTGACATTCAGGAAACGAAAAGACTTCTTAAATGTTCCCAATGAATGGCCTCTGCAACAACGACCCTTCAGCAGTTCTGGCCGACTTCGTTCATGTTGGCATGTTGTGAAAAGTTGAGTGAGTTTGACCAAAGACGAAAAGAAAGGTATCTTTGGTTTGACGAATTGCCGTAGAAAGAAAAAGAATTAAGATGATTCAATAGTATGAACTGACGCTGTGGCTTTAGTTCGCAAGCTTTTTTCATGTGTACTTTTTTCTGAATATTCGGATATTGCAAAAATTTTATCAAAACAGCCCGACCAATGCTGGGTATATCAGAAAATTTTAAATCTTAAATAATAGAAAAAAAAATTTGAACTTTTAATACGAATTATTAAATACCGAAAGGTGCTTTATGCTCTCAGTGTGGGGAAACCTGTCTATCTGTCTGTCTGTCCGTCCGACCGTCCTTAAAACTCTAACTCTTCCAAGGCTATGAAAGATTCAAAATCTGTTTTCGTCAGTCGATGAATATGAATCATGACACGAACCAATCACAAATATTATCTAAATCGGATCAATAGCACGTGCACAAATGGAACTTTCACGACCCCACCTAGCAATTTTCAATGGTAAGATATAGTAAGTAATACATCAAAGAAATCGTAATGACGAGATAGAAGCAGTTATTAATTACTATTTTCGCCAATTGATAAATATGGTTCCACTATAAGAACCATTTCGAAAATGGTTGTAATCGATACAATGGCACGTGCTCCAATGATGCCTTTAGGACATCCTAAAAAAATTTTCAATTATAAGATATAATAAACCATTAAGGAATGACATAACCAAGTACCGAAAGGTTAAACTAAATCATTCGCCGAACAATATTTTTAAACCGCCCTATGTTAACATCGGAAATTTCTAATGGACCATAATGATATCATTAAACCACGTACCTTGGAAATAATTTCAACTATCGTTAATTTTACGTTATATTCATTCATGACACATCATTCCAAGTCGTTTGATATATTACATGCCATATTTTAGCATTGAAAGTTCCAATAAACCAGGTTCCTTGAAACCAATTTGGACTATCATTAATTTTACGTTATATTTCTTCATGACACCTCGTTCCAAGTCGTTTGATATATTCTATGTCATATTTTAGCATTGAAAGTTCCAATGACCAATAATGGTTCCACTAAACCAGGTTCCTTGAAAACTATTTCGACTACCATTATTTTTACTTTATATTCATTTTTGACACATCATTCCAAGTCGTCTGACATATTACATGCCAAATTTTAGCACTTAAAATTTTTGAGGGTGTCTTAAGGGTACTATTAGAGCACGTGTCATTGTTTCGATTTCAAGCATTTTCAAAATGGTTCATTCCCGGAACCTTATTTGTTAATTGGCGAAAATAGTAATTTATATCCACTTCTATCTCGTCATTACGATTTGTTTGATATATTATTTATTATATCTTCCCATTGAAAATTGTTAAGTGGGGTCGTAAAGGTACCTTTGTGCACGTGCTATTGAATAGATTAAGATAATATTTGTGATTGATTCGTGCCATGTACCATGTTCATCGACTGACGAAAAAAATAAACCATTAAGGAATGACATAACTAAGTACCGAAAGGTTAAACTAAACTATTCCCGGAACCATATTTTAAACCACCTTATGTTAATATTGTAAGTTTCTAATGGACCATAATGATCCATTAACCACGTGCCTTTGAACCAATTTGGATTATCATTAATTTTACGTTATATTCATTCATGACACATCATTCCAAGTTGTTTGATATATTACATGCAATATTTTAGCATTGAAAGTTCCAATGAACCATAGTGGTTACTGTAAACCGGTTCTTTGGTACCAATTTCGACTATCAATAATTTTACGTTATATTCATTCATAAAACATCATTGCAATTTCTTTGATATATTACATGCCATATTTTAGCATTAAAATTTCCAATGAATCATATTGGTTCCGCTAAACAAGGTTCCTTAGAAGCAATTACTTCTATCATTAATTTTAAGTTATATTCTTTCATGACATCATTCCAAGTCGTTTGATATATTACATACAAGATTTTAGCATCGAAAGTTCCAATGAACCATAATGGTTGTACTAAACCAGGTGCCTTTGAACCAATTTCGACTATCAATGATTTTACGTTATATTCATTCATGACACATCATC
>JAHWFO010083440.1:1129-14721 GCA_023313115.1 Rhysida immarginata
ATGTCGCAATGAAATTTTTATTTATTTATTTATTTATTTATTTATTTATTTATTTATTTACAGTCAGTGACAAAAAATTAGCACCACCATCATTTTCACTGAAAATCTTTTAATGAAACAAAATTCCAAATGCTCTTTTGGAATACAGACACTTAATATCTTCAGAAACAATCTAACTTCATAAAAATAAATTGAATGTCCACATAGAATTTTAAAAAAAAAATTGTTTTACTCAGGTGATATTTCTGAGTGACAAAAAATTAGCATCAGCTACAAAAAATCCTCTGAATGGTGTTAATATGTGGTGGATTTGCCTTTTTGTGAAATCACCTCAAAGATACGATTAGGCATCTTAGTAATTAATCCTTTAATCAATGAATGATCTAAATTTTCCCAAGCATCAATGATGGCACATCTTAAGTCTGAAGCATTTCTGTACTGACGATTGTTTTCATACACTTTTCGTGATAGCAGCCCCCAAACATTCTCAATGGGATTCAAATCAGGTGACATAGCTGGCCAATGCAGAACAGCGATGTTTTTTTCCTCAAACCACTGTGTTACAACATGTGCTTTGTGGATGGGAGCATTATCTTGCTGAAATACCCAATCATTTTCAGCCATAATTGGTCCAAAATCAGGGAAAATGTCTTTCAGCATTGACAAATCACCTTGTGCATTGATTCGTCCACTGAGAAACTCCAAGTCACAATTCTTCTGGAAACCAATTGCTCCCCAGATCATTACAGATCCACCGCCAAGCTGTCTTCGTGAAAGAACTTGTTTTTCTTTTTGCAAATCGTGAAAATAGTATGAGAATCCATCTGGTCCGTCAAGGTTGAACTTCGTTTCATCTGTGAATATGACATTTTGCCATTCTGAAGTCCAACCTATGTATTTTCTGGCAAACTGAAGTCTGTTTTCTTGATGACGGTTAGTGAGTGGTGGCTTCCTCTCGATGTGCTGTCGCAGAAGATGCGAGCAGTCATGGACTAGACGCTGAAAGTTTCGCAGATTTGTGTCGAGCTGCAGTTCATCACGAAATTGTTTTACTGTTTGACTCGAGTTGGATGAAGCTCTGACAACCTGACGAACTGACCTTCCATTGAAGGCACGAGGTCTTTCAGAACCCTTGTAAACTGCATATTCCTGAGGATTTCTCAAATAGTTGGAAATAGCCTTTGGGCTTCTCTTGTTGAAATATACACTGACGTCGTCCAAACAGGCGCCTCTTAGATGGCACCATAGCTTGTTCCAAAATCTGTATATACGCTTCAGCATTGACGGTGCCATTGCAGATGTGCAAGTCTCCCATTCCATGGCCACTAATACAGCCCCAGACCATGACAGACGGTGGTTTCTGTACCGAACGCCTGTAGCACGCGGGAATATCCTTTTCGTCTTTGGTCCGGAGTGTACGGCGTCCATTATTTCCGTAAACAATCGTAAAGGTTGATTCATCGGACCACAATATGTTCTTCCAGCGTGCTTGGGACCGATTGCGACGGGCTCGAGCCCATATCAGACGGCGACGTTGCTGTCGTTTGTTGATGTATGGCTTCCGTTGTGCACACTATAACTTAAGTTTGCATTTGTGGATGCACCGGCATACAGTATTCGACGATAATGGCTTCCCGAAGAAATCGCAGGCCCACGTGGCTATGTCCGTAATCGCAGCATTCCTATGCGTGACGCAGTGACGTCGGAGGATCCAAAGAGCTCGAGCATTTGGAATAGGTTTTCTACCTTGGCCTTTCCGAACTGTGATCTCACCACTATCTCGGTAGCGCTTGATAATATTATGTACTGTAGATGATGACAGGTTAAATCTTCTGGCTATTGCACGCTGAGAAACGTTGTTTGTGAATTCTCGAAGATCTTCGCTAACTGGCTTGCCTCGACCCATCGTTCCGAATAAGTTACCCGAACGACGGATGGCAACTGTTATGTATATGGAATGTAGTACGACGTCATCATTCTAGATTATTCCCGAACAATTCGGAAGGTTCCACTACTAACGGCGCTTTCTACAACGTATGTCCCTACTATTTTGGAACGTGTTGCAACACCCCCATTCAAAATGAACGTCCCGGCCACGATACAAAATGTTTTGGTGCACACAGTGTATTTATGTCATTTCATAAACGTTTCTGCTATTTTGTATTCGCGAGAAAGTTTTTTTACATCACCCCTTTTTGTTTTTTTCTATATATTTTGCACTGTCCCAACTTTTTTGGAAATGAGTATTGTAAATAGTGCAGATGGAATAAGCAACATTCCGAATTTCTACCTTCTACCTCAAAGTGTAGAAATTATGAGGGGGACGGAATGACATTATAAAACCTATAGGTAGCTCATTCTTATTCTACTTACGAGGATCAGTCAAATGAAAACCGGAAATATTTTTTTACAGCTCCTTTATTACAGACAGCGTTGGTACACTATTCTTCAATGCAGTCCCCATCTTTTCGATGCATTTCAGCCACCGAGTCGGGAACGCATGGATACATCGGGGAAAAGAAAAATCTTTATACAGGGTGTTTCAAAATTATGTACAATAAATTTAGTGACATATTCTTCAGGTGAAAAGAAGACGAAAATGTTGTATAGCACTTTGTCTGGAAACGATTTGTTTGCGAGTAATCCAATATGCTAGAGTAGGGAAGGAAGCACGGTAGTTAGCGGACGATATTTTAGCAGTTCCAGCGTAGAGTGGTTTGTTCCATTTCGACCTGCTTTAGGGTTGTTCCATTAGTTGTGTACGCTTGTTTCCATTACTCTACATCCACTCACTAGGAATAGCAATTTCACAATGTTTGCGTGCTTTGACATACGCATTACCATTTACGTAAAAAAAAGTCACGTACACGTATTCCAGTGCAGAATACACTGCCATAGATCTAATGTACGGTCTTGCGGACGGAAATGCTGTGGAAGCAAGAAGACTCTACCGAGAACGCTTTCCGAATAGACGTTTGCCAAATAACCGAACATTTGTATCTGTCGACAGACATTTGAAGGAGCGTTGTTCCTTTGGCCGTCAAACAGGACAATGGCGGCCTGTAGCACATTCTCCGGACGAGGAGGATGTGATAATTGACATCATACACGATGAACCACAGACAAGCACCCATGGTACACATTCCGCACTCATCTGTTTGGCGCATTCTTCACCGTCAGCTTTTGCATCCATACCACCTGCAACCCAACGGACTATCCACACCGACAACGATTTTGCCAATGGATACGACGTCGTCGTGCTGCAGACCCTAGTTGTTTCGGCCAGATACTTTTCACGGACGAAGCAACCTTCACCCGGACAGGAATCGTAAGTTCTCACAACCAGCACCATTGGGCAGATGCTAACCCGCACGTTACCAGAGCTCGAGCGCATCGAGAGCGTTTCTCCGTGAACGTTTGGTGTGGAATTGTCGGAAATAACTTAATTGGCCCTCACAATGTGTTGCCGCCACGATTGACTGGGCGAACGTATCTTTTGTTTCTGCAGAATTACTGGAAGATGTTCCTCTTTTGATAAGATCTAACATGTGGTTCGTGCACGATGGCGCTCCAGCACACCTTAATGCTGCATACACGAATCGGTGGATAGGTAGCCTGGCCTGCAAGATCACCCGACCTTAATCCCTTGGACTTTTTTCTGTGGGGTCACGTGAAAACGATCGTCTACATCACAGAAGTTCCTAACATTATGGATCTGCGACAACGAATTGAAAATGCATGCCAAACCGTTCGTAATGGTGGCGACGAACTCTTCCGTGACATCAGACGGTCGCTCGTGCAACGAGCTGGTGGCAGGCACTTTGAACAATTCCTGGACTTTGGAGCCACGGGTTTAGTTGGCTGTATCGCGTAAATAAATCGTTTCCAGACAAAGTGCTTTAGAACCTTTTCGTCTTCTTTTGACCTGAAGAATATGGCACTAAATTTATTGTACAGAATTTTGAAACACCCTGTATAGAGAATTATTCGAACAATTTCTTCATGCGGATGCACTGTAACTGCTTCGCTAGTGACGTCACTCTCAACTAAAGCTGAGACAGGGTATAGTAGATAAGCAAAACAAAGTGACCTATATAATTGATATCTCTATCCCCAACACACACACAATTTACAAAAGACATACACCGACAAAATTACTAAATATACGGATCTTGCACACGAGGCAAAACTCTTTTGGGGAATTACTAGAGTACGCATTGTTCCTGTCGTTCTTTTTGCTATCGAGTTATTCCACACTTGCTATACATAGTAAGGAAATTCCTACACCCAAACATCAATACTCTCACGAGTGCATAATTTTTCCCTTCTTGGATTTGAGTCTGGTTACTTGGCTTCTGAACTTGATCGGAATGAGCTGATGTTTTAGCAGAAGAGTCGTGAGGCAATGGTATTTTGTTTGGCGAAGGAAAAAAAAATAGTTCCAAAATCTGCCGATAGATGGCGCTGGCAGGGTTCACATTGTTTGGAGATATGCAAATTACTAATACGTGACATAGCTGCCATAAAAATGCAGAGCATTAGCTCTTTGCTTGAATGCTTCGTCATGACTCTGACTATGAAGGATCGTGCTCCGCTCATGAAGCTTTTTTTATAAGAACGATGTGTGCACTAACAGCTATTAACGAGTTTTGGACATTAAAATCCGTAAAATCGGGTCCAATACCTCAAATGGTCTGCTAAAAATGATTGCTAAATTCGAAGAGACCGTTTCATTTGACAAGTTTCGGGTGCGGCAGTGGAAGATATGGCTACAGCATTTTAAGAACAGGTGAACAGTGATGCTGGAATCAGCAATGCTGGATATGCCGAGCAGCACTGTGCGTAAAGTCTTACGGAACACCTTGCGCTGTTACCCGTACAAGATAACTCACGTGCAGCAGTTGCTACCTGCCGACCTGTAAGCACGTCGATTTCTTGCTCGGATGGAAGTGGACAACGAATGGCCATGGAACATTCTGTGGTCTGACATAGCCCACTTCCATTTGCAAGGTTCTGCACATAAATATGCAAAATTGCAGGATATGGGCGACCGAGAATCCGTTCCAGCTATAGCCATTACCTCTTCACTTTGAAAAGGTCACTGTGTGCTGCGGAATAACGGCACAGTTTGTCGTCGGTCCATTTTTCTTTCGAGGCGATCACACCTGCGGGTCCCGTTACCTGCTCCGTTACTGGCAAGCGGTACGAAGCACTTTTGCGTAACCATGTCCTTCCGGCACTTCAGTAGCGTCTGTGTGTGGATCGCACAATATTCATGCAAGATCTGCACATTGCTACTCCTGTGAAGCAGCTCCTGAGTGCTTGTTTCGGAGATGTTAGGATCGTAAGCCGCCATTTTCCAACAACGTGGCTGCCACGTTCCCCCGACTTAAACCCGTATGATTTTTGGCTTTGGGGGTACCTGAAGAATGTTGTTTACAGCGGGCGGATTGAGAACCTAGCCGACTCGAAGGCCAGCATCACACACCACATCCATTGCATCAGTACAGATACCCTCCAGTCTGTTGTGGAGCATGCCCTTTTACGCTTCCAATTAGTAGCGGCATGAGGCGGAGGGCATATTGAACAACTGGGTATGTTTGTTCCACGAAGCTCTGTTGTTGCTGTAAACACGTATTCTTGTCTTTTCTGTGTTTCATGAATCCATTTTTGGGTTTTCCCCTGATATTACCCTGCCAGCGCCATCTATCGGCAGATTTTGGAACTATTTTTTTTTTTTACCTTCGTCAAACCAAATTCCATTGCCTCACGATTGTTCTGCTAAAATATCAGGTCACTCTGACGAGTAGTTTCAAATTATCGATTTTTGAAATCGTAACTTTAATTATAATCACCCTGTACTTTGTCTTTAAACGAACCTGTTGAGAATTTTACCATCGTGCCTCGTCTATACAACCTGTGGTGCTCCTGTAGCCTGCTTTCTTTTTGTTGTGTTCATACTTGAATGTGGAATGGGTTTTGAAATACGAGATAAATTTTGCATAATGAGGTCATCGAAAGGTCACCAGCCTATCTGTATTTCTTGGCTGCAACAGTAACGGCCAGTTGCAACAACGTCAGGTGAAACGACTCTAACTTTTGGTTAGTTAACAATCGGTCAAGTGCTTTAACTGGAAAATGTTGCACCATCTCTAGTTAAGTCTCGATTAGCTAACTAGATGGAATACAAGTAACGAGGACTATGATTGGTTCGTTTGCTCCAACAACTTCCTGTTAACATGGCTGATTGTTTGATATTTAGCTGATCCACTTGGCTGACTCAAGTTGCTGATCTAAATGGTTGATCCATTTAGCTTCTCCCAATGACTGTTCTATTTAGCTTATCCTCAAGTCACTGGGCCGGCCAAGTGGTCGAGAGGGCTACGGCGTAAGCCTTTCTAGTTCTTGAGTTTGCCTGGCCGTAGGTTTGAATCCCGCCGCGTGTCCGGAATCTTTAAAGCGTGTCCTGAATCTTCGAGGTGGTTTGCATCTTCTTGGATCGTACTGCAAAATTGCGGGTCGATAATCCTACATAGAATCCGTCGCGAAACGCACAATTCAAGCGGTAAACTCTGGATTGGGAATATATGTCGGTGGTGACGTCCTTATTGTATCTGGGCCCTAGTTTCTCCCAGCTCTCTAACTTCCTAGCGTCCCTCGGCCTTCGAATATCTTTTCGTACTCCTACACCATCAGCCCGTATCCTGAACCCACCCGCCGCCGTCACCACCGACAAATATTCCCAATCTGGAGTTCACCGCCTAAATTGTGCGTTTTGCGACAGATTCTATGTAGGATTATCGACCCGCAATTTTGCAGTACGATTCAAAGAACACGTTGACTCGTATAGAAAACGAGATCGTATTTCCCACTACGCAAACCACCTCGAAGATTCCGGACACGCTTTAAAGACGCAAGAAGATGTTATGTCTGTCCTACATATCTGCAATAGGCCAGAAAAAACTGCTACCCTCGAAGCGATCGAAATATTCCAGGCCAAGAAGTCCTCCCCCCACCTGCTTCTCAATTGTCAAACTGACTTTAATGTATATGCAATACTTAACTCTTTATCCGATCTATTATGATCCCTTTTTTTCTCGGTTTCTTTATTATGGTTTTTGTTATTTCTTGCCTGTTTATTTTTCTGTAAATCCTCTTGTCCTCAGACAACCGGGTAAGTTCTCTTTTCGGTCCACGTAAACGCGCACCATCCCTTTGTATATTTTCTTTCTTTTTGTATAATTTATAAAAATTAGCGTTTATTCTATTGGCCATTATAATTCAAAAATCTGTGCTTTTTCTATTTATCCTGTTGGCCATTATTTCCTCTTTAATGGTTCATGTACAGGGTTGTGCATAACCTTTTGCTAGGGGTCTGGAAAATAAACAAAACTAAGTGGAATGTTCTGCGGTTGATAATCAAAAAGTACGTTTAGTTCTGCTTTTATCACATCAACATTTAGTGTGGCCACCACCTGCTTCTCGAACAGCACGCATCCGTTTCGGGTAGGAGCGGAGGAGTGTCTCAAACAGAGCAGTATCGTACTCCACGTCCTTCAGCACAGATGTCAGCTGTCCCATTAGAAGGTCTCGAGAAAACCGATTTTCAGCACGTTCTCGAATCCTTAAAGATTCCACTGCGTCTTTTGACACGGCTCCAAAATGTTCAGCAACGTTTAGGTCAGGGGATGCACTGGGCCATTCGTTTGATGAGAAGAAATCGATAGCACTTTGTCTTAGCAATGATGTTTTTGCTTTCCTGTGATAATTGCTCGGGCCTACCCTCAGCAAATTCGGCATGGCAGTTATCGTAACCTTTCTTCCAATTGTCCGTCACCCATCTATCCGATCGGTTTAACTTGATTAATAAAAGACACACCTGCTTCCATTGCCTCTCGATATGCATTTGCACGAACTCTATCCATGAAACGCTGCTCTTCACTGTCATTTATTAAACCAGCCATATTTGTTTGATACCAATAGACGCACAATGAACTACTCTCTGCCGAAGCGTCATAAGAGTGTGCTACGACGCTGCGGTTTAAGTCGCAGCTCCCTAGCAAAAGGTTATGCACAACCCCGTATATGCATACTTGGTACCACTGTTCTATATATAAAGGCTTGCATGCCTCTTGCTGTATATATCCTTGACAAAGCCGGGAATAAATGGCAAAACTAGTTGGAACTCCTCATGTCCCTCTGTTATACTGTAAGGCCACCACCTGTTTAATCAATAGGAACAGTATTATGATCCACCCTTCTACCAATATGATCCATTTAGCTTATCAAAATGGCTAATTTGAATTGCTGATCCATTAAGCCTATTCTTTTAGCTTATCCTATGGCTGATACAGTTGTCTGCTTCAAACTGCGGATCCAAGGAGCTGATTCATTTAGCTGGTCCAGTAGGTGGATTCCAACCTGTGATCTATTCAGTTTATAAAAACGGCTGATCCATTTGCTGTTTGATAATTAGTTTATCCAATTAGAGGAGTTAAAAATCCATTTACCGTAATTTTCGGGAGTAACGCCGCGGCGGCTGATACGCCGCCCCCCCCCCCCCTGCCCTTCCATCACGCACTGTCCGTTTTGTATAATCGCGTTTTATAAGAAATTCAATAAACAAACCAAAATTCAATATTTATAAGATATATTTTATTAGTCGAATCCTTCAAAATCCGATGTTTCCGAATCGGAATGAAATAAAGATAAACGGTCAAAAGTCGTTGGCTAGAGAAATACTGGAAGATTATGCTCGTCGAAATCGAAACCAAATACTGATT
Source organism: Rhysida immarginata (assembly GCA_023313115.1). Taxonomy (NCBI): domain Eukaryota; kingdom Metazoa; phylum Arthropoda; class Chilopoda; order Scolopendromorpha; family Scolopendridae; genus Rhysida; species Rhysida immarginata. The sequence continues at coordinate 9,913 of JAHWFO010083440.1, forward strand.
GCCATGAAACCAAAAGCGACCCCTTATATATCGTAACAGGTGTCATACTAGCGGGCGTCGATTATTCTGATTGGTTGCCCTCTATTGACGAACGCGAAAATTAGACCAGTTGATCATTAGCCAAATGGCCTCTCTGGGCAAAAAGCCACACTAAAAGCGTGCATTATTTGAAATAATTTATTTCCTGTTGACGACTGATCACACTGCGTGATTTGCGGAAAACATCGATGTGCGAATACATCGATGTTTCCAAAGTTATTCGATGAAAGCGTCGATAAAAACCATCGATACTATAAATTCGTCGATGATAAGAGTGCTTTATTATCGAGTGAATCACCTGCTGTCGATGAACGATCACGCTCTATCGTTATCGGAGTGAATTTTTAATCATGTGTAGAATCTATCCATTTTTTTTGTAAAATCTTCGGTAGTAGCGCCGCGGTGGCTGATACGCCGCACACGCCGAATTTTTAACTTTTAATAACAGAAACGCCGTGGCGTTACTCCCGAAAATTACGGTAATTTCGCTAAGCGTGGGCTTAAATCGTGGTCGTCAAGCGTTTAAGTTAAACTGCTACTTAACATCTGGTTAAGTCCTAACTTCGCTTGGTGCAACGCAATAAACTTTAACCAAGAGTTAGTTTGAACTGAGCTTGTTGCAACCGGCCGCAATTTAAATTTTACCGTAGTTATCAAGTCTTTTGATTGGTGTAGACTTTTCAATCAACCTGTATAGGCGTGCATAATAAATCAATGGGTAGGCAGGACCTAGTAGCTTAAACATGCATAGACGAACCAACTGTCGTAAAAAACAGCAAGGCTCCATATCACAGGATAACCAGCATTTAATTATCAGGTCGTTGCATGTCAAATGTGGGATTGTAGACGTCATCTTTAATGGCCCTCTAAAAAAGACACCTTCAGACATGCTGTTCGAAATGACACCCATTGCAATCCAAACATTGTTGCCAATGATTTGGCAGCTTCTCGAGTCCTCTCCGACAGAATCCATGGTCATGGGACTCGATAAACTCATGGAATGCATTTTCGACATCTGCTTGGGCTCTGGAAAAAATGGTAGTCGGTAAGGTTGCGATGCACAAGTGCAGGTTGTTGCTGACACGGTTTTGTGTGCATACGATGTAGTTCACGACAGTAGGTCGCAGCGATGATCGTCTCCCCCTGCTGTATGAAGCTGTAATGCACTACACAACGGATGTTCCACCGAACTGTAACCGTGAGCTTCCTGGGGTGCAACGGGGGTTTAGGGAACTGTCGCAGGGGTTCGTCAGCATCCAGCCACCGTGCTGGCCTTTTGCTATTGTCGTATATGAGCCACTTCTCGTCGCAGGTGACGATGAAATCGAGAATCCCCACTTCTTTTTGGTGCAAAATCTATTCCGTACGCACCTTCAACCGACGCTCTTTTTGGTTTTCCGTAAGTTCACGTGGGGCCCGTTTGTCCGGCTTTTTCACCTTGTTGATGATCCTAAGGTGTCTATTGTTAGTCGACGCTGATACAGCACGATCCCCTGGAACGTCCCGAACAGTTTTTGACTGGTCCTCTTCCACAGATCGCTTCGGATCACGTCATTCAGCACGTTGGGCGGGCTGCCGCATGGCTCGTTTGCCAGGTCCGTCACTCCCGCCCGGAATTTTCGGAACCAACGTTGGAGAGTACGTTAGTTTCTGGTGCCTACACCGAATACCTTATTGATGTTTCGAGAGGTGTTGGATGCAGTACTGTGATTCAACCTGAACTCGTCGTAATGCTTTATCCCACGTCGTGACTATCTTCGCTTGGGTTCAAACGCTATTAAATATCATCGCAATCATGCAAATTTCAGGCAGCTGGTCGCCAATAGGTTTATCTCTGGAAATGTATCACTTTGTTATGGGTACTTGCTACTAAACGTGGAACCGTGCTGAAGCGCGGAACCCACCTCGAAATCCGACATTTGATATTCAACAACCTGATAGCAACAAATAAGAACAAACGATATATTTTTGATTTCGTTCACGATGTTTGCTTACCTGGCTTCTTGTTTTTCAGTTGTAGCGAATCGGTGGTGTTTCTGAGCTCCAAGCCCGGTGCTAACACTTACCAGAGTTGTTTGGTCGAGAAACAACCGGAATCTGAGAAAGGGTTGAACGGCATCACCAGATCACAGTCGGCACCGGTAAAAGAGGAAGAGCAGGTGAGAAGCGAATTGCATCGATACGCTCGTCATTTGGAGTTTTTCAGTTCTTTTAATTTTGTTTGTTTTGGTTCCCGTTTCAGAGTAAGAAATCGTCGACACCGAAAAAGCGTCCCATCAGTCAGCCGCTGCAGTTCAGTTCGTCTGACGTGTCGTTCGCCCCGGGTCACTCGGTACTTCACGGCTTTTCTCACTACTTGGCAGGAATACAGCTCCCGGAAATCCCCGAAATGGCCTTGCGAAGCTGCGAAGGATTAGAACAGTACAGCCAATACGCTTCTTCGAGCAGTAAGTCGTTTGCGCAACTCTTAATGTACGCTGCTTTGCAATGAGATTGCCCCACCCACAAGGAGTTATCCGAATGAGCCAAAAGTAGGTACACAGCAAGACACACCTTTATTACGTTATGGAGCCAAGACGTGCGCTCGTTTGTACAGGGTGTCCCAACCGAAAGCGGCGATGCATTGATTCATCTGCCCAGGCCTGGTGAACCTGCTGTGTCAGTTCATGGAGATTCCGGGTTGATCGCAAATGACATCCCACCATGTCCCACACGTGCTCAGTTGGCAATAGGTCAACTGCCATCATGCAGACGTGCCATGCTCGTGTTTGCCGTGCGTAGTCTGGCGTTATCCTGCTGAAAGACTATGCCGGGTATGGTATGCAGAAAGGGCAGTAATATGGGCGGCGAATCTATGACGTACCGTGCTGCTGTCAGGGTGCTTGGATGGTGACTTATGCTGGGTGCCCACTTAGCGCGACGATAGCGCGATTCTATCGCTTTGTGAAGCACACATGCGCAGAGTGATGTCACGAGGGCGATTCTGTGGCGCATCTAAGGCGATGCCAGAGCTTTTCGATCGCGCGACTCCATCGCACCCAATCAGAAAACAGTTTCAAATCACGTGGCACATGCAATCGTGGCAGCACCTACTTCGAGATGGTCGGATATCGCTACGGAAAATTTGATTGAAGATATCAAGTAATATGCAATTCTGTATGCACGAAATATCCAATTCTGATTTTGGAAGCACGAATTCTTGAAGTGGGAAACGAAATGATCGCGTAGATAGCGCATGCACATTCAGTCACGCGGCCGTCGCGCCAAGTGGGCACCGAGAAGCGAATTGATTGCCTGGTGTTTGTTGCGCATGCGCATATGACTCAAAGCGATAGAATCGCGCTATCGTCGCGCTAAATGGGCACCCAGCATAAAGGCTTTCTGGCGTTGGTCCACGACGACCGTGATGGCACCCCAGACCTTGATCCCGGGTGTTGGTCCATGACGGCGATACCGGATGTATTGTTCATTGGCACGTTCCAATTGTCTGCGCCACATCCGTCCACGTCTGTCGTCAGTGTCCAAACAAAAGCGGGATTCATTGCCAAAGACCACTGGATGCCATTCCATTCACCAGCCCACTCGTTCACGATACCATTGCAGTCGTATTGCGCGGTGCTCGGGTGTCAAAGGGAGACACAACAATGAACACCTGGCACACATTGTCACGGCGTCTAAGCGGTGTGCTATTGACACAGGAGCAGTACCAGGAATAGTGATGTTGTTGCGCAGTTGCCGCAGGATGAAGGTTCTGTCCGCTAGCGCTGTTCACAGTATCCATCTATCGGTATGAGCTGACATGCTTTACCGGGCTCCTCTCACCATCGCCTCCAACATCAGCCTACCGTCCGTGACAGCAATCCGACCTCGTTCAAAGTCCGTTAATTGCGTGAACAGTCGTCGTTGTCGTCGTCACGGCATTGAGACCGTTGGGCGGATTATAGTGCTGTACGTTCACGAGGCAGTGTCCCGTGAGCATGCATCTAATCGTTTACTAGTCGGAAGTAGACGAATCCGCCCCCCACTAAATATGGATAAGGTCGGATAACTCATTGTTGGTGGGACAATTTCGTTGCAAAGCAGTGTACGTCACAAATGTTATGAATGAATTGCTTATTATTGATGCGTAATTCTTGTTATAAACTGTTCAAGTGATCGATGCAGGTTGCACAAACGTTCGGACTTGAATAGTACAAGAGAGATTCGTTACTGACTGACTGACGCATTTTAGCCGAGGGCGTTATAGGGGGTCCCCCAAGTAACAGAAGTAGTTGACATGATAGTCAGTTTCAGGGATGCGCTGCATCAAGACTGCATAGAGGACAACAGTGCCGAAATTCACCGAGCTCTAATTGTAACTGACTGATTCTGGTCTCGTGGTCAGTCGCTTCACCACATCAACTGACCCACGCAGAGTCCTGATCTTAAACCTCCCTTTGATGATGTGCCGTGTATGACTACCGAATGTTGCGGCCAGATGCAGCGTATGGCCCTGGCGTAGATACACGAACGTGGCAGCATGTCGTGAGTTGATCAACTTTGAACGTAGGATGGTAATCTGCATGCGTCATGGCCTATTGGAGATTACACAGGAATTCGGGTTTCGTAGGTCAACAGTGTCTAGAGTAGCCACCCTTCGTCGCTATAACTGCTGCTAGGCGTCTTGGCATGGACGCAAGAAGTGTGCGGTATGTGTCCGATGGTATGGCAGTCCATTCCGCTTGAAGCGCTGACCACAGAGGTTCGAGAGTCATAGGTGGAGGGTCCAGC
>JAHWFO010083466.1:0-11844 GCA_023313115.1 Rhysida immarginata
CACACACACACACACACACACACACACACACACACACACACACACACGCACACACACGCACACACACACACACACACACACACAGTTACATAGTTCTCCTATAGGTAAGTGTGAAAAAAAAAAACTACCCAAAAAAAAAGCTTTTAAAATTAAGCATCTTAAACGCCAGCATATTATTTAAATTTTAAAACGTGGTTAAAAGTCAATAATTGCAAAAATTTATTAAGCAAGTTTTCATTTTCGTTAATTAATAAAAACTTGATTGTAAGTTTAAAATTATGGAGGGCATTTGCTCCAAAAGTTATTAGATTGTGCAACTAATTTCATATACATGTACGAAAGTAGAAACTAGAGCTAAAAGAAATAATAAAGTACGATTGCACCCATATTAAGCAGTTGCAGATACAAAAAGGCTACACGCCATTCTTAACCATGATGACAATAAAATAATGTTTATAAAACTGAATAGGAATTAAATATTCACATGAAAGTGGTTAGTAATTTATTCAAAATACTTTATATTTATCTCGTACTGGTGTTGTGTAGGGGCATTGGTATTGTGGCTTGTTGGCAGTGGATGTGTAGACCCGTTATTTTGAATGGCTAGTCCCATTTGTTCGGACTGGATTTCGGGTTCTATGTTGCGCACCGGTGTTGGATCCGGTAGGTTGGCTTTGATTACCACTGTAGCGACCATGCCCTATTTTCTTTGTGTTACATGGCGGAAGTTCCATGTCAGTGACCAGATTGCACGGTGTGATTATTGTGTCCCTATGTTAGGTGTGACTATCTATCTTATGTTTTATTGGGGAGAATCTTTGGCTTAGTTATGCGCTAGTTTGTGTCATCTCTGCTTGCCACTATTTTGATCTTGTTTCAATCTGCCATGTTGATCATTGTTGTTAATTGGATGATCTTTGTAAGGCATTTTATGTGAACGTATTCTTAGCACAGTGGGTAGCTAAACTATTATCTTGTTTTAGGGAAGGTTTGGTGTTTCTTGTAGTGTGCATGCTGGGTACTTGTTTTAGTTGCCTGGTGGGTGTGCGGTCTAGTTGTAGAGGTGGATTTATCCCGTTTTGGTTCGGGTTTGTGGTAGCCTGCCAGTGTAGGATCCGGTATGTTGGCTTTGGTATCCCCTTGCACTATCCAACCCCTTTGAGGCTTTTTGGAACACGACTTTAGGTTTGTGTTTGTAACCTGTATGCACACAGGGTTTTCTTAGTCCCTTGCCTAGGTTTGACAAGATAATTAATTGGGAGTTCTTCGTTTAGACTGGTGCTAAGTAATGCAGGATCATACATTTGTCATTTAATTGATTTAGTTACAAGCGGCTAACTGTTATTCTCTGTCACTTTGTATCTGCCTTATTGTATTTTGTATTTATCTCGCTTATATCTTGTAAATAAACCTCTTTATGCATATCAAAATCGATCCCTCCCTTTCTTAATTTTATGTTGGCACCCTTCTTAGGAAGGAATGCTGACGAAGTGATAATAGATTGAAAATCACTTCACCACAAAAGAATAAAATCTCCCACTAGCGCAAACATTTGCGCAGCACGTTGTAACTAGTAATCAAATGACCTGAAAGATCTACTGCACCCATGTATTTATTATAATCTTCCACCTACAGAGGCCTTGCCAATTCAATTTGAGTCTTTTTGCAGTCTATCTTTTTTGTACCATTTGTAATGACATAATCGTCAGCTTTATGTATTGTAGAAGCCAAGATGTCATTTCACTGTTGATACAGAATCTTGTTTTCTGTTCTCAACTACCTTACTGCTCCTCTGTTCAGCAATTTTTCTCCAGTTTTGACCATAACGTACGGCAGAAGTGAATTTGAATGCTTTTCAGCTCGTCAAGAGACTTTTGTATTGCTTTCTCCCGTCAAGCTTTCTTCTTGCTTCCATATTACTCTGTTTGCTTCATTTTTTTCGTTGTTCATCCCTTTTCTCCAGAAGTTGGAGTGATGTCTCACCAATCTTCAAATATAGCTGTTCCATTAATTTGGCAGCCCCTCTGTTATATTGGGAGATTGCCAAAGCCGCATTGATAAAAATCAGAAAGAAAAACAAATATTCTTCTTGAAGATTCAAACATTCTTAATTTTCTTTATTTTGATTATTACCGTCAGCAATAGTTTTATATGGATAACAAGCAGCTCTGTGATGTACAAACATGACAACAACGATTTCAGAAAACTGATACTGCTTCGATGTGATGCAGTTGCATTCTCTTTTGATGAAAATCAAACGTAATTAACGCATAATGTACATTACAGTACCTTAATTTTCCTGTATATACAATGTACAGTACATTATTTATTACATTAATTCACTTCATTTGAATTTCCCGTCACCACTTTATCGAAAGATCACAATCAAGTCCTGAAACGTATGTAGGATGTTGGGGGCAATGGTGGCAACCTCGTATTGAAACCAAGTGTTTAAACTCGTGGTGGTATCAGTCATTACGCCTGCAATGGCAAATTGTGCCTCCACCTGCGCGAACCACAACTGGGGATTTTTGTCCAGAAGGGGTGGTGGTTTTATGGCTATGCAGCCTATGGGGGGGGGGGGGGGTCATATGATGCACGGGATCATCAGCGGTCATATAGCTTAAATAGAGAACAATGGGGTTGATTGGAATACGGTGTATTGGTTATGTGTGTGGGATTCACCAAGAAGAAAAAAAGACTCAAGCTTTTGCAATGTTCTGACTGTTAGTGGAAATGCACATTGTCGTGATACACAGCTTTGTAGGGAACAGAAGCAACAATAATTGCACATACATTTGTTGTCAGGTTTCTTTTGTTGCTCCGTGGATGCTGCTGGGCTCCCTTTGAAGTCGTAGTTGGGGTCGTTACCTTTTTGCTGCCTTCGTTCCTCCTTGGTGGTTGCTGCTATAGGTTGTATCGATCACGTTTGGGTCACCAAATGTAGCGTTTGTCGCGTATGTAGTGACCGATCGAATTCTGGCTCCATATATGCGTTAGATTTGGTGAAGGCTTATTTAATTGACTAATATGTTCAGTATACATATGATAATACATATTTCAAACACTAAATAATGATAATACAATGATAACGATTTAAACAATGAGAAAATCCGGTTCACAGTTCGTTGATCCGAGAGATGGTTCTCAGCCACGTGGCTGGAGGCCAGATCGTTCCCAGGCAGCGATGTGTTAGTCAAATCTGGTCATAGCTTCGTTGTTCTCTAGGTGAGTGTCAGCGTTGTTCCCTGTTTTCTGGTGGTCGTAGTCTGTTCTGGTTCTTGTGTCAATCCCAGAGTGCCACACGTGTTTTTGGTATTTGTTGGTCGCTTGATGAACCACTCGTAACCCCTCACAACTCGTCGTAAATTTATTTAAGCCAGGTTCTGGTATAAGGAAGCCGTGGTCAGCAGAAGCCATCCAACTGACTTTCCATAGAGGACCGTTCGCAAGAGCAGAACTCTCTACTGACAACCCTCTCGGTTGTGGAATGTTTTTGGGGACTTTCTTGGACACTTTCTCAACTCCAGTTGGAGTCTTTTTCGTTGGGTTGTTCTGCTTTTTAGAGCCAACCGGACGCGACTCAACAACTTGTTCAGGTTGTGATGGAGTAGGATTTGACTCAGGCTGTGCCTTCTTATTCCTGCATCCTCCACGATTGCCTCTAGGCCGACTGTGCTCCGAATAATTCGGGTGTGCAGCAGGTTTTTGCTCTTGAGAGGCCATTGTCACCAACTAAAGTAGATTTGTTTAGTCTTGCCAGGTATGATTAATAATCCAACGCCCTAGGGTCTCAAAGCTGCTAAGTTGCAAAACTCGCGCTAAAGTTGATTCCATGCTTGATGCACTCAGCTTTTTCAATGATGACTTTAGGACCATAAATTTGCAAATTGGAAAGATGATTGAATGTTTTGGAGTCACTCAGATGTGTTTCCATGTCTTTGCATTTGTAACATGGTGAGTTTCATCGTCTCTCGCCAAACTGACGATTGCTCTTTTGATAGCTTGAAACTTATTTGCATAAAAAATAGCAGCATTGATTCAAGTTCCCGAGAATGTAATGACAGGAGATGGTGGAAGTACAAGTTCAGGGCAGGGTTTCATCTCACCCTTCTTAAATGAATTTTCAGTGCTCTTAGATGAAACTTTCTTCCACGTATCAGATATCCACTTGCAAATAACATGAGGCACCGCTGCTCTGCTTTGCAAGTATTTTCGCCTTTCTTCATCCAGTTTTCCCATTCTTTTCAAGCATAGGCTTTATAGCTTCTATTTATGCGTATGTCCAAGGGCTGTAAAAGCTTAAATATTCATTGCTGGTTTGAATTGCTCTATGATTATTTTTTTAGGGAATATAGCCAATGCGTCTTCATAGACTCCGCAATCAACAATGATGGAGGCTTAAAAAAAAACAGTTTTCCTTTTCCTCACACTTTGCCAATCCACTCGATCATTATTTTTTCCTCCATCCAATCTTTGACGAGGCGAGAGGGGAAACTATACGGAGGGTTTAAAATGACGAAGTGGTGACGAAGTCGCCAATAATGTATTTAAAGATATAAAAGAAAATAAATAAAGCTAATATTTATGGGATATTAGGAAAGCTGTTATATGGCGGTGTTGTGTCAATGTGATGGTGAAGCTAAAATTCTTAGTGTAAAAATTAAAAAAAAAAAAAAAAAAAAAAAAAAAAAAAGCCCCCCCAAAAAAACTGTTGAACAGAACTCTGCAAGAAATGTTGGCAAATACAAAATGAAATAAGCTGCATATTAAAGCCTACATTGACATGTGAAAATTCTACTGTGAACTAGTAGATGGTCGCTTTCCATACGTTATATGCACGTAAGTAATTTTGAGCTGCTTCTAATAAGGATTGCCATGGACAGCCTTGGCATAATCAAGCAAGTCACTGACCATGGCAGTCCTCTCCGAAACGCGAAAAATCTTGAAATTGGTTCGGCGACCTCCTCATCATCAATGACAATTAGCTCTGGCCACAACTTTAGCCATGCATTTTGCAATGTGTAACGACACCTGTTATTCGGTGGACAAATGGACCAATCACATTTCCCACACTTCCAGAAAGTTTTAAAATTCCTGCAGATCCCACAAATTCAAGTGTTTTCTAAATGCTCTGGATAGTGAGGGACATTTCTCTCCAAGGGTACTTGCTCTGCATGGTTACATTTTGTACCGAGGTTGAATTCCTTAAACTTAATTCTTTTTGGAAGTTTTTTTGGCCATAGCTCTTCTTTGCAATCCTTCTATTTCTTTGCTTCTACTATGCGTTTCTTGAGGTGCAGAATATATGAATTTATAACAGTGGTTTGAAAGAATAAAGTCTTCACCAGTGCAAACATTTGACGTTTTGCACAATTTCTAGATCCATCGATTGCAAATGGGACGTAGTGTTCGAAGGAAAAAATACCATTTTTATAATCGAAAGTGTTCTTGGATACAGTTATCCACGAAAAGAAGAATATTGAGATTTTGCACTTTAAGAAAGAATCCCATTTCAATAGCCATTTTTCAAAAATCTCTGATATCATCCACGGACGTTTGTGGAAAAAGTAATCAGATGACAGAGAACTCACTTGTTTAAAACAATGAGACTTGGCAAATTTTCCTGTTATCAGTGGCTTTTTCTTTTCTGACCCATCCCTGTTATTAAACATCATGAGTGTAAATCGCTGGCAGGCTTTACTTTTGATCGGGGAATAAATGAAGAAAAAAACCTGTCACGTTTGCATTGAAAATATTCTTTGCAGCATAATTTGATATATGCGTCGGAAGAATGGTTTTACACCAATCTTATACCACTTCAGCGTTGACAGCATTTGCTTCACCTGTGATTTTTTCAAAATTAGTCTTTACAGTGCTTAAAGTGTTGAAGCCATCCATCCATTTGAAACTGTGAAGATTTTTAACTTCGAGAACAGCAGCGAGCTGTTCTGCTTTCTCTTTTAAAACTCTTCCATTTATCGGAATATTTCAGTCCCTGGCTTGGATAAAATCATTCAGGTCTTATTCATCATTGGGAAAGATCTACTTCACTCGTGTAAGGTCTTGGCAACTCGGTTTAAGTCTTTTAGCCGTCTATCTTTTTGTTTCGTAATGATATAATTATCAGCTTTATGTATTGTAGAAACCAAGGTAACAACCTTGGTGTCATTCTCATTGCTGATACAGAATCTTGTTTTCTGTTCTCAACCACCTTAGCACCCCTCCTTCAGCACTTTTACCCCATTTCTGACCATTGCGGAAGGAAATATGCAAAAAGAAAAAAAAAGTGGAAAAAAAACTTCCCTAGATCATAAGATCGACCACCCTCACTAACTTCCTGTTGTGCCTCAGCCCTTGATCTGAAGATGGCTCTTCTTTGCTGTTTTCTGGCCTGTTCTGGGTCTTTACTCCTACTCTTCCTCTTTATTGTGATGTCCATCTTCTCCATCGCTGCAATAGATTTCTCTGGTACCGATAGATTAAAGCTGTGCATGAAATCTGCTGTGCTAATTCGTCCAGCGTTGAATTTCCATATTGCCATACACACTGCGAATGAGACTCTTATCTGTGATACAAACTTGGTCTTCGGGCATTTAATCCAAATAACATAATGTAGAGACTCTGTGTTCTGGGTGGTCCTGTAGAGACTCTGTGTTCTGTGTACAGGCATCTCTTCAAAAGCTCCTCCGATCCTAATTGCTTGTAGATGGTTATGATCCTCTGTCCGACCTTTTCATTTACCTTTGGTGGGTGTGAAGATGGCGTCTATTTTGGCTTAGGGATCGCTTGTAGAAACACCAGGACGTTTCCCCGTATGGTATGCTCTTCATCTGTAGAAATACTATGGAACACTCTTCATCAAATACGGCAGCCCTCATTGATGACAAATTACCTTTGTTTTCGATGATTGCACGTCTGTAGTAGATTCCAAGCTGCTCTGCGACATCGGCCGTGAGAGTTCCTTGTCCCCTGCTTCCCAAGCGTTCCACCTGGGCGATGTTGCGCAAAGCTGTAACCATCCTCTTCTTGGCGTGATTTATTCATTCCTCCGTCTGGATCGTATCCTCTTCGTTGGTGCCATAAACCTGTATATCGGATAAATGTTTGAAAGTTTTAGAATCTCCATCAGAAACCATCACTATGCACCTCAAATTGTGCTTCTTGACGCTCCTCTTCCATATTCTGTCTGCTGCCTCTATTAGCATGTATCCGGATGTCCCATCGTACCATCGTAGTTCTTCTGACACGTGTGTTGCTTGCCTGGCTTCCGTTCACATACGTGCCAGTACTTAGATAGTACCTGATAAATTTCCTCTATTGACATAAGAGCTTTATTTTGAAACACCTTTGCACATCTGTCAAAGTTGCTATGGTCCATAACATGCATCCCAAGAGTTATTCCAAACTCCACCAATTCTTGATGACCTACCGTTAAATTCATTGCATAAAGAGACATCCTCTTGTTCATCTCAAACATGTTATCTTCCTTCTTCGAATTCCGTCCTGTCGTCATGGAAACGTTGCAGTGAACACACTTTATTTCTAGCTTAGAAACAAAGCTTTCACACAATCCTCGTCTACAGAAAACTCCAAAATTGGGGATGTATAATAATTGTCTATGTATAACCTGTAATCCTGCCCCTGTAATTGTTTAGTCAGTGGCATCACAACATCGTAGCCAAGGCTTCGGTAACTGAATTTCTCCCCTGTATAAACTGAAAATGTCTAGGTGTATCCGGTTATAGAATCTGCCAAAACCCACAGCTTATGCCCAAAATGGACAGGCTTATCTTTCAAAATCTGTCTCATTCCAGATAATGTTGGGTATGATTCCACCATTCATTCGTCCACTGCATTATTGTTATAGAGTGATAGAGGAGTAACACCTCTATAAAAAACCTTGGTCCAGCTGGCTCCGGCTGGTAGTACCTTGTGAGGGCCCCTTGCTAGGGTTACAGTGAAGACTTCAATGCCAATATAGACAGAAGAGAAGAACTTGATACTGGCTTGACTGGCTATGGCACTGGGTTTACCTTGCTATCGTTCAGTAGCCTATCCTATGCACGATGACTGATCCCAACTTAACAATGTTAAGAAATTTCCTAAAATCTTGCTATGAAATCCCTTGTTTGAGTCATTGGCCTTAACTTTTTCTCATTCTTACGTCATCCATTTTCTGGATGATGTCAAGAGAGGTCCTGTTTACTGAAATGTTCATTTGTTTCATCAGTTCAGCTACTTATATTGCTCCTTTATTAAAGTGAGAAACTGCAGTGGCAACTGCGTATGGGACACGGACATTCAAAACAAATTTTATTTTGGGGCATCTTGCCCAGATAAGAGAATTCAGGCTTTCGTTAACATTCGGAGTCTTTCTAAGACACTTTTTTAATAGTTCTTCTGCACCAAGACGTTGATAAATAGGAAGAAGTTTCTCTCCAATATGAATTTTGGTTTATGTAGTGGCGGTTTCTCTTTTTTGTTCAGAGCACAGTTGTAAAAGCACCGCACACCACAAAGTTTCACCTTGAGGACATCTTGTGTGCACAGGTTTGTTATCAGTTGGAATGAGATGAAATAAGGTGGCAAATACTACATTTCTCAAGGCTTTTAGATTTCCTTTATTTTCACTGATTGCATTATGGTAATAGTTCTGAAGTTTGGAAATCATATCTTTCGTCAGAAGTCCAGGCCGCTTTCCTCTGATGCCTTCCTCGGTGGTTTTCAGTTTCTCTAAAGCGGTTCTCATTCTTTTTGAAATATGATTTATACATTCTTGCTTTTGTAACTGAATGTTGGGCCCATATATTTCCAATCTGGAAAGATGAATTTACCAATTGCAAAAAGCTGTAAATAACAACCGCCAAAACTGAAACTTAATAACAACTGGTGCTAGTGGTGCCCATTCTGACCTCACTTTCGTTGCTCCCATTAGGCCTGTGCAAAACTCAACCGACATAAAATGTCACAATATTAAAATTCAAAGTAAATTTTAAAACAAATTACCAGGTCCATCTCCAGCGTCGTTGCTTTGATTCCAGCTTTTACAGCATCATCCTGGAATTTTCTTATCTCCTCTCTTATCTGTCGGCTATCTTCTCTCATGTCTCTGTAGAATTCAAAAAAAATTCTCAAACAACAGTAACGTATAATAGCAAACAACAATAACATGATGCCATAAATGAGTTGCAAGACCTCTGGAGCGAGGGACACTTCCATTATGAAAAATCCTAAAATAAAAAAAAAGCAGATTTTTAACACCAGATTTAATGCCATTCTACAAAATGAGTAATCATTATCTTCAACTTCTGATATCTGAAGGCATAGCTGCTAGATGTTTTAGAAAATTTTATAAAATGAACTTTATATAAGGTGACACAAAAAAAAAACAGGAATTTTTGAAATACATAGTGGCGTCACCATCCGATATTATAACCACATGTCTAAAGCGATATTTTTCAATGCTCCTTTTCCACATCAACTCTGCAGCCTGTACTTCCATTCCACTGGAACTCCCATTGCTGATGGAGAATCTTGTTTTCTGATCTCAACCACCTTACCACCCCTCCTTCAGCACTTTTACCCCATTTTTGACCGTTGCAAAAGTAAATATACAAAAAAAAAAAAAAAAAAACAAACTGTAAAGAGACAAAAAAATGCAAACATAAAAAAAAACCCTGTGAAACGAAGGAAAAAAAAAGCGAATAGAAAAAAAGTAATCAAAACTTCCCTGGATCATAAAATTGACCACCCTCACCAACTTCCTGTTGTGCCTCAGCCCTTGACCTGCTGTGCTAATCCGTCCAGCGTTGAATTTGCATATTACCATGCACACTGCAAATGAGACTCTTACCTGTGAAATAAACTTGGTCTTCAGGGGCATTTACTCCAAATAACAGAATGTAGAGACTCGGTGTTCTCGGTGGTTCTAGGCATCTCTTCAAAAGCTCCTCAGATCCTAATTGCTTGTAGATGGTTGCGATCCTCTGTCCAACCTTTGCAGTTACCTTCGGTGGGTGTGAAGGTGGTGTTTAGTTTTGGCTTAGGGCTCGCTTGTAGAAACAACAGGATGTCTGGACATCTCGTATGGTATGCTCTTCATCTGTAGAAATACTATGGAACAGTGTAGCAAATACGACAGCCCTCATTGATGACAAATTACCTTTGTTTTCGATGATTGCACGTCTGTAGCAGATACCAAGCTGCTCTGCGACATCGGCCGTCAGACTTCCTTGTCCCCTTCCTCCCAAGCGTTCCTCCTGGGCGATATTGCGCAAAGCTATAACCATCCGCTTCTTGACGTGGTTCACACATTCCTCCTCCTGGATCGTATCCTCTTCATTGGTGCCATAAACCTGTATATCAGATAAATGTTTGAACGTTTTAGAATCTCCATAAGTAATCAAAACTTCCCTGGACCATAAGATGTACCATCCTCGCCAACTTCCTTTCCATGTGGGCATCTCTTCAATAGCTCCTCTGATCCCAGTCGCTTGTGTACGGATATTATCTTCTGTCCGACCTTTTCACTTAGCTTCGGTGGGCATGAAGGTGGCGTCTCATTACGAGATAGGGCTTGCTTGTAGAAGCACCAGGATGCTTCCGCGTCTGGACATCTTGTTTGGTATGGTTGTTCTTCTGTGGATATATAATGGAACAGTGTGGCAAACACGGCAGCCCTCATTGAGGACAGATTACCTTTGTTATCAATGATTGCCTTTCTGTAGTAGTTGCCAAGTTTCTCTGCGACGTCATTTGTCAAAGCTCCTGGTCCCCTTTCTCCCAAGTGTTCCGCCTGGGCGATGTTGTGTAAAGCTGTAACCATCCTCATCCTGACGTGGTTCACGCATTCCTCCTTCTTAACCCTATCGTCTTCATTGGCGCCATAAACCTGCTTATTAGATAAATGTTAGAACGTTTTAGAGACTCCATCGAAAACCGTCACCTTGTACCTGAAGTTGTGCTTCTCGAGGCTCCTCTTCCACATCCTGTCTATTGCCTCTACTTCCATGAATCCTGATGTCCCTGTGTAGTTTATCTGACACTTGTGTTCCTTTTGGGGGTTCAGCTCCATGTAGATCTCCCTCACCTTGTTTGCTGCAACCTGAAAACCTTCCTGTATTGATAAAAGAGCTTGGTCTTCAAACATCTTTGCAGATCTTTCAAAGGTGGTGTGGTCCATAACTGGTATCCCAAGAGTTATTCCAAACTCCGCCAAACCTTGATAACCTACCGTTGAATTCATTGCATACAGAGACATCCTCGTGTTCACCTCAAACGTGTTATATTCTTTCTTCGAATTCCATCCTGTCGTCATGGAAACAGTGCAGTGAGTACACTTTATTTCTAGCTTAGAAACAAAACCCTTCACATTTTCCTCGTCACATATACGACATATCAGAGAGGATTCAGACAGCATAAACAGCCAGTTCATTCAGGTCACCGAGGCGTATTCTCGAAGATTCCTGTGAGACGGGTGAAAGACATCTTTTGTATGTATTGTGATGACCTCGGGCAGGCGTGAACGATGCACGTCAATTACCTGTAATATAATAAGGCCCTGCGCGAGGCTCGCACTTGTATAATTACATAAGCCTACTGACTCCTTGTCAGTTACTCTGTCGTGATGATCGTATAGCTAAATAATTTCTGCCCACAACACAGCTGTCGGTACCAGCTTATTCTACCCTTCCTTTATTCTATAGCTCCCCCCTTCTCGATTATCAGTTATGGCCCAAAATCCATTAGCCTAATCCCGCAATAATAGCCAATAAACAAATAATAAAAAAAAAACAAAAAAAAAACAAAGATAAGATAACCTTAAGTTCTAATTAAAGCTAG
>JAHWFO010083478.1:0-25794 GCA_023313115.1 Rhysida immarginata
AAATGGTGGAGGCAAAGATGGTAACAATGGCGGAGGCAATGGTGGCAACAACGGAGAAGTAAATGATAAAGAAGGTAATAAAGATGGCAGAGATGGAAATAATGGTAATAATGGAGGAGGCAATGATGGCAACAATGGCGGAGGTAATGAAGGCAACCATGGAGGCAGCAATTATGGCAACAATGGAGAAGGCAATGATAACAAAAAAGACAAAGATGGCAAAGATGGCAAAAATGGAGGAGGCAGTGATGGCAACAATGGTGGAGGCAATGATGGCAACAATGGAGGAGGCAATGATAACAAAGAAGAAGATAAAGATGGCAGAGATAGCAACAATGCAGGAGGCAATGATGGTAACACTGGTGGAGGCAATGATGGTAACAATGGTGGAGGCAATGAAGACAACAATGGAGGAGGCAATGATGGCAACAATGGTGGAGGCAATGAAGACAAAAATGGAGGAGGCAATGAAGGCAACAATGGAGGAGGCAATGATGGCAACAATGATGGAGGCAATAATGGCAACAATGAAGGAATCAATAATGGCAACAATGGAGGAGGAAATGATAAAGGTAATAAAAATGGCAGAGATGGAAACAATGGAGGCGGCAATCATGGTAACAATGGAGGAGGAAATGTTGGCAACAATGGTGAAGGCAATGACGGAAAAAATGGAGGTGGAAATGACAACAAAGAAGGAGATAAAGATGGCCAAGATAACAAAAATACAGGAGGCATTGATGGTAACAATGGAGGAGGCAATGATGGTAACAATGGAGGAGGCAATGATAACAAAGAAGATAAAGATGGCAAAGATGGAAACAGTGGAGGAGGAAATGGTAACAAAGGAGGAAATAAAGATGGCAAAGATGGCAATAATGGAGTCAATGATGGCAATAATGGAGGAGGCAATGATGGCAACAATGGAGGAGCCAATGATGGCAACAATGGAGGAGGAAATGATAAAGAAGGTAATAAAGATGGCGAAGATGGAAACAATGGAGGTGGAAATGATGGCAATAATGGAGGAGGCAATGATAACAAAAACGGAAATAAAGATGGCAAAGATGACAACAATGGACGAGGCAATGATGGCAACAATGAAGGAGGAAAAAATAAAGAAGGAAATAAAGATGGCAAAGATGGCAAAGATGGAAACAATGGAGCTGGAAATGATGGTAATAATGGAGGAAAAAATGATAACAAAGGTGATAAAAATGATAATGATGGTAACAATGGAAGAGGAAATGAAAGCAAAGAAGGAAATAAAGATGGAAAAGATGGCAACAATGGAGGAGGAAATGATAACAAAGAAGGCGATAAAGATGGCAATGATGGCAATAAAGGAGGAGGCAATGATAACAAAGGAAATGAAAATGGCAATGACGGAAACAATGGTGGAGGCAATAATGGCAACAATGGAGGAGGCAATGATGGCAACAATGGAGGAGTTAATGATGGCAACAATGGAGGAGGAAATGCTAAAGAAGGTGATAAAGATGGCAAAGATGGAAATGATGGAGGTAGAAATGATAACAACCAGAGAGGTAAAGGTGGCAAAGATGGCAACAATGGACGACGTAATGATGGTAACAATGGAGGAGGAAATGGTAACAAAGAAGGTAATAAAGATGGCAAAGATGGAAACAATGGAGGTGGGAATGATGGTAATAATGGAGAAGGCAATGATAATAAAGGAGATGAAAATGGCAAAGACAGAAACATTGGAGGAGGCAATGATGATAACAATGGAGGAGGAAATGATAAAGAAGGAAATAAAGATGGCAACAATGGAGGAGGCAATGATGGAGACAATGGAGGAGGCAAAGATGGTAACAATGGTGGAGGCAATGATGGTAACAATGGAGGAGGCAATGATAACAAAGGAGATAAAGATGGCAAAGACGGAAACAGTGGTGGAGGCAATGATGGAAACAATGCAGGAGGAAATGATGGAAACAATGCAGGAGGAGATGATGGTAATAATGGAGGAGGCAATGATGGCGAAAATGGTGGAGGCAATGATGGAAAAACTGGCAAGAAATGATTCCTTTGAAAGAATTTCATTGAATGATACAGTAAGGACAATTTTTGCAATTATATGAAATATACGAGGCCTGTGAGAAAAGTATCCGACCTTCGGCCGGGAAAAAAAAATTACACATCTGGAGCATTGGAAACCTAATCACCCTCAAAGTAGTCTCCTTGGGATCCCACACACAGTTCCCAGTGGTGCCGCCATTGTTGGAAGCATTCCTGGAAAGCGTTATTCGGAATGGAGTTTAGCTCGGCTGTCGTTGCAGCCATAATGTCCTCTCTTGTCTGAAATCGCGTTCCTTTCAATGGCCTCTTGAGTTTGGCGAACAGCCAAAAGTCGCAGGGGGCCAGGTCAGGAGATTAAGGAGCCTGTTGTACCACGGGAGTCTGGTTTTTCGCCAAAAAAGTCTGAATCAAGTTTGGTTTTTGAGGCGCCAATTCCCTGTTGACCACAACTGCGGTCTCTTGCGCCGCACTGCATTACGTAGGCGACGGAGGACATCCCTGTAGTACTCTTTGGTGATTGTTTGACCCTGCGGTGCGTACTCGTGGTATACCACACCAAGAGAGTCAAAGAAAACAGTCAGCATCACTCTCACATTGCTGCGCACTTGGCGGGCCTTCTTTGGTCGTAGTGACAAGGAATGCTTCTACTGTGACGACTGATGGTTTCCACCTGGCTGTCGCCCAGTTTCTGGCAAAATTTGATGCAGTAACGCTGCTCCAGTCGTTCCGTCATTTTTCTTCAAATCAAAAACCGACGAGAGCATAACACACTACCTCCCTCTAATGCTGATTGCCACCAACTGACGCTATTGAGAGGCGGGAAAAAATTCACGCATACGCACAAAAGTTCAAGGTCGGCTCATGCAAGCGCGCGCGATCCAAATCCATCAGGTTTTCGCAAAAAAAAATTAGGTCGGATACTTTTCTCACAGGCCTCGTATATACGTTTTTATAAGAATTATATCAATTTAATATAAAAACATTGTATGTGGCAGTCCTGATCTCAAGGAAATTGGAAAACGTTTCTATATAAAAATATTGTATGTCATTAACCCTACATTTTTAGAATGGAAAAGAGCTCTACCTGCATCTCATATTACTTATTAGATGGCATATCACACGCCATATATTGACGTGTGAAAGCGCTAATAGTTTCTGAAGAAAACGTGAAGGTTACCCTATCCACTATAACTATCTATTCAGACTACATTAGTTTTTATCTTCTACATAAAAGCGTCTACATATTAAATTATTTTCCACCTCTTCACTTACTTAAAAGTAAATCTAAACTTGTAATCAAAGACGAATAAAAAAAACTTCCAACAATTGAGTCATCGCCTAAAAAGGTAGTAAGGTTGCATCTTCAGGAGTGGTTAAAGCAATGATTAAGATGTATTTAACGTTCCTCCCGTTTCATAAAGCACTTGCTCTCCTGAGTCACGTCGAGATGTCACGTTACTGTAGGGGTGCTGATAATAGCAAAAACATGTCCATTCGATCTGTAGACAATCGCGATTGCAACACCTTAATTTCTCGAGGCTGCAGTTGTTTCTTCCTGCTATCTTTCTTCAAACTTCGTAATCATTGATGTCAATGTGTTGTGTTTGCAGACAAGGATCCGAACAAGCTCGTGAAGAGTAGCTACTGCATTACGCTAGTTCAGCTAATAATTTCGCAGTAACTCACAATGAATAAAATTCATGTTCTGCACGACTATCACTAGAAATGTTTTCTGATATACGGTATAGCTTTTGCTTCATGGCTCCATGATGACAATGACAGTGATCAACTCTGATTTATCGGCTTCTTCATTAAGACGATAACGACAATAATGACTACTTAAACGAAATATTTTTATTGAAATTATGTTTCCCATATTCCAGTTGTCTCCTTATTAAATATGGCAAGGTTCTCGTTGATATATTTGATGTATACCCAGCTTTGAATAGGGGTCATTTCATTATGGCCACCCTGTAGTTGTGGATAAAAAATTATTTTAACACCGTAAATAGTTTATATGTCTTTATTAGATCACTACAAGATTTTTATTAATTCTGACTTTGTTTTCACTTTGATTTTTATTTTAGGTCTCTTGGAACAGTAACTGGAGAAGAACTATTCTCTTCTAACTGCAAGAAATTAGCTTTTTGTGTTTCGTTAATGTTTATTTTCAAAACATCTGAATTTTTCCAATAAATGAAATGCCTTTTGTAATGATATAATTTCAACTGTAAAAAATTAATTTCATTTGTATTCCAAATAATAATTTATTGAATATTCCATTATATTTCATTATTATCAACAGAATTTTTCTTTGCGTTTTTAGCCAGGAACTATCTTACTGTTAACAAATGCAGAAATGAAAATAAAGTTTGTATTCTTAAAAGAGTATGTTTATTTTAATGACATATCTAAATACTAAAAAAAGTAATTTGTGTATAAATTAGTTAAATTAGAAAATATTATGTTAGCATTTAAAATAGAGAAGAGACGTAGATGTTCAAATATTTTATTTCATAGTGTCACGTAGATTTATTATGGCAGTGGAAGCTAAGACTAAACTTATAAATAAAGACAGCTATGTAGACATATCATAGGTAAATTTATTAAAAGTAGAACATAGAAATAAGGTTTTACAATTAATAATTGGAAAGTCTCTCCAATAAAATAAGAGACGAAAATAACGCATCCTCTAACACGAGGATTTGCGTGGACCAAGATAAAGCAGAAATATCTGTTAAATAAATTACGCAGCTTTATCGACAGCTAAGAAATATTCGTGCTCGCTCCCAGGCTTAACTATCTGGAATTGGCGAGTTTAGTAATAAACAATGGACATGACCTCCACTTACTTAGGAATAGAGAAGTCTGCAAATAAAGTCAATGACTTAATACACACAAGGTTCCAAGGACATCCTCATAGCTCGGGTAATTGACCGCTGGAGCATGGACCGCATTTGATAGCTGATATGTGGTAATAGATGCTGTATACGGGACCTCGTCCCCTAAGAAACTAGCGACGCATAAATGGCGTTAAAGGACAGAGGAGTCGTTATTCGCTCCTGCAAAGAACAATACACAAACATGAGTAATGCAAGTTAAAAGCTGTGCGCACGAGACTTTGCATGAGGGCGAGAGAGTTTAAGGAAATATTCACAATACAGAAAGCAACTTATAATGAGAGCCAGCTTACCTCTATGCTAGATAAGTAGCGCATAAATTGTCTAGGAAGAAGAAAGGTCCCCAGGGCATTACCATAAAGTACGAAACATTCAGTGAAGGATTCCTCTCGCCGTCTCGTTGAACGAAAGACTGGCCTATCCAGGCGGGTAGACTGTCGATGTAGCACAGGCAATGGTATGGCACTGAAGACAGGGCGAACGCTGGCAGTCGCAACCGTGAAGGCGTCTCCTGCTGCTCACGATATCCAACGATGCTCGAAGCTCCAGCTGAACTGCCGTTCTCTCGTTCTTGAATTTTCCCCGTTTCGATGCCAAGACTTGAAGAAACGTCTGCGAAGGGCCCTGATGCAGAAGCATCGGCTCGCGCCGGCTCGATGGCGATATCCTCGCTTTCTACTGGATTTGAAAGAAAAGGAAGAAGTACATTACGCACGCTCGACGTCGGGTCGGTTCTGCTCGTTTCAGAGTCGCTAATAAGTCGCACTACAGACGGAACGTCTCTCGTAGCACTCGTAGAAATGGCAGCTTTGGACCCTCTTCTGGAGTACGATAACGTCCGCCCGCACACGAGTCACCACACACCAGAGGCGTTGCAGCGCCTACAGTTCAAAGATGAAAAATTGCAGTTCAAAAATGAAAGACTTTGCACATTGCGACTTTCACCACTTCCCAAAGAAGAAAGAGCCTCTTAAGGGACATGAGTTGGTTCTGACGGCGAGAACCATTCAATCCTGGTGTCGACAACAACTCCGGAATTCCTCTCCGACGGGTTTACCCAAGTAGTCACGCGTTGGCGCAATGCTTGGAAAGGAATGGGGACTATGTCGAAAAGTGAATAGTGCATTACATAGAGGACAAATGTGAGTATAAGATACAAAAAGAATTTTGAAAATCGGTTAACAAATAAAAAAGTTACAGCCATGGAGACCTTATTTATTAATCGCCCCTCGTATTTATCAACTGTACTGAAATAGCGATTCTGAAAGTACGAAGCACATCGTGATAATGCTGAACTACGGACACCGATATTATACAGATCGTGTATGAGTTGACGACGAGGAACGGTATCAAATGCGTTTGATACGTCTGTTTTTGCAAAAATAAAGGCTTTTTTTCTTACCTAGAATTTCAATGATTTCTTGATATATTTTCAATAGTGAGTTCATTATTTTCATTTTTTCTATATCATTCCAACTGGATTATAGAAACATTTTTAAACCGAGAAGAGTTTTAAAAGTGAGGCTAGTTTGATGACGTCAGGTCAGTGAGGCAGAAAATTTTTAGCCTCTAGTTTTAAAACTCTCGTAAAGATTTTCCAGGACGCCGTCGCGCGTTTGCTTCTTTTGGTGCAAATCGCGTGACACCGTGTTTGTATTCAGACTCAAGGAGCACATTTTGAGCACTTGTTATACTAAATCATATACATTCTTTTAAATTAAATGTTAATTATAAATTATAAGTTCATAACATATGATTTGTTTACCTATTTGCTACGGCACTAATAGAACTTTGATCTGTTCACAAGTGAGTGAGGCAGGGGGGGGGGGGGGGGTAATTTTTCGGCTAATGAATTTCTCCCGCGAAGTAATTTGATTTTGGATATTTTTTTCGTAGGATCTTTTTTTTTTCGAGATATTCGAAAATTCCAGGTTAAATGACTCATCCTGTATTAAGATAAATATAATGATTATTATTTAAGATAAATGTGGTAAAGTTTTTAGGAGAGGAAAATTCTGAGTCATCAAATGATAATAAACAAAAAATACAGTTGCAGAATCAGATTTAAATGCACTAAATCAAAGGCTAAATCAGTTGCAAGTTCAACACAAAAATTTTGTATAACGATAAACAAGATAAATTAATTACGAGAAACATTAGAATAAAAAAATTCCATATGTAAAGCTGTTTTTTGAGTAAACAAACTCAGTTGTCAGAAATAAACTTCCACTTGTGGTTCACGTAACGAAATAATGGGACAAAGATAATTTTTTCTCCCCCAATTTCCGATGATAGTGGGATTTACATTACACAGAGGCAAAAATTAAAATCCACCATACATTAAAGTCATGATTTTTATATTGTAATGCCATTCTCACGGGTTCAACTTTATATTTATAGCAATTTTCGGAAACCAACCTAGAGCAGTGTATTTGATAGTTTTTTAACTTGCGCCCCGTTTTGACAGGAAAATATTTCGCGGCCCACTTATTTATAATATTGTTAAAAAAATTAAAGTCTATTTCCCAAATTTTCACCACCCCTTCGAATTGCTTTTTTGCCCCCCAACCTGGGACAGGACCGCTCTAGTAGAGTAATCTTCTTTCCATTCTCATTTGCAAACTTCAAGAATAAACTTAAATTTTTCATTATTGGCTGCCTTCTTTTAAATCGAAAACGGAACAATAAAACCTTGATTCTTTAATCGCCAAGCTGAACACATGCACGAATTGTTAAACTGACATTAATATTTATTGCTTCCAATAAACACTTGTGGTTTAAAAAAAAAAGCATACAGATTTCATCCCCTCCAACAAATTCTTTATTACACATACATCCGTTCACATTTAAAAAAAAATATAGTATCATAAAGCATTTAAAAATTTTAATCTACGCAGTTTCATATATCATTAAATAAAATTTTAACGAGCTAAACTTATTCAGTTTGAGATATAATTTTTTTCATTTCGAACAATATAAATAAATGAATAGGGGAAAAAACAGAAAGAAAAAATAACTATTGTGAATATATGTAAAAAAAATTAGGGATGTGCTTTAAAAGCATCAATAAATAAGGCAAAATATTATATCATGTATGAAATTTGACTCACAAAAAATATTTTTCATAAAGTACTTTAAGGTTAATGGCCTTGTCACTCTTGCTAACCGCTAACATTTACTCATCAAAACCTTAAAGCTGAGTATCGAATTTTTTTAATTATATTTTTAATAAAAACTGACTTTTAATGTCATTAATGCTTGCTTCATAATAATAAAATTATAAAAATTTAGAATTGCAGTGAAAAATTACCGCCACCACATATCTGAAGGAATTCTAATAAATGTATCATTTTATCACACACGTATAAATAAATTCCACTGCTATTTTCCTTTATATTTAAACTTCACTTTATTACCTCTGTGAAGTTGTTCGCATTTTATTAACTTTGTTTCGTTGAAAGTGATGGTAAATTAACAACTTCAATTCTCCAAATCATAACACCAAAGGAAGAAAAGAAACCACTATTATGTGGAATAGTGGTTTCTTTTCTTCCTTTGGTGAATCTTTGTGTCTACAGTTTTGGCCGTCTTCTATTTCTATTACCTCCAAATCATTTCCATTTTGTATCCGGGTTAGTAGGCATTGGGCGCTCGTTACCCAGTTCAAAGTCAAAAATGGTTGGTACGTCCACTTTAAAGGTTTAGTTTCAATTGTTATGTATTATTTAAATTTTATTGTAACAACGGCCAAAAATTGATATGCATATCACTTTTTATATTGTATAGGCGAAATTATCTTAATGATGGTCACTAACAACCGAGAGTCACGATCTGTTATCGCCAGAATCTGATCAAAACTGTTGTATTAAGAATAAAAACAAATAATGCTAAATATTAGAAATAATAAATAATATTTTATAAACCGTGTATCAATAAATATTATTGTGTGGTTTTTAAATCAACATAATTTTTGTTCAAATTACAGAATTTGGTACTTTTCTCTTCACCAGGCGCACCATATACACTACTGCTCAGAATTATAAGACCACCATTATATTTCTGCTGCTGTAAACAGATGAATTTTTATGACACTTTCAATACAGGAATAGTTACATAGTTACAGAAATAAATGTATTATGCTATAAAAACAGAATTTACAAAAACTTTTACGCAAAAAATAACATAAAGTAAATAAAAGAAATAAAAAACTCTTTCACCACAACAAAAAACTCTTTTTTTGTTGTGATGAAAGAGTTTTTTATTTCTTTTATTTACAATTATCCACATACTTATTTTTTCCTTTTTTGTCATATTAGTACACATTCTGTTTACTTTTGTGCCTTTATTCCGGAAAATTTTTCAACATAAAGTACTTTTATGAGCTGCTCCAATTGTGAAACACCTGAAAACTAATATATTCGTCTACACTACTTTGCTTAATTTGCATCCGTAAATTTAAAGATTCGTCCATGTCATTTTGTCAGCAATTGATACTGTCAGAAGATGCCTCGTGGAACAGAACTTATAGATAGTGAAGTTCGTGAAATATGGTATCTACATCAGCCACGCATATGCCAACAAATCCATCACGACAAACAATTTCTCTTATTCTCCATGACTTAACTTAAAATACATGAAACTCATGTGCAAAGGTTACAAAAATCAACGCATTGAAGCTGTGAAACGATGGATGTCTGAAGGGGTTCAATGGAACGAGGTGATCTTTCCACACGAAAAACGCTTCAATTTAAAAGGGCCTGATGGAGTTCATTATTATTGGCATGACCTATGAACTGAATGTTCCATTCAAATGAGTTATCAAAATCATGGAGGTTCAATCATGGTTTGGGGAGCCATTTCTACAGCTGGAACAACGGATTTAGTAGTAGTATCTAACACAATGAATTCGCAGAATTATGTTAATATCCTCGACAAACAGTTGTCTGCGTATACATGGCTTCTTGGTGATGGTAACTTCGTCTTTCAGCAAGACAGTGCGTCCTGACACACATCAAAGATGACTAAGAAGTGGATGAATGATCATGGAGTCAAATGCTTACAGTGGCCTGCCCGTTCTCCTGATCTGACGTTATCGAAAATGTGTGGAACTACTTGGTTCGAAATATCTATCGCAATGGAAGACAATTCTTGTCACTTGATGAGTTGGAGGATGCTGTGTATGCTGCATGGGATTCTTTAACTCTACAATACCTGTCTAAATTAGTTCAGAGCATGCCTAATCGAATGGCAGAATGTATATTGAAACAGGGAGGAGCAACATACTATTGAACTTATGACTAGCTTATTCTTTTCTAAAAAAATGAAATGGTCTTATATAAATGAGCAGCTCAAGACAGTACTTTGCGCTACTTTTTGAATAAATGCAGCATACTACATCTATTTCTGTAACTATTCCTGTATTGAAAGTGTCATAAAAATTCATTATGTTTACAGCAGCAGAAATATTTTGGTGGTCTTATAATTCTGAGCAGTGATGTATTATCCTGCTGCAAACTTAACACAGTTTCTTTGCTCCGTAACGTATACATATTTAGATAACTGCTGAATTCACGAACCGAGTGCAATTGCACTCGAAAACACTTGCACTAACAAAGACACCAATTGGCGGATTAACGGTTAAAACATACAGCAGGAGATAATCTAGCAGCGCAACTTCATGCCGTTAATGGTTTGCACGGTATATTCAAATTCAAGAAAACTTTGGGTAGCATCTCCTTAAACTAGCTAACAAGAGAGGACTTTTCAGAAAGCGCTTTATAATACTATTAAGTTCATTAACATTGAATATCAAAGGTTGAATTAAAATTTGTTTTTACGATTGTTATGAGGTTTCGAAGCTCTCAATTTTATTTTTCCACTAGAAGCGAACCCACCCGATTGTATAATCGGAAAATAACCCATTGTTAGATTTTTTCTTTGTTGTGACAATGTCCACCGTCGCCGATTTTATATAAATGATTTGATATTCAAAATGTTTGATTTTATTACTCCTACAGCAGAAGCCAGTTACACGATCTTGTCAGAAAACCAAGTTATATGTCAAATATGATTTTGAAACTCTAAGAGACATTAAAATTTCATAGTGGTTGCATCGTTTCCGTGATAGAACCTCTCATTAAACCGCCTTAACAGAATCATGGCCGCGGTAATGGACGTGGTTTGCTGTCACTTTCAAAGATTAAACACCTCATATAATTCAATTCGAATAACTCGGCAAGTTCGAAAAACGGCGAAATAAACTCACAGACTTATAATTGAAATTCAATTCGCGTTATCATTCCGCCCAATCGAAAAATGTGGCGATATTTTTTCCGCCAGAACACTTGTGCGAAAGGAACATAAAACAAAACCCTCCCACATTATCTGTATATAATCATGGAAATAAAATAGAATATTCAATTCTTTTCATTGGTTTGTTCAGTTTATCCTGCAGCAATATTACACGATGATGTATTCGATATCTACATTTTTTTCAACGTCTTATTTCAACGTGATAGCTTACAATTTTTGTCGGTTTTTTAATAAAATAATCACATGAAGAATAGAACAGAAATTAAAAAAGAAAATATTATCGATATTTTTAATGAATATAGCTATTTAAAAAAAAAAAAAATTAGCGATGATTATTTTTGACATACAGATTCTTTTCAACTGACATATGAAATGAAATATGTAAAAATACTGACGAGTTGGGTCTCTGGATGGACCTGGATTAACGATTGCTGTATGATAGTCACAGCAATGAGTCACTGATGAGTTGCCCATCCAGTGATTAGCCGTGCCTGATGTTGCTTAATTTCACTGAAGTTGTTTCAGTGAAAGCCCACCAGGCTACGGCCTCCTCCTCACTTGACCTATCATTTGAATGAAATTTAAACGATTATATGAATATTAATTTAACATTTAATATATAAAATGTTTAAATATTCAATTTAATATGTAAATATAAAATTTTTATTCATTTAGGAGTAAGATATTCATGGCGGCAACTGAAACAATTATCAAATTCTATCATTAAATAATAAATTGTTTAAATATTTATATTCATCAATTGTTTTAATATTTATATTTATAATTTTCCCTCCCACGCTAGAAATACAGGAAATAAATATTCTGCAACTATCTGAATGAATATTTTTAAAGGCAAAAAGAAATTTATTTCCATTAATAGTCTGGTATTTGGGAGCAGAACCAGTTAGTGCGAGAGATCTAAGGATGGATTCACATTATGACGGATTCCGCGACCAGAAATTTCCTTCAAGAGAGCACGGAAAACTCATGCACCTCTGATGGATAGAACCCAGCTTGAGTTTATTGGAGAGGCGCGGCTATTACTATGGATTTTTTTTTACTTTTATGGACATTTTTTAGAAATTGCAGCTCTTAGGCCGAAACATACGGCACATTCTCCTTTGTCATGCTGGAAAAGGGTTGTCCATCAATTTTTGGTAGCTAGATAGCCCTTCACGGTTCGTAATGGTTAAAGGCTATCTAGGCTTTCGTCCCATGGTTTAAATCAGTACCATTCTACTCCTTCCATTTTAAAAGAGGCCGCACAGATATTTTACCAAAAAAAATTGGCAAATCCAATCGGCGCGCCCCCGAGGGGGGGGCGGGGGAGGGAGAGGATTGTCAGCAATCCGAATAAAATGATCGTAAAACTGTCATCAGCGCAGACTGAAGAATGTAGCTACAGACGATAAAGAATTTCAGATGATTATTTAAAAGAAGTTTAAGAAACCCAAACCAAAACGATGTAAGAAAAAAATGTAGATGTTCTTGTTGGAATGAAGGGATTTTATCCTTTAAATATAAGAAGTTGTTGCCTAGGAAAGATCCCGAATTTATACAATATAATTAAGCTCATTTTTCAACGTTTTTTTCAAAGCGCATTCAGCCCATCAACGATTTTTGCTTCCTCAACATGAGCATGGATTAAAATTTTAGCAAAAAAAAAAAGCACTTCACAGATTACCTTCTAGTGATGTAATCGACGTAAGCAACGAGCGAAGAAATAAAAAAATAATCATACCAGATATCTAGCTTTTAAATTATCATTTTCTTCCTTTTAAATTTACTCCCACATTCAAATAAATGGTCTAGCATTCAAAGTTTTTTATACTTTTATCGAATATATAAGGCGAAACAGGTTCGCTACTGGATGATCGTGATCAACTCCAGTTACATGGTTGAAGAAAGGTATGAAGCTTTTATTTAAAATTGTTTTAATAAATTGTTGGGATTTTTTTTTAATATAACAGCTGTTATAAATTAAGTTCGATTACATTTACAGATTTTATTTGTTCTGAGTTTGCTGTATATTATTAGTCTAATATAGTTTATGTTTTTTATTCTATCCTCTTAATTACTGACTTTATTGTAAGCTATTAATGAAAAAAACTGAAACCCATTAAAATTAAATTATGATTATTATTCAATACTTGAAAAAAATATAATTTTGCAAGAATGCAATATACACTTATTGTTATATTAAAAAATATAATGAATCTGTATTAAATTTGTCATCTTTATAAATTACCAGGATATATTTATAAGGGCTGTATGGAGATATTAGCTATTCCTTTGTGTCATATATTCAACAAGATAATTATATCGGGGAGTTTCCCATCTGTCTGGAAGGAATCCTTTTGTGTACCTATACCAAAAGTAACTAATGTTAAGTCACCAGATGCTTTTCGGCCAATTATGGTAATGTCTTTTCCTGCCAAGCTTTTTGAAGCACTTCTTGCTGATAATTTAAATTACTATGTTTCACCTATTATACCTGATTGGCAACATGGTTTTTTTAAGGGGCGTTCTACCGTTACGAACTTAGCTCAACATTTTATCCATGTTGCGGATGCTTTGAATAAGCGTAGTCAGTTGGATGTTATATATGTGGATTATGCGAAAGCTTTTGATTCGGTTAACCATCTGAGACTTATTGATAAATTGAAGGCTTAGTTGAAGGTTTAGCTGAAGGTAGTGCAATATTATTGAAAAATCTTTTGGATGAAAGATCGTTTAGGGTACGTCATCAGGGTTTGTTATCTGATCTGGTTGTGGCAAAGAGTGGCATTCCTCAAGGCTCTCCGCTTGGCCCCTTAGTTTTTGTTTTGTATATCATTGATTTGGGTGTTAATATTGATACATCTCTGGTAAATTTATTGGCTTATGCTGATGATTTGAAAATATCTCGAAAGATTTCTAATTTTAATGATTGTAATTTGTTGCAAGGGCAATTAGTAAAATTATTCTCTTGGTCTAATGAGAATAAGTTAAAGATAAATTGTTCTAAAAAATATGTGATGTCAATTTCTAAAAAGATCTTCCTTTCGTATTTAATTAAATGATTGATAATGTAATTACACCGAGAGTTAATGATATTAAGGATCTGGGGGTAATTTATGATTGTGTGGGTTCTTTTAATAAACATGTTTTATTTATTATTAGTGATAGATCTAAAAAATTAGGTCTATTTCTGAGAATGCGTCTATATTTTAAATCTGTCCAGACTTTTAAAGTTTTGTATGAATCATTAGTTTTATCTAGAATGCTGTATGCAGTAGAAATTTGGTATTTGAAGCCGTATTTTTTGATACATCGTCTTAATTCTATGTTGTCTCGAATTGTTAAACTTTTTGCTTCTTCTGATTACATTTTGGGTGATAACTATAAGTTTAATATTGTAAATAAAATAATAGATCAGGCTTATAGTAAGTTTTTAATTAAACTTTTTAGTAATAAAATAGATAGTTTTTTTTATTATGGATGGTTTGGGATTGCGTTTCTCTAAGGGTTCTTTGCGTACTGGTCTCACTTTGTTTATTTCTGTTTATTACAAGACTAACGCTAAATTTCTCGATCTCAGATTTAAACTTGCCGATGATTTTAATCGGGCAATTATTAAACCTGATATTTTTTAATTCTTTCTCTCAGTTACCCCGATTTTTAGGCTTCGGCCTGCTGGGGGCGACACTCTTATGAGATATCGTACATTAATATATTAAATTTAATATTAATATTAAAATTAAAAGTTAGCTTTGTGTTGTCATTTTCACTTTTCGTTTCTTAACTGTTTTGGTTCTATTTTTTTGTTTTTATATGTTTATTTTTATATGTCATTTCATTAACCCAATTTTTGGGCCTTTGGCCTGTTGGGGGACAACGTAGGGTTATTCCCACCCAGTTTATCTGGAATATCTACGAATTCTTCAGGGCGAAAAAACGAGACATAGGAGGAATTGGGCTTCAGCTAAAAGGTAATTTAAATGGCTCTTAATCGAAACTCAACGGCTGAATTGAATACAGTACTCTTGATGACTATTGCGAATATATCACCGTCTAGTCTATGTTTTTTCTCGCTCTTTCGGTTAGACCTAGATTCTCTACTAAAGTGATTCTCATAAGAGTAGCTGTACCTTTTTTCACAGGTTTCTTAAAGGGTAAAGCGATATACAAATTTGCGCTGAATTCAGTGGTATTGGTAATGGCTAATGAGAAACGACCCACAAGCGTTTCATAGGAAGCATATAAGCGCTTCTTTTTTGGCAACTATTCAAATGACAGAAGGGCGTAGTGGGTAGCAAAGACGTAGGTAATGTAAGCGTACGGTTTTGACTCCTGATTCGTGTTTTCCAACTTTTTGTTTCTCATTGCCTGGCAATTAGAATTTTATGCATGTTAGGGGTTTGAAAGTGTACTTTTCTTTAACTATTTACATTTTTTCTTAATTTTAGATTTTCATGTCATTTATCAAATTACACATATTGAAATTACTTTATTCTCAAGAAGACTAATATCGAATTGCAAAAGCAAAGATAAACAAAAAAATAAGAATAAATTTTAAAAAATTGTATGAACTATATGAGATAAGGATTAAGTTGCAAACATAATTAAAATTAAATAATTGAAATTTAATTTCCAGAAATGTGGAAATTCCCTTCACTATCCACTACCATATCCCACCACTTGGAATAGCTACCAAAACAAAGACTTTCTTTTTCATATAAACACTTGTAGCTCGCTCCCCTTGGCCATTCAAGAGGATGACGAGCACCTATGAATTCAGTGCGTCAAACCCTACAAATTCATAAGTTGCTTTACCCTACAGCCGTGAAGTCGGTTGAAGCCTTACAACAGCATGAACACCGCCATAATCGGACTTTCTTGATGTCGATAATATGTCAAGTACATACAAATCATGAAGGAGTCTATTTACTTATGAGTTGCTTCTGTAGAATATTTGAAGGAAATGCAGAAATAATTCGCGCCGACGAGATCCATAGTATTCATTCTGTTCCGTATTATCTGCTCGAAGGGAAGCTAACACGTGCTTAACACGCCACATTTTTTTCACATTACGACGCGAATCTCTCATGTCGGCTGCTTTGATAACTGTGCGAAACTCTGTTCGCTAATCTTTCTCTGTTTCTGGCACAAGTCAGAGCCATTGTCATGGGCGAAGCGAACATTGTTGTTCATTTGGATACTGACTGAAGCGGACCACTATTAGTTACCAATAGCAACGTAACAAATTAAATTCGATTAGAAAAACAAAGATACAATTGAATTCTTATTCAACGATCTATCTTTTTAGCATGGCCTAATGCTTCTTTCTAATCATAAACTCAGATGCTTAGATAGTTGAAAGTTTGCATTAATAATTTTGATCCGCTTGTCTAATAGCTAATAGATTCTTTATTTTCCCTCAGACTCGCAAAGTTCTCAAGATTTTTAATAATTTGAAATTCTCTCAGATTCTTCCTTTAGGATAGTAAAAATATATTTGGCTGTTCTCTATCAATTTCGAAGTTCCAATCTTCGACAACACTGCATATTCTGTGACGATAACGGTACATATTGCCTTTTTCGATGGTAATATGTAAATTCTCTATCCGCTACTCGACAAATAAAGTGTTATATAAATTAAACTTCCCCAGAGGTCTGTGGAGAGAATTCTAATGGAGAAAATGAAACGAAACTCGAACAAAAACATGCAGACGATGTGTTCGCCATTTTATTAAATAAACAAAAACTGATACAAAAGATCGACGATATATGGTGCTATTGCAAGATTGGAATCTCATGTGCATTAACTGAAACTAGTGACATCTGAAGTTTTGGGATGACAGAACTTCAACAACGTCAATGCGTCCAGGACATGATATTCATGCGGCAAACCTTCACCGACGCACGGGTGCTCAGTAGGTTTGCTAATAGCTTCGTCTCCTCTCTCATCTGATCCCACCTCATGTGACTTCTGGTTATGGGATTTCATAAAGGATCGAGTTTACCGCGAAAAAAACGAACCCTGTCACAGCTGAAGGAGAACATTTGTCGGATTTACTGCGTTCAGTTGTACATGGAAAGCCTTCTAGAAATACAAGGAGGACATATTGAACATTTGTAGAACTTTTGTTTTAAATTTTGCATCAAATTTTGTTAATTAGGAGTTATAGTGAAAAACTCCTTATAAGAATGGCGCTTGGTTTATACGTTTATTCGTCCAACGGGTTGGCCATCCGCCGTTTGCACGATAAATTTCGTTTTCAAATTCTGTTTTCGACAATATAATTATCACTAGTAATTTCGACAATAAAAGCTCAGCTATATCAACTTTTCAGGATTTTTCACGGACCCCTTCAAGTCGGTGCTCTAACAGTGACCGTTAAGAATACCAAAGTAACGGCATGTCATATAACAATCGATTCGTAGTACTGAGTCAAGAATAAATACAATATTACTTTCTCTTTATCTTTTAAGAATGCTGACATGGGTACGCGCACATGACACTGCTCTGTCCAGGCACGATTACTCAAGTACTGCGTTCAGCAATAAAATAGACAAAACTTTGGAAGGAATTAAATGAATTTTCTTTTGTTTATTAGGAGCTATAGCGAATACTTTTGATTACTATACTTCTGCCCCACAGCTAAAGCTCCCTCTGGAAATGTTTACAGGATTTTATTTAAAAAATCATTAAAGAATGATATAACCAAGTAACGAAAGGCCAAAATAGTCGCAAGCACATAAATCATTTGAAACATATTTCCAAAATTTTCGAATTATTATGAAAATCTTAAAACATGTTCCGAAGATGGTCGAATTTATTGACTACTTTTATATATTCGTTCATGATATGTCGTTGCAAGATGTTTGATATATTACATGCCATATCTTAGCAGTGAAAATATCTAATGGTACCTACCATACATGTATCATTAGCATATGTACCGCTGAATGAATTCCACCATCATCGAGCTTATTTAATTACGCTTATATATATTCATTTATGACATGTCGTTCCAAGTTGTTTGATATATTAGTATTGAAAATTTCCAACGATACCCTTAATGGAATCATTAGAAAAGGCACCACTCAATGAAATTCGACCATCTTCGAACTTACTAACTATTCTTATATATTCGTTCATGACATATCGTTACAAGTTGCTTGATATATTACATGCCATATCTGAGCATGAATATCTCCAATGGTATCATAGTGGTATCATCAGAACATGTCCCAGCGAATCAAATTCAGCCATTTTTGAACATACTAACTACTCTTATAAATTCGTTCACGACACGTGGTTGCAGTTTGTTTAATATATTACATGCCATATCTTAGCATTGGAAATTTGCTAATGATACCATCATGGGTATCACTGAATCAAATTCGACCATCATGAACTATATTTATCGATTGTCAAAAACGTATTTAACTTCATATTCGCTTAATTTGATGTATTACTTGCTATATCTTCGCCTTGACACCCCTTAAAAGATGTCATAAAGGTATCATTACAGCACGTGACATTGTATTGGTTTCGACCATGTTCGTGCGCTGAACCATATTTATCGACTGTGAAAACAATACTTAATAAACCATTAAGGAATGACATAACCAAATACGATAGGCTAAACTAAACCATTCGCGGAACCATATTTTTCAACTGCCCTATGTAAACATTGTAAGATTCTAATGGACCATAATGATACCATTAAACCACTTACTACCTTTGAACCAATTTGGATTATCATTAATTTTACCTTAAATTCATTTTTGACGCATCATTTCAAGTTGTTTGATATATTACATGCCATAATTTAGCATTGAAAGTTCCAATGAACCATCATGGTTCCACTAAACCAGGTTCCTTGAAACCAGTTTCGACTGTCAATGATTTTACGTTATATTCATTCATAACATCATCCCAATTTGTTTGATATATTAATTACATGCTATATCTTATCATTGAAAATATTTGAGGATATCATAAGGGTACCATTAGAGCACGTGCCATTGTTTCGATTTCAACCATTTTCACAATAGTTCTTTCCCAGAACCATATTTATTAATTGGCGAAAATAGTAATTTATATCCGCTTCTATCTCGTCATTACGATTTGTTTGATATAATATTTAATATATCTCTCCGTTGAAAATTGCTAGGTGAGGTCGTGTATGTATCATTTGTGCACGTGCTATTGAACCGATTTAGATAATATTTGTGACTGGTTCGTGCCACGAACCATATTCATCGACTGACGAAACAGATTTTGAAAATCTTTCATAGCCTCGGGGGAGATAGAGTTACAGACAGACAGACACGTTTCCCCACACTGATAGCATAAAGCACCTTTCGGTACTTAATAAACCATAAGGAATGACATAACCAAGTACCGAAAGGTTAAACTAAACCATTCGCGGAAATATATTTTTAAACAGCCCTATGTTAACATTGTAAGTTTCTAATAGACCATAAAGATACCATTACACCACGTAACTTTGAACCAATTTCGACTATCATTAATTTTACCTTATATTCATTCATGACACATCATTCAAAGTTGTTTGATATATTACATGGCATATTTTAGCATTGAAAATTCAAATGAACCATAAGGGTTCCACTAAACTAGGTTCCTTGAAACCAATTTCGACTATCATTAATTTTACGTTATATTCATTCATGACACATCATTCCAAATTGTTTGATTTATTACATGCCATATTTTAGCATTGAAAGTTCCAATGAAACATTGTTCCGTAATGTTTGTCCATGCGGATGCAACAGCTGCTCCCAGTTCATTGGATGGTTGTGGATCCATGCCTCGAATAACCTTCTAGCTCATTCCAAAGATGTTCGATTTGGTTCAAATCCGGGGACTGTGGTGGCCAGAGGAGTAAGTTGAATTGATTATCGTGCTTCAGAATCCATTCCATGACGATACCAGCCTTGTGACACGGAGCATTGTCCTGCTGAAAGCATCCTTCCGATGAGGGAAGCACAGTAGCCATGAAGGGATGAACGTGGTCGGCAACAATGTTCAGGTAGTCCTGACCATTAAGGCGTTGTTCTACAGGTATCAGCGGACCAAGAGTATGCCAGGAAAACATTCCCGAGACCATTACAGAGCCTGAACAATGCACACCAGACCAGAAAGGTCAGTGGTGAACCTTTAATATATCTATTACTACAATTTAAAGCTGGACAAGAAATCGGCATTGAGTTTTACTGTGTTTGTCTACGCAAACTTCAAACGTAAACATACGACGAAGGTCATCTTTTGCCAATCAAAGCAATGGCCGACAGGCTTTCAAATGGGGACGCGTTGGTGGCGCTGAAAGCAGCTCATGAGCGATCTACTCATTTCATATCGTTGGCGATATCACATGCCGACATCGAGGCAAAATAACCAACTGCGATTTTAATCCATCAATCAGTTAAATGTTACATGCTTCTTGATTGGTGGATACTTATCTCTGCTGTACTATAAATTCTTAGTCACCTGTCATTATCTAGTACCTCTAAGCGCGTGAAGATGGTGTTAACCGAAACGCGTTGGCGTAATAAATACTTTACCATATTGCCCATTCAAGAGATCGTTTCCTTTTTATTATTGACTGTTTATATTTATTATTATGCTGTTGAAGGAATCGAACTAAATAATTAATTGAATGAGTTGAACTGGGCGT
Source organism: Rhysida immarginata (assembly GCA_023313115.1). Taxonomy (NCBI): domain Eukaryota; kingdom Metazoa; phylum Arthropoda; class Chilopoda; order Scolopendromorpha; family Scolopendridae; genus Rhysida; species Rhysida immarginata. The sequence continues at coordinate 20,948 of JAHWFO010083478.1, forward strand.
GTCCAGTTTGAAAAGTAAAATTATCAATGTCTAACAATTGAAAATGGAAATTTAATTGGGCATGCCCTGTCCAACTTTCGTTGGATAGGCTATAATAAATAAACCCCTTCAATTTAGGCATACGGGAGCGATCTCTCCTTTCGACAATCGTCTATCAAGTAAATTGTGGACGTGAACCTTCCCAACAATCGATAGCACCCTTCAAAGCTGAAAACGAGTTGGAGGAGCCTGTTTTCCATAACGCTAAGATGATTCGTCTCTTCCAACAATCTATTACGCCCATTCACCCCATTGCAAAGCAATGATTGTTGGAATTCTGTCTTCCAACAGACGGACGGAATGACAGGCATCTGGATAAAGCAATGCAGATAAAGGACTGTTACCTACCATTCCCGTCATCCCCAAAATTACATTTCTACCAAAGACGCATAAAACAGGCAATAAAATGCGTATGTCATAGACTATATAAATTCTCCTACTCAAAAACTGGTTATGTTTTCTACTGGAACACTTCAATAAGCTAATTCTATTAGGAAAGTGCTATTGTGAAAAAAATAGTATATATTTAATAGAAATAATTAGATATGAAATTATCCCAAATGGCCAGAAACAGGTTTCTATCGATAACACTGCCCTATTCCATCGAGTTCCAATTGGAGAAACCTTAACTCTAAGAATTCACGCTGTATGATGTTTTAATGAGAAATGATGTTCCAGTTTTTTCGAACTCATTAGTATAAGTACCAACAGCGTTTATTGCATATTATAATACTCAGTTTTTAAGTTATTTTAAGATAGCTTGCTATAAAAATAGGTTAAATTTAATGTGAATAAACAGGATGATTCATAAATCCCTCTAGGTTTCGGAAGCCGATAAAATTGGTATAGTGGAAAAGCTGATATCAATGGAATCGTACCTTACAGGCATTCCATAGGTCCACCCTTCATATTCAAGTTCCTGCCACGCACGTCCCAACATTTGAAGGTATATGCCAGCACTGCTTGAGGTGATCCTCTCTGCAGTTGGGCTAAATCATTCGCAGTGGGTTTACAAACACATGATCTTCGACGTAACTCCATAAGAAAAAAAATCGTTTGGGCTTAGGCGTGGTTTCCACATCACCGGAATCACGCCAGAACGGAACCCCAACGGAAAATTTTAATGACGTCACTTCCTTTCCATTCAGTTTTGGTCACCAGAAAAGCTAGTTGAGCAATGTTGAAGAAAAATTTCCATTCCGTTTCGCTACAGAACGGAAAACCAATCAGAAAAAGGTAGGCCTATTGCTATGAGGCCTTCGTGTCGGCTACGCTGCTGTCGGTCAGCTCCTCGCCGCCATTGTTGTCTCTACCGAATCGAGTCCGCAATCTCTCTATTTCCTTGGAGGAGTTTCTAGAGGAAAAAAAAAATCATAAAAGTTTTTCACCAATGTGTATACTTTACACATATCTAAATGTTGGCAATAAAATTTATTGTATTGTTGTACTACAGTCAGGGACAGATTGCAGGCGTCTTATTTTGCAGCTACGGGTTCAAATCCCGTCCTTGAAAAATTTTTTTCTTTTTTTCTTCCTGAATTCATTTTATTCATTGTACCGATTGCTGTTAAGATTACCCACAATTCATGGCAGACAATAACTCCGGGTGTTCGTCCATTATGACGTTCGATAATGCATTCCAGAAAGTAGCGTTCACCGGCATATTATCTAACACGAATGCGGCCATCATGGTACCACAGATTAAAGTGGGATTCGTCAGAAAAAAAACACTTGTTGCCAATCTGCACGCCAGTCTCTATGCTCATGAGCCCATCGTAGCCGCTGGCGTGGATAATTTTGTGTCAGGGGGATCTTATATAAAGGAGTTCTTGCACGCAGTCCACAGTGCAGCAAACGTCGACGAATTGACGAAGCAGACAGGGATAAACTTGTAGCAGTGGACCTCCATAAATAACCAACTGTCTAGAGGAAGCTGTACGATCCGTTAGCGCTATGCGGACCAGGTGTCAATCATCGCGCGTTGACGTCACCTTTCTGCGTCCACTCCCGGATTTCCGAGTTGTCCGGTTCTCGTCAGTCCATGCTTCCATACTCGCATCACTGTGAAGGCCAAAGATTCTCCCCTGTTCGAACTGCGTAAGTTGTTGAAATATCGCCCTCTTTCGTTGAAGAGGCATCGTTACGTCTTATCTAACGTTTACCACTAGCAGATAACCATAGACTATTTTCAACGTCCCGCTACAGCGCTCAATTTACATTGTTTCAGCAGCAGTTCAGAGAGCGCTGCTCAGCTCACGCATGCTTGGTGACTCTGAAATTTTAATCATTTGCATAACACACATTTGCTCAATCGCGTCACTCCTTCATGGTGTTGCATTTTTTACAAACATGAGTTTACAAGTGTCGCATGCCTATTATTAATGCAAACTTTGAGAACTCTATCCGCTGATAGTTTCCACTATGTCCATCATGATTATGTGATATTGATTTCTGAAAACCGGGATGGATCTATTAATCAACATACATATTACTCATTGTAAATAAGACATAAAATATGCTAATTTGTTATAATTTTATTTTGTTTAATAGACCTTTAAACGGATACCAAAGAGACAAGTTTAAAGATTCCCTTTCGATGAAAGGACATTTATAATTAAAAAGACAGTGGAATATCTTCAATTACAATGAAAGTTATAAAAACTATTATTCTACTCAGTCCTCTATTTATTTTCATGGTGGGAGGAGTTTCTTTGAATGGTTTCAATAAAAGAGAAGTTACAAGTTCTGAAAAAGATAAAAAAGCTAATAGCAACCAGCAAAACAATGAGAAAAATGAGCAATACTATCTGCATAAACATCAAAACAGAACCCATGAGAAGTCTCATCATAACAATACACATACGTGGCATCACAAACATGTAGAAAATGAGATTGGAGGCAATGATCATAGCAGATATGAAAGAAGGCGTGAATATAAAGATCACAATAGTAGTAGAAGCAGCAAATTTCTCCATAATAGAAGCAGACATGACGATGCTAATGAACATGGAGAGAGACATGGCCATCACCAAAAAAATAGTAGCAAAAGTGGCAGCCTTGGCCATCATAATACAAGCAAAAAAGATGATCATGACAGTAATGCTAATGGAAATTATACGCACAGAGTAAAAAATGGATATAATGGGATAATTATAAGACACCATCAAGAAAGCAATAGCAGTAATAGCTTAAGAAGACTTGGTCACTATGAAAGCAATGGCAGCAAAAGCCACAACCACCACAAAAGTAGTAGCAGTAAAGGAAGGAATAGTCATCATAGCAGAGAAAAACACAATCACCATCATAGACATCACTACTATAGAGATGGAGATTCAGATGAATATTCAAGACACAATGGTCACCCAGAACACAAGAGTGGTAGAACACATGGCCAACATGAAGAGAGCAGCAGTAGAAAGCATGGCCACCATGAAAACAGCAGTACTGGAAGTAGAAGACGCCACCACCAAGAGAGCAGTAGCAAAGGAAAGAGCAGTCACCATAGCATAGAAAAATACATTCACCATCATAGACATCACTACTATAGAGATGGAGATTCAGATGAATATTCAGGAAACAATGATAACTCAGAACGCAAAAGTAGTAGAACACGTGACCAACATGAGAAGAGTAGCAGTAGAAGTAGAAGACGCAATCACCAAGAGAGCAGTAGCGAAGGAAGAAACAGTCATCATAGCATAGAAAAATACAATCACCGTCATAGACATCACTACTATAGAGATGGAGATTCAGACGAATTTTCAGGACACAATGGTCACTCACAACACAAAAGTGGTAGAACACGAGACCAACATGAAAAGAGTAGAAGTACAAAATATGGCCACTATGAACATAGAAATACTGGAAGTGGAAGACATCGTTACCAAGAAAACAGTAACAGTAGAAGACACCACCACCAAGACAGCAGTAGCAGTGAAGGAAGGAAGAGTCATTATAGCATAGAAAAACGCCATCATAGACATCGAGATGAAGACTCAGATGAATATTCAAGGCACCATGATCACCCAGAACGTAATAGTGGTAGAATACAAGGCCACCATAAAAAGAGCAGCAGCAGGAAACATGACCATCAAGAAAACGGTGATACTGAAAGTAGTAGAAACCATCACCAAGAAAGTAGTAACAGTAAAGAAAGAAATAGTCATAGCATAGAAAAACATAATCACCATCATAGACATCACTATTATAGACATAGAGATTCATATGAGAATAACAACAGAGATGGCAGCAATGAAAACAATGGACACAGTCAAGAGAATAACAATGAAGGTGGCAGCCACGAAAACAGTGGACACAGTCAAGAGAATAACAATGAAGGAAACAGCAAAGAAAAAAAACGGACACAGTAATGAGAATAACAATGAAGGTGGCAGCCATGAAAACAGTGGACACAGTCAAGAGAACAACAATGAAGGCGGCAACCATGAAAACAATGGACACAGTCATGAGAATAACAATGAAGGTGGTAACAAAGAAAACAATGGGCACAGTCAAGAGAATAACAATGAAGGCGGAGGCCATGAAAACAACGGACACAGTCAAGAGAACAACAAAGATGGTGGCAGCCATGAAAACAGTGGCCATAGTCAAGAGAACAACAATGAAGGTGGCAGCAAAGAAAACAATGGGCACAGTCGGGAGAATAACAATAAAGGAAACAGCAATGAAAACAATGGACACAGTCATGAGAATAACAGTGAAGGTGGCAGCCATGAAAACAGTGGACACAGTCAAGAGAACAACAGTGAAGGTGGCAGCCATGAAAACAGTGGACACAGTCAAGAGAA
>JAHWFO010083481.1:0-28051 GCA_023313115.1 Rhysida immarginata
ACCCCCCTAAATTTGTTAATCGAAAAAATGATTTTCTTGAACTTAGTATTTAGAAAATGTACCATCTTTCTTTTCTCGTCGTTACCGATAGAATGATATATCACATGCCCATATGTTGCCATGTGATTTCCACCCCCCACAACTCCATCCCCATTGGCACAATTTGGCCCAAACTTCATTGTGATGCAGAACTTGCCTAGAGGAGTCTGCTTACCGAATTTCACTCCTTTACATATCTAAATACACGTATACTTTTTGGTACCCTCTAATTCTCACCCCCGAAACTCCGACCCCAGTGGACCAATCAAAACCAAACTAAACAATAAATTTGCTACATTCCGAATTTCAACCTTCTACCTCAAAAAAATCAGAAATTATGAAGAGGACAGACAGACGGACGGGCAGACGGAAAACCATTGTAAAACCAATAATTAGTCCATTCTTCCGTAAAAGTCAATCTGTGTTTGTCTGTTTGCATATTCGCAATAATCTCTACAACCGAGAAACCAACAGACGTCAAACTTTTAATGATGCTTTGACATAATTCGGGAACGGCTTTTCGCTACTTTTCCATGGATTTCGGAGGATTTCACGGATTTAATGAGTGAAAAACCACCCGTTTTTGTGCAGCAATATATGTTTTTATTTTATTTATTTATGTATTTATTTATTGGAGCGTAGCTCCCTTTTCAGTCACCATTGTAACGTCATCACGTGAAAACCACTAAAGCAATTGTAGCCATATCTCGCACACAGTTAGTGTGCTGCCTGAAGGTGGTTTGTATTTATAAAAATGGACATATGTGATGCCGTTGAAGAATAATAAACGTTCTGGTTCAGCTCCGTTACGAGGTCTATGATGTCTATGCTGTATGATGAAGCCGAACGCAAATTTCATTTGTCAATGCAGTGAGTAAAGCAAATTGTTGTTGACGAATTCTCAATGCTTGGACTGAACTTGCTGGGCAAACTAGACAACCTACTTCGTCAAGCAAATCCATGCACCTTTTCGTGAACTACTCAATCGTCTCGCAATTGGTGAAGTACACTATATGATCACAAATATCCGGACACATGCACGTTTGCGCTCTAGCCACGATTTCATGGAAATCAATAGGGCGTTGCACATCCCTTTGCCCGAATCACAGCTTCCACCCTTCGGGGAAGACTTTCCACCAAATGTTGGTAGGTACTTTCCGGAATGTTCCTCCATTCCTCCCGAAGAGCGAGAATCAGTTCAGGTACAGAAGTTGGCCGATGTGATCTGGCCCGCAAGCGTCTTTCCAATTCATCCCACAGACTCTCTATAGGATTGAGGTCGGGACTTTGTGCCGGCCAACCCATTTCTTCGACCCCTGAGTCCGCAAACCACTGCTGTACACGCCTCGCTTTGTGGCACGGAGCATTGTCGTGTTGGTAGAGAAATGGCCCGTTTCCTAAAAATTGCCACAACGTTGGAAGTGCACAGTTGTCCAAAACATTCAGATAACGGTCGGAGTTCATGATTCCTTGCACAGGAACGAGCTGGCCCAGTCCGTACCATGAAAATGAGCCCCACACCATGACTCCTCCTCCTCCGAACTTGACTGTGGGCTCTGTGCACTCAGGTAAGAAGCGTTCTCCAGGTATGCGCCAAACCCAAACTCGTCCATCGGATTGCCAGAGTGTGTAGCGAGATTCGTCTGTCCACATTACACGTTTCCATTGGTCCATTGTCCAGTTTCTGTGGGCTTTGCACCACTCCAGACGTCGCTTGGCGTTGACCCTGCTGATGTGGGGCTTGTGGGCAGCAGCACGGCCATGGAATCCCATCGTGTGCAGTTCCCGACGAATTGTCATGGTACTGGCATCATTTGCAGAGCCGTTTCGAAACTCTGTGGCAATTTTTTCCGCCGAGGACTTCCGGTTGCTGCGGGTGACACGACGAAGCACTCGACGGTCTCTGTCCGTTAGTTTCTTGGGTCTACCGGTTCGTTGTTGAACTGTTGTTGATCCCCGGGTCTTCCATTTCATAATGACATCGCCTACTGTTGACTTGGGTATCTGAAGAAGGCTGGAAATGTCACGCACGGACTTGCCGCATAGGTGACATCCAACGATGGTTCCACGTTGGAACCCACTGAGCTCTGCCGAACGACCCATTCTTGCCAATGTCCAAGCAGAGTTGTGTCTGAAGGTGTGGGAAGCTATTTAAATGATGTGCAAGTCATTATCATGTGACATTGGGCCAATCGATGATCTGTGAGGGGTGTCCTGGATATTTTTGATCATATAGTGTATGTGTAGGTGATTTTCTTCTGTTAAATTCTAGATTTGTAAGTTCCAAACTTAACGAGAAAGCCTATTTTAACGCCATTTCATGAATATGTCTCGCAATAAGGAAAATTCGGAACACAACGAATCATGCCTTCGTGACTTAGGTGCACCTGTTACATTCATTGCTGCTGAAGACAACACAAACACTGCTCGGGAGACATCATCTGATGAAGCACATGGTCTCCCTTCTTATCAGTTGGCGAAAGGTTGCAAGGTAATGCTCCGTCAAAACCTATGGACGTTAAAAGGATTGTGCAACGTTACTGTTGGTGAAACGACGGTCATCGTCTCTACACCGAGTGTCGACAGCGAGAAACCAAATTGTTTGCCCTTGTGCGTGTTGATAAAAAAAATACACCGGACCAATACTTTATGGTGGGTCAATTCCATTTCCTCCGTTCTCGTTAAATTCAAAAAACCAAATGTGGCATGCACATGAAAACTAATTCCACTTCATGTTGCATATGCTATATCAATTCACAAGGCATGTCGCTTCTAAAACCGTGTATTGGTATAGCAAATCAGACTTTGCTGCTGGAATGACATATTTGGCTTTTCCGCGGGTCAAGTCATTGGTAAACATATTGATTGTCAAAGAATTTTATTGGAATCGCTTAAAGTTGATAAACACCAACAAACAACTGGACGACAAACGACGAGAATATCTTTGTCTTTTGTCTTTGTGTAATTGACTTGGAAAGCAATGATATACACCTATTCCGTTACAAATAAACATCTTTAATCCAATATAGGCGGCGTGGAAGTGGTCTAAGGTTTTGTTACTTTGCCCTTACCTAATTTACCTGAATTGACACTGGTGGTTTCATTTTATGTTACAATACTCATTTCCAAAAAAGTTGGGACAGTGCAAAATATATAGAAAAAATAAAAAGGGATGATGTAACAAAACTTTCTCGCGAATACAAAATAGCAGATACGTTTATGAAATGACATAAATATACTGTGTGCACAAAAACATTTTGTATCGTGGCCGGGACGTTCATTTTGAATGGGGGTGTTGCAACACGTTCCAAAATAGTAGGGACATACGTTGTAGAAAGCGCTGTTAGTAGTGGAACCTTCCGAATTGTTCGGGAATAATCTAGAATGGTGACGTCGTACTACATTCCGTATAAATAACAGTTGCCATCCGTCGTTCAGGTAACTTATTCGGAACGATGGGTCGAGGCAAGCCAGTTAGCTAGGATCTTCGTGTTCGAATCATTCAAGAATTCACAAACAACGTTTCTCAGCGTGCAATAGCCAGAAGATTTAACCTGTCATCATCTACAGTACATAATATTATCAAGCGCTACCGAGATAGTGGTGAGATCACAGTTCGGAAAGGCCAAGGTAGAAAACCTATTCTGAATGCTCGAGCTCTTCGGATCCTCCGACGTCACTGCGTCACGCATAGGAATGCTGCGATTACGGACATAGCCATGTGGGCCCGCGATTTCTTCGGGAAGCCATTATCGTTGAATACTGTACGCCGGTGCATCCACAAATGCAAACTTAAGTTATACTGTGCACAACGGAAGCCATACATCAACAAACGACAGCAACGTCGCCGTCTGATATGGGCTCGAGCCCATCGCAATTGGTCCCAAGCACGCTGGAAGAACATATTGTGGTCCGATGAATCAACCTTTACGATTGTTTACGGAAATAATGGACACCGTACACTCCGGACCAAAGACGAAAAGGATATTCCCGCGTGCTACAGGCGTTCGGTACAGAAACCACCGTCTGTCATGGTCTGGGGCTGTATTAGTGGCCATGGAATGGGAGACTTGCACATCTGCAATGGCACCGTCAATGCTGAAGCGTATATACAGATCCTGGAACAAGCTATGGTGCCATCTAAGAGGCGCCTGTTTGGACGACGTCAGTGTATATTTCAACAAGACAACGCCAGACCGCATGCAGCGCGCATAACTTCTGCATGGCTACGTCGGCAGCGCATTCGTATGTTGGATTGGCCCCCTTGCAGCCCGGATCTGTCGCCTATAGAAAACGTTTGGCGTATTATTAAACGAAAATTACGACAGCGACGACCCCGGACAGTTTAACAGCTGAAAACCTATATCCAACAGGAATGGGACAGAATTCCGGTTACGGTGTTAGAAAGATTGGTGTCATCGATGCCCAGAAGATTACAGTGTGTCATCAAGAGGAGAGGTGACGCCACACCGTGGTAAACGCCGTGCTGTCCCAACTTTTTTGGGAGTGTGTTGCACGTGCCAAACAGGAAAACCACCTGTATCTTTCTTTAAGCATATAAGATATGTGATCCCATGCCTAATTTATCGTTTATGTATTGTAATGCGTTGAAATAAACGGCAATACAATAATCCAAACAAATGTGTTGGAGTTCTTCTTATATGTTGCACTGTCCCAACTTTTTTGGAAATGAGTATTGTACAATAAGTCGATTGAAATGAACATACTTGTAATTATAAAGGTTGTATACATAAAATTATTAGGTGACTAATCCATGTTAATTTAGTTTAAAGCTTGAACTCCGCTCCAACTTGTCAGCAAATGAAATTGATGGCTTCTTTTTTATTGGGATCCAATACGTCCATCCAGAGCCTGTATGGCCAGAGGCCGACGAATTGGGTCCGTGGATGGACCTGGATTAACGACTCTTGTATGATGGTCACTTATGGTCGCCAATCCAGTGACTGATGTTGCTTAAGTTCACAGAAGTTGCGTTTTATTGAAAGCTCACCAGGCCACGGCCTCTCTAACTTTAAATTCAACATTATTATTATGTATATCAATATGATAAGACAACAATAACAGCCAACAATCCACTGTTCAATATTTAAATAAAAGAAATAACATGATGATCCACAAAGCGTAAGGACAGTCAATAAAAGAAGCGGGAATCAATTCACAAGTTTTACAATATTGCTATGCCATCTATTGACAATTTTTATAACCGCAACATGGGGACGGTCAAGGCATAGCCTCCTATGTTTACTTTCTAGAGGGCTATGATCAAGGCCTACTCTTAGTATTTCTTGTTGGTAATAAGAAGAACGCCAATACTTAAGTTAGAAAACAAGATAAGAGGAAAAGGTTTTTTCTCAAACCAAGCTTTTATAATGTTTTATTTAGTGAGCTAAATAAAGCTTAATTTTGGAACAATAAACAAAAGATACATTTAACTCTCGCCATAACGAATTGTTTCTTGTGGCAATTAGACAATTCGTAGTAAAGAATTAGTACATTAGAACACGAACCAGTGAACCGATTTGAAAAATATTTTCATTAACATACATTGTCATCGATCCTATGTATGTGTGTCAAGTTTCAGGTCCTAGCTTGTGGGAAATTTGGTTTAATATTGATTATAAGATTTAACCTAAACAAACTAACAAACATTGCAACTTAAATAAAAGCTTTAAAAAAAAGCTGAGACCTTGATAGGCATATCTCTGAAAACAGAATTTGAAAGAGTAATCCTGCAAACTTCAGACGACCGGCCGGATAAGCGTACAGACCAAGCGTACATTCCTATACCCCGTCCGCACTACAAAGCTAGACTATTGTTAAGGTAGCTTAGTTCAAGTGTAGGCTAGATTAGTTTAAAATTCCAGGCTAGGGTGTTCGCACTAAATTCTCTCAAGCCTGACTTTCAAATGATAATGCGGATTATAAATGATTATATAACTAAAGTATAGCTCTTTTTTATAATGATTAGTGACATGGAATGTTAATAATCCTTCTGAAGTTTTAGGTATAATTAATTGAAATTTTATTAATTTTTTTTATTATTATTTGGAGTAAGTTAATGGTTGTTTGTTAATGCAATGATGATAGACTCCTTGTGAATAATTGTTTAAAAATAATAAATAAATAAATGTATGCTTCGTTAAACGTATACTTAATTTATTTACGTTATTTTTATTTATTTATTACAATTAGCCTTTCTACAATTCGAACTGCGCATGCGCATAATTACAAGAGCGCCTCACAGTGATAACTTTCGCGTATCCATACGGCAAAGAATCCTAGCTTTCTATACATTTTCTGCTGCTATAAGTTAGTTGAAATAAATTTAGGGTCCATACAGCAGGAACATACATTTTATTGCATTACGCGTTGCAATACTAAAATCATCATCAGAGGTTTTCGTGTAATAGAATTGGAGATAATTTTTTAAATAACAATTAAAGTAAAATGATAGGTAACAATGTATATATGAAAGTTTTATATTGTTGGAAATTTTGATTGTTAGAAATTGTTGCTTATGGAGAATTTTGATTGTATATTTGTATTTTATTGGAGCGTAGCTCCTTTTCAGTCTCCACTATAACGTCACACGTCAAAACCACTGAAGCAATACGAACCAAATCTAACACACCGTTTGTATAGTGCCTGAAAGTGGTTTGTATTTAAAAAAAAGCGGACATACGTGATGTCGTTGAGGAATAATAAACATTCGGTTTGATCTCCTTGATGAGGTCCGTGATGTCCGTGCTATGTGGTGAGGCCAAACGCGAATTTCAATTGTCAATCAGTCAGTAAAGCTATAAAAAAACAAGTTAAGAGGAAAAGGGCTTTATCAAACCAAGCTTTTATAATGTTTTATTTAGTGGCAACAATACAGCTTAATTTTGCAACAATAAACAATAGATACATTTACTCTCGCCATAACGAAATGTCCAATTGTTACAACAATCAATTCGTAGTAATGAGTTAGTACCATTAGAACACGAACCAATGAACCGATTTGAAAATTTTTTTCTTTATCATAAATTGTCATCGATTCTGCATAAGTGTGTCAAATTGCAGCTCCCTAGCTTGTCGGAAAGTTGGTTTAATATTGATTACAAGATTTGACCTAAACAAACTAACACAGCAAAGTTAATAAAAGCTTATAATAATTGTTGTTGAAGAATTCTCAATGGTTGGACTGAATTTGCTGGGCAAAATAGACAACCGACTTCGTCAATCAAATCCAGAAAAACAACATGAAATTCTTGGCAGATATGCATTGCTGCTTTCGAGCGTCTTTAATCAGTTGCTTTCTGTTGGTAATACACCTACTGTCAGTGCAGAAAGCATAGGCTCACTTTCTTTTTTTGGGGTTGACAAAACATCCTAATGCTTTGTAACTGTAATTTTTAATATTGATAAGTAAAAATCCAAATGAATGTTTTTAACTAAAATCGCATTGTTTTAACACTGCAATCTGAATTTTTACAAAAAAACAGCACTTTCTGTGCATGCAGAAAGTTTATCCCCACCCTTTTAAATTTAAATACACCAATGGATTTCCAATGCTTGAAATTAAATTAATATTTCGTCCAAGCTCCTTTGTTTATGATAACTTGATAAGTTCGTTTGGACATTGATTTATACAACTTTTCGATATATCTTGAGGGATTTCTTCCCACGAAGAGAGTACTGCAGTTTTCAGTTCTTTTAACAACTGGTATTGCTTTCCTTCAGCATACAATTTTCTTGACAGCACTCCCTAGACATTCTCAATAGGGTTTTTAAATCTGGCGAGAGCGCTGGCCAGAGTAAAACAGATATTTTTTGGGCAGCAAACCACTCATATACTGCTTTGGCTGTGTGTACTGGTGCATTGTCTTGCTGAAATATCCAGTCTTTCTCGACATTATTAAACCATATGCAGGGAAGTGTTTAGATAGAACATAAAACACCATGGTAACTATTTTTTTTCATTCCAATGGCCCCATAAACCATGAGCGATCCACCACCCATTTGCCTGAGGCTCAATATCTTCTCCTTTTTTCAGAGATCATGAAAATAAAAACAAAAACCATCGGGCCCATCTAAATTCAGTTTTTTTTCATCAGGAAAAAATCACGTTTTCCCACTCTGATGTCCAGGTCATGTGGTTCTTGGAATGTCCAACCGGGCGTCTCGGTGGCGCTGAGTGAGGCTTGGTTTTCTGATCGCTTTCTTTCTTTTTAAATGTTTCGTGTTCTTCAAAAATTGCTGGACAGTTCGCACACTTGCGTTGACACCCGACTGCGCTTGCATCTGACTGGCAGATAGAGTGGAATTTGGTGCATCCTCAAAATCTTCCTTTCATCACGAGCGGTCATCACCTTTGGTCGGCCTGATCGATGCGTTTTCCCATAGGTGTCTTTGTTTTGATGTAAGTGTTGATGACCTTTGGACTTCTTTGTAGTCTACGAGCGCCAGTTAGAAATTCCTTCTTTATGCAGTGCTTTTATTTGCCCAATTTGTTCATCACTCAATTGTATCCATGAGGATAAGGCTAATCTTTTTGCATACTCATTGATGCGCAAACAAGTGATTTTTTTTTGTAAAAACTCAGATTGCAGCAATAAAGCAATGTGTTTTTCGTTAAAAACATTCATTTGTATGTTTAGTTATCAGAATTAAAAATTACAGTCCCAAAGTTTCAGGAATGTTTTGTCAACCCCAAAAAACAAAGTGAGGCTAAATTTTCTGCACTGACTGTATGTATAAGCAACCGAATCCATCGTCTACTTTTGTTGTTCAAGGTAAATTGGCCTACCAACAACTGATAAAAGTATTTTATTTAACAACAATTATGCGTCAAGTAGGTGAGAACCAGGCACCTTTTCGTGATCTATTCAATTGTCTCGCAATTGGTGAAGTGTGTGAAATTGACTTTCTTCTGTTAAATTCTAGTTTTGTATGTTATAATCTTAACGAGAAAGCCCATTTTTCTAACGCCATTACATTGATGTCTCGCAATAAGGAAATTTTGGAACACAACGAATCATGCCTTCGTAACGTAGATGTACCTGTTACATTTATTGCTGCTGAACACAATAACAACGCTGCTCGGGAGACACCATCTGACGAAGCACACGGACTCCCTTCTTATCTGCAGTTGGCAAAAGGTTGCAAGGTAATACTCAGTCAAAACCTATGGACGTTAAAAGGATTGTGCAACGGAACTGTTGGTGAAGTGATGGAATTATAAAGGTTGATTATATTAAATTACTAGGAGTTCAGGCTTTAAACTAATTTGACATGGATTTTTCACGTAATAATTTAATCAATAAATTAATGAGTATGGCCGAAAATTCTTTCTTAATTTTTTTATAAAGAGACTGACATCTGTCTTACAACTCAATACATTAACATACACTGTCAAAGCCATAGAAAAGTGTTTAGAACATCAACAATGGGCCGAGGGAAACAATTAAGTGATGAAGAAATTGGACAAATAAAAGCACTGCAAAATGTTTGCAACAATCAGGCCGACCAATAAGGTGATGTCCGCTCGTGGTGAAAGGAAGATTTTAAGGATGGCACCAAATTCCACTCTATCTGCCAGTGAGATAAAAGCGCAGTCGGGTGTCAACGCATGTGTGCGAACAGTCAGGCATTTTCTGAAAAACACGGAACATTTAAAGAGCAAAAAAAAAAAAAAAATGATCAGAAAACCAAGCCTCACCCAGCGCCACCGAGACGCCCCGTTGGACTTTACCAAGAACCACATGACCTGGACATCAGAGTGGGAAAACGTAATTTTTTCCTGATAAAAAAAACTGAATTTAGATGGTCCCGATGGTTTTCGTTTTTATTTTCATGATCTCTGTAGAGAGGAGAAGATTTTGAGCCGCAGGCAAATGGGTGATGGATCGCTTATGGTTTGGGGGGGGGGGGGGGCATTGGAATAAAAAAAAGTTACCATGGTGTTTTATGTTCTATCTAAACACTTCCCTGCATATGGTTCAATAATGGCTGGAAAGACTGGATATTTCAGCAAGACAACGCACCAGTACACACAGCTAAAGCAGTATATGAGTGGTTTGCTACCCAAAAAATGCCTGTTTTACCCTGGCCAGCGCTCTTGCCTGATTTAAACCCTATTGAGAATGCCTGGGAAATGCTGTCAGGAAAATTGTATGCTGAAGGAGAGCAATACCATTTGTTGAAAGAACTGAAAACTGCAGTACTCTCTTCGTGGGAAGAAATCCATCAAGATATATCGAAAAGTTGTATAAATCAATTTCCAAACGAATTTATCAAGTTTTCATAAACAAAGGAGCTTGGACCAAATATTAATTTAATTCCAAGCATTCGAAATCTATTGCTGTATTTAGATTTATAAGGTTGAAGCTAAACTTTCTGCATGCACAAAAAGTGCTGTTTTTTGTAAAAATTCAGATTGCAGTATTAAAACAATGCGATTTTGGTTATAAACATTCATTTGCATTTTTACTTATCAATATTAAAAATTACAGTTACAAAGTTTTAGGATGTTTTGTCAACCCCCAAAAAACGAAGTGATCACCAATAGGAAGCAACTGATTAAAGACGCCCGAAAGCAGCAATGCATATCCGCCAAGAATTTCACGTTGTTCTTCTGGATTTGCTTGACGAGTCGTTGTCTATTTTGCCCAGCAAATTCAGTCCAACCATTCAGAATTCGTTAACAACAATTATTTTTTTATAGCTTTACTGATTGATTGACAATTGAAATTCGCTACGGACCTCATCAAGAAGATCAATCCGAACGTTTATTATTGTTCAACGACATCACGTAAGTCCGCTTTTTTTTAATACAAACCACCTTCAGGAACCACAGAAACTGTGTGCTAGATTTGGCTCGTATTGCTTCAGTGGTTTTGACGTGATGACGTTACAATGGTGACTAAAAAGAAGCTCGATCCGCTCCAAAAATAATAATAATAATAATAATAATAATAATAATAATAATAATAATAATAATGTTCTCCGAGTCATGTTTGTCTCGATCATCCGTCGTTACTTGGTGCAAAAAGTTTGCAGGACTGCGAGAATTCACCGGCAATATACCTTATAAGGTAAGACAAGCAACTGCTGTCAATGATAGTATCATCGCACGAAAAAATGAGCTTATAAGGGACAACAGGCGGATTCATGTCCGAGAATTGGCTTCAATATTGAACATCAGCACTGGCAGTGCGGAGACTACCATTCTGAAATTCAACAAGATCTGTGCCAGATGGGTCCCTAAGCAACTCTCCGAAGAACACAAAACTACCCGGGTGGAAGTCTGTTCCATGCTGCTGCAGACATGGATTCATCACCATACTCCTGAAAGCAAGCGTGCAAGCATGGAGTGGCAACACACTGACTTATCACGACCCAAGAAATTCAAGATAACACCGTTGGCCACGAAAGTGATGGCGACTGTATTCTGGGACATTAAGGGTATCATTCTGTCGATTTTCTGGAAGAACTTCGAACCATAAATGCACCCTACTACAGTGACTTTTTGACGACGTCGCTGAAGCCGGCACTAAGGAAAAAGCTACCAGGACTCCTTACCAGTGGTGTTTTTTTACTGCAAGACAAGGCCAGACCACACAGCCAAACGGACTATGGACATACTCATATGTGGCTTCTTACCACGTCCACCTTACAGCCCGGATCTCTCGAGTTGGACTATCACCTTTTTGGACCAATGAAAGAGTTCTTGTAAGGGCAGAGATTCGGCTCCAATGAGGAGGTAGAAAAGGGTGTCCTGGCTTCGACATCAGCTTGAAGATTTCTACAGAATTGGTATCCAGATGCTCCCAGAACGCTGGAAAAAATACGTAGAGAAGCATGAAGAGTTCTTTGAGAAATAACTGGTGTTGTGTTTTTTTTTGTAATTTCTTGATTTTATAAAAATTAAAATCCAAGTTAAATTTGAACGCTCCTCGTATAATGTGAAAAACACGTTTTTTCTTTTTTTGGAACGGAGGAGGGTTACAAAGTATCTCCAATAATTTTACATGGGTTAGAATCATTGTGCTAATGCTTTGAAGGCTTGGGGGCAATTTTAACATAATTATCCCGCTACAGTCTTTCTTTGAAAGTTCAGATTTGATTTCTGTTCAATCAAACTGTAATATCCAAAACAAATATTAACAATATGTTCATTTATCTGTTTATACATTAATAAATAAATTACTATTAATCTGTTTATAAATCAATAATTAAATTCTGAAACAAATAAAAAAAGTTTGTCAAGTAAAACTTTGATATTTATATCTTACTAGCTATCCGGCTACGCGTTGCTGTGGCTAGCATATAATCATTATAGTAAAATGGATAGCTTAAAAACCTTCTCCATGAAAAAACACGTGTCAACTCTCATCATGGTGATCGGTCAAACGATGTTGGAATTTATCACTCTCATATATATCAACATCCAGTTTTTATGTAAAGAAAATTGCAATGCTAAATAAATATTGATATTAATAAAGATTTTTAAAATTGTAAATATAAAGTTGTCGATACCGCCTTTTGTGGATACCTCGCATACCAAAGTAAATTTCATGTTCTTAAGAGTTAGTTGATACAGACATCTTTCAATGATCATTAGATAATCATTACAAAATCACTTTAAGAAGAGCAAAGCAACCCTTACTTATGGACTAGATACTTGTTTACAAAGATTTACTTTACTTGGGTGCCTAGACGTATTTCCGTTTCCGTAATAACTGCACTTCCAGCGTTAGCTCTATCTATCAGTCGACAATAATGAGATTGACTTTTGCTTGTAATGTCCTGCCGCATTGGCGATTTATCCTTAATTCATTATGGATTCGGTGGCCATAAAATGGTACATGGAAATCCATGAAACATTACTTTGCTCATTGAATTTTCCCTTTGCGAATTGATTAAGCATCCGGGAGCAACACAACGCGGTATTTTTGTTCGTTAATTCGTGTGCTGTTTACTCCACCCTGTCTCAGACAGTTTTATGGTCGGAAGTGAGGGAAGGCATAGAAAGTTGCAGTAAATTTGTGCATGCACATAAGTAAGGTGAAGTTAACTTGCTCAAGTTGCACATGAGTTTTGAAAAATTGTTTAAATCTAAGCTTGTTCCTAACGTGTTTGGTTTAATCATTCTTATTGCTTTATAGACAACGATGATGTAAATGAGGAAAGAGGCTCTACCCAATCATATAAGAATATAAGCGAAGTAAACCGTCAAGGTAATGCCAAAGAACAGACTATATCTGTTATTTTACATTTTTCATTTTGAAACGGCTTCTAGCCTTTAATTTAAATTTCATAAATAAAATAATTAAATAAAATAAGTCACCATTAAAGAAAAAAATTATATATCCTACTCTTAAATACGTGTAATTTTGTATTTGACTAATAGATTGCACCTCCAAGAAAACGGTCATTACGATAGGTAAGCGATATTTAAAAATTTTTGTTTAGATAAATACAGTGAAAGCTCTCTATAAGACCACCTTCCTAATGGGACAAATTTTTTTCTGTCCCTACTTCCACAATAGGAGAAATTTTTTTCACAGAATGTATTTCCCATTGAGTTTAATACAAACGATCCTTATTAAAAGGATCACCTTCTTAACAGGGCCATGTCCTTAACAGAACCACGTTTTCCTGGCAACGATTGAGAAGGACTATCATCAGCCAATCACAAAACTTGAATAATCAGAGTTCAAAAGAAAACATTATGAGTTTGCACGTTTAATTTGTCTAGAAATACCAATTTCCTCTAATCTGATATTTTAATTGACAAATAAAAACTCCAACAGCCTAGTGCATTTTTGACAAAATCTATAACGGTGCGGACGTAGTAAATTGAATGTAAGTGACAGATAGGATGAAAAATTATTAGAAAAAATTGTTGAAAATTCAGAAACAGTCGATGCAATTAAAACTGAAAAATTATGTAAAAACATACAGTGGAAAACCTGCTATGAAATATCTTGGATGGTGGAGAAGCATGTTCAAAACATTATCGTAGCAAACCGCCTAAACGAGAAGAAGCACGGAGAGTTAAAGAATCCTATTTCTATAAAGTTGATTCAAAAAACAGAAAAGAGATTTATTTATTACTATTTTAAAATACTATAATGTAAAAGTGTAAAATAAAGTAATACGTTGCCAAGTTTGACAACTTTATTATGAAAAGCAGATTTGTTCATTTTCTACAGCAGATCACCAACATTCCTAAGCTAGGGACCTCCATTTTGCGACCATCTCTAAAAAAAAGGACCACTTAGCCCTTCCCTGTTGGTGTTCCATTTAGGGAGATTTTACTGTATGTGATTTCCTTTCTAGTATAATCGAATGAAACCTACCAACAAATAAAAAAAAATCACGATAATTGTAAATTTAGCTGTGATGCAGGACGCCAGTGTTGGGTTGTTACTGAATTGTTGCCGTTTTGAACGCATAATAATACGACAAAAATGAAGAAAACAATCTTCCCGCGGAGACAATTAATTGCACTTAAAATGATTTCTGCGAAAATGGTATCTGTGTGGTCTAATATATCGCTGGTGGCATAAATCACTGTACTCAAATCACAAAACATTCCAAAATCTGACAGGGTCAAATCTGGTGATTATACAAGGGTGTATATATTCTGCATGTTTCTAATAGACATATGTGGTTATGCTCCATAATGAACGAGTATGGAATCCAAACGATTGAAGAACGATTTCTGTTTGTTGCTTAATTTCTGAAAAATTGGGTGGAATTTTGAACTCTGAAGAAATTTGGAAGGGTACAGGTCCAACGTAGTACAAAAACTTTTCCATATGATTTTAATTCTTTTGCCCATTGGCAAAAATCTTGCTAATAAGACAGTTTTAAACGGACGAAGAGATGCCAGAAGCGACCTCGGACTGGTCTACCCTTGCTCACAACAAAATGAAAACCTTGAGTAAGAGATCCACCAGTTACTGAAATTATCGGATTACTAGAGGTTACTTAGAACTTTACTTACTACATTATTTTAGGAGTGAATATACTCGATTATCATAATTACCACTTCCAGGTAGTTTTGAAAAGGATTGTCGGCTTTAAAATGGACTAGTAGGTAAATGGTGACACTTACTAAAATTAATAGCAGAGGTCAGGAATTTGTTTTGGTAAGTTTTCTTGAGTTTTATAGACCGATCTTTTCTTAACGACATTCTTAACGGCCTGCACGTTTGGAAAGTCTCATGGCCGACCGGGGACTTCCAACAACCTCGCCAACTCAACTGCTTCAAAACAAAAGTCCACATCCGAATATAATAAAAGAGCTGTATAAGAAATTTACACGAACCCGCAGTGTTCTGGATGAGTTGGCGAGCACCCTTTAACTTCCGCATTCGACCATGACGGTGCAAAATGTGCAAATCTTCAAGAATATTCTTACGCGCAGTCCGAAAAGATCGATCCGGAAAATAGAAGAAATTTTCAAAAACAAATTCCTGACCTCACTCATTAATATTCTGCAAGAATACGTATACAGTGCGCCACATAAGTATAGGACCACTCATATTTTTCTTTGTCTGCAAGAAACAAAATAAAATAATTAAAACATTGAACAGTGTCACTGTATCAGATTCTCACAACTATTATTTATTGTTTCCAAAGAAAATAATGAAAAACAAACAACAACAAGAATGAGAATTTATAAAAATAGAAATTAAGCTGCCACATAAGTATAGGACCAGCATCACTTAATGCCGTTTTTCGAGCAGAAAAATTAACACAGCAGTGATTAATCAGTCAATAGATGACACTGGTGATTACTAATAGGGTTGCCTCCACAAAAACTTTCAAGTGGCTGTAAACAAGCAACTTAAACACAATGCCTCGTAACACCACCTTGTCAGACAATGAAAGGGGTCAAATTGATGCTTTGAAAGCTTCTGGAGTGAATGCACGAGCTATAGGAATGGCTATAAGTCGGTCACATAAAGCTTTACTTAATTATTTGAAAGCTGGTATTCAGTATGGCCAGAAAAAGAGACCTGGGAGACCTCAGAAGACGACTAATCGACAAAAAGGGCGATTATTAAAAAAATGAAAGGCCCCACAATATCTTTGCGTGCGGTGGCCAATTCTGAAGATGTTCCAGTATCAAAATCAACTGTGCGCGGATTATGAAGAAGGCATCATCTCTTGTGTACACGAAAAGAAAACAGCAACCTGCACTCCAACTGCACCTCAAGCAGCAACGGTTGGCCTTTGCCCAGTCAGTGATGTTCTGGACAGAAGATTGGAAGAGAGTCCAATTTAGATGGGCCAGACGGCTCGCAATATTACTAGCATGGCATCAGGAGGTTAGAAGAAATGTATTTCATATGGCAACAGGGAGGAGGATCACTTATGGTCTGGATTGGCTTCGGATGGAATGGTAGAACCAATTTAGCTATTGTTAGTGGAAGAATGAAGACATCAGATTATCAAGATCTGCTTGATATTCATCTTTTACCGTTTGGGGACCAGATGGGGATCAAGATTGGAGGGACCAGATGGATTTTTCAGGAAGATAATGACCCAGTTCACCGTGCAAACAGCACATATGACTGGTTTTTAGCAAATTAGGTGGAAATTATGGACTGGCCTGCCCTCTCTCCAGATATCAATTCAGTGGAAAATGTATGGGGCGCTTTAGCCAGATCTGTTTACGCAGATGGTAATCAGTACCACAATATAGAAGAAATAAAGTAAGCTGTGTTAAATGCCTGGGAAGAAATTAATTCAGATTTTCCGCAAAACCTGGTCACAACTATGCCAAACCGAATTTTCAAAAATATTGAAAAAAGGGATGCTGGTCCTATACTTATGGGACAGCTTAATTTCTATTTTTATAGAAACTCATTCTTGTTGTTGTTTCTTTTTCATTATTTTCTTTGGAAACAATAAATAATAGTTGTGAGAATCTGATACAGTGACAATGTTTTAATTATTTTATTTTGTTTCTTGCAGACAAGGGAAAATATGGGTGGTCCTATAATTATGTGGCGCACTGTATAACTCTCAGAGTTTGCATACTATTCCATTTTAAAAACTTTCATTCCGTTTTAGATACACCCTGTATACAATTTACTATTTACTCGGAGTGACTCCGGTGACTCTGGATCATTCGGAGTCCATTTCTTTATTCGCTCTGAGTTTTTTGAGCTCTCTTGACTCCCAACTTTAGGGCGCGCTCGGAGTCACTCGGAGTTCATCTCTTTATTTTAGACAATCTGTATACAGGGTGAATCTAAACCCCTGTCACAAATTTCTGGTGGTGATTCCCCACAACGAGATGAAAACAAAAGTTAATAAAAACATGATCCGCATAACGAACCGTTTATGAGATTTCCGCAGTTAAAAGTGAAGTCTCAATAGCTGGTTTTGTACTCTGTGGATAGCAGGTTACCTTCTTGCATGTCACCCTCCATCGCTGTGGGGAATCGCAACCAGATGTTTGTGACAGGGGTTTAGATACACCCTGTATACATTAATAAACCAGTTTATTATTTTTTTTCCTAGGAACTGTATTAGGATTCATTATTATAATTGTTATTGTTGCCTGTATTCTTCTGTTCAAAGCTGCAGTAAAAAGGTGATAAAAACTACTGTTCTTGCCAGCAATGATTTTTAGTAAAAATGATTTTTAAGGTAATAAGATTATTTCTTTAAATTAATTTTTATATTTTAACCGATATAGAATAAAAAAGAAATATGAGACCTCAAGGAATACTAATAATGCCATAGCCTTCAGCTCTCTCAGTTCCCCAAATTTCTCCATGTCCCATTCTGTTCAGTGGAATGAATCTGCTAGTTTTTATGAAGGAGACACTGCTCATGTATATGAAGAAGTAGAAAGAGGAACTGAATTATGCATCTCCAAGAAATTAGACACTGATGCCACGTGTAAGAAAGTAGATGAATGGGATGAAGAAAGCTACAAATCTTCGGAATATTATTCAAAATTAAATTTAGGTAATTTCGATGGTGACAAAAGTTCGGATAATTCAAAATTAACCAGTCATGTTTATTACGAGGTAAGTAAAATCCGAGATTATTCAAAATGATGGACTAAATTTAATTAATCTTTTTTTTCTTGAAATATAAATTGTATATAAATAATCTACATGCCGATAAAGAGAGGAGGTTCTAGAGTTTCTTATTCCTAATAAAGCTCAACGATATAGTCTGGCAGGTCTGGGAAAACCTATCACAGCTGCGGTAAACTCAGTATCACAGCTTCATCGCGTGTGGGACGAGCTCGGCTACCTCGTAGACGTTAGCCGTGCAGGAAGAGAGAACCTCATTGAACATTTATAATCTTTATTTTTAAACTTTGGAACCTTCTCCAATGTAACTAACCAAATCAGATAGTACTATAGGGTGTTTTTGAAAAGGATGTCGTGAGATATCTAGCGATGTTCTGTACCTTAAAATAAACACAACTTATTACCTTCATACGTTTTGTCGAAATTATTATTTATTTATTTCCTTATTTTTTGCTAAAAAAACCTATTAATTACAATAACCCTATCCATAGCCTGTATGGCGTTTAGGCTGATGTGTGCGGTCTCCGATGGGTAAAACATAAATAAAAAAATTGTTTATAATAATGGAATAGTTAAAATTGAAAGATACAATTTGATTTGCGAACATACTAATAGATTATTATAAATTAGCTATATTATTAATAATAATTAATATTTAATTGATTTTATTATGTAAATATATGTTAGTATTTGAGTTTGAATAGAGTATGTAATAATGTGTTATTTAAGTTAAGGGGATTTGGAGTTAATTGATTTCACAAATAATTTTATATTTCTTTTAAAAGGTGCTGGGTTTGGGGCTTACCTTAAATTCTCAGGCAAGATAGCCCACATTTTATTCCTGCATCGAAGATGCACTTATTTTGGTAGTTCCGTTTGGCGAATGGGCAACGTATTGAGGGGCAGATCTGGTGGGGTAAGGGTGAAAATCGTATATAAACTGTATTACTAGTGGATTAGAAACGTATAGATAGCCTTTAATTATCTTGAAAATGAATAATAGCAGTTGCTGGATATATATTTGATAAATTGTTAGTATTCGAAAATGTCCAAAATAATGAGTTACCGAATTCAAATTTGGGAGTTTTAACAATATTCTAAAAAATATTTTTTGCAAGCGGAAGATTCTGCTTAGGTTAGTATTAGAGGTAGAACCCCAAAATTGAACACTATAACATAGCGATGAATGGATAAGTTTATTGTATAGTAGCAATAATACAACCTCTGACAATTAAGTTCGGTGAATGACGTCACATCCTAATCTGTGCGAGCTTTAGGCGAGTAACAATGCATGTGAATACAAGCCCAGTCATTGTTTAAGCAAGTTCAGACAGGTCACGCTTGTGCGTGCAATGGTTTAGCAGATGAAGGTGTAGCGTGCGCACGTAACTGTGGATAATGGATCAAAGAGGAACACTGCCGTAATCGTACAACAGTTTCTGGCCAACAAAGGGGTCGTATCCATAGCTCATCCACCTTATTCACCAAACTGGGCACCAGCAGACTTTTTCTTGTTCCCACGCCTGAAACGGGCCTTTAGGGACACAGATTTGCGGACATTCCAGACATTCAAGCAAATGTAACACGTGAACTTAAAGCCATCCCTAAGAAGCTTCCAGGATCTATACACCCGATCCCAAAAGTGTATTGCCTTCCAGGGTGATTATTTCGAAGGACAATAAAGTAAATGTGGCTCTATCTGTTCTGCATTTTGTTGTGTGAACTCATTCACCGAACTTAATTGTCAGAGATTGTATTTCACTAGAGATACTGATGTTGAAATATTATTCGTAATATTTTACTAAGAGTCTTGGATAGTTCATTTATATGCTTATTCCAGGACAGGTCAGGTGATATATGCAATCCTAAGTATTTAAAAGTATTCGTATGAGATGAAAGGACTGAATTGTAATAAATTAGCAACTTGTGAGGGACAGATTCTTTATTTCTTTGTAGTCTAAGCAACATTGTCAATAGAATGAATATACAATTGTGCTTTAGCTCTGCGTAAGCTAATTGCTACATTCAACCATTGCAGGACAATCGCTATGGGATAATCCACACAGCAAAGCGCATAAGACAGTTCGGCTAATAATCCAACTTTTCTAATAACATCAAGCGTAGGTGGTTTGTATTGTAAGCAAATTGGACTTATAGCTTGGTACTTCGTGAGCTTAAAAACCTTACGTATAACATCATTGTAAGCAACGGTGATTCGATGCAATTGACACTTTTTGATTCCGCCCCAGAAAAAAATCCCCTACTCCAACAGTGGAATAATCACTGTTAGAATATAGTTTGTTATGTCCTTAAATGTTAAACGGACGTATCCTCTTGAATAAATAAAGTTTACGATGGAGGCTGATGACTATTCGATCAACAAATACATGAAATTGTAATTTGGCATCAAAGGTATCCCCAAGGATTTTAATAGTATCTCAATCTGACTGACCTTTGAGGCTACAAAAACGACAATTTTATCCTTATATAAGGACAGTCCTCGGTTAGCATACCACGACAGCAGAAAATTAATATCATTCTCTAAGATAGAAAGAGTTTTTGTTAACTCGAGCAGATGAAAATGCGTGGACATAACTGTGGATACACAGATTGAACCAATGATTGTACATTGCGGCCATTGCAACCGCGTATATCAAGGGTCCAAGGGAAGAGCCTTGAATAATTCCTCTATATGACGGTTTTTCAATATGTTGATTATGGTGTAACTGGTTAGTAAGTCCGTAAAATAGTCACTAATCAAATGACAATAAGGTTCGGTAACCCCAAAAGTAAGCAAATCTTGCAGCAATTGATCCCTAGAAACTGTGTCGAAAGTTTTAGAAATATCCGTCTGTAAAATGATGTAATCCAAGCCTTTGTCCAACGATTCGACGGCCTGGTTATACAAATAAATCGGAATCCAGAGGACATTTCGTTCAGGCCATAAATAGTGGACAAGATCGGTAAATACGAGTTTCTCAACCGACTTGGTTAACGGTGGTAACGTCGTAATTGGCCGACAATTGGCCACAAGTTCATGATTGCCAGACTTAAAAAGCGACACGCTTCGGGATTTCTTCAATTTTTGTGGGAACTTTCTCTTGGCAATTATATTCCGGTATATCTGCCTAATGATATCAACACGTACAAATCTAGCTGTTTCAAACAACATGCCGGGATACATCCTGCCTCGTTGAAATCCCTTAGCTGCCAATAATCCACACGCTTCTTTTATCGTTGGTCCTTATTTTACGAGGAAAATCGTGCAAGTGGACCAGTGACCTGTACCATTACTGCTGACAGGTATGCCGTTATGCTACAAAACTTCGTGGTTCCACAACTGCAGCAACGAGGTTGTCTCGATTCGACTACATTCTTGCAGGATGGTGCATGAACTTTAAGTACAGTGTGTGTTGCGGCAACACTTCTCTGACAGCAGATTCATTAGTCGTGCATTTTCTACGCTATGGCCACCCAGGTCGCCCGATTTCAGTCCTTGTCACTTTTGGTGGAGATTTCTTAAAGGTGCTGTGTATTAAGGACATGTCCCCGATATCGCAAGTTGAAAGATCGAATAACGTTACAGGCGAGACAAAGTAATTCCGATATGGGTTGCGAGGCGCCGTGGAAAATGTGAATTGTATGAAGTTCTTGGAACATCACAATGGTGGTCTATATTGAACCACATTTGTAAGCTACAATCATATGTTGTTAATAAAATTAATGTTTGCTGTGTCGTTTGGTATTTAATCATTTAGATAACTGCCCCAAATGGGTGCATACATAATGAGGTGGGCGTGGCCTATTCCAGCCAATCAGCGTGCTGCATTCGCACCACGTAACCCCCCACCTCCCCCCTACCCCTGCCTGACGTCACAGACGTTCAACCAATCCGTGTGCAGAAAGCGACTCACGTGACCAAACACCACCTCTCCCTTCGATTTCGTGTCACCACCTCACGTGACCAAACACAACCTCTCCCTTTTTTGGGCGTTGCCCTTTTAATTTGGGCGTTGGTCCTTTATATTTGGGTGTTGGCTTTTAATTTGGGCGTTGGTCTTTTATTTGGGTGTGGCCTGAAATAAAATTAATTTTATAAGCCTCTGATATATCCCTGGTGCTGGTGCTAAGCACCAGCACCAGGGTGGGAGATTAGAGGGTCCTAATGCTCTCAGCAAAAGCCACTTAGGTGATTCTGGCTTACAAGTGAACACCTGTTGATTCGCTTAAATACCCTTCTTTCCGGTTAGGGGTTGGGGTACTGGCACACCTCGATTTTGATTACCTAATTACTAATTCACTATTGTTTCTCGGGTAACCAAATTTTTTCCAAGCTCTTTTTACAGTTTTCTAAATAAAATGACTGCTGTTTCAAGATGTTTTTTTTTTTTTTTTAATTTTCAACTAATGGATACATTGTTTCAATTGACAGGTGTGCAGAGGAGTAGGGGCTAATACTGTCTAAAAAGGTGGGACTGCACAATCATATACCTGTTTATAAATAAATAAATAAATAAATACAGAGGTGTTCTTTACATAACTTAATTTAAATTTTGGTCATGGATGAGGCATTTTCTAACCCCGCTAATGCTGCCGGTTTTGGTGGTGTGAAAGGTTTAGCTAAACAAACAAATCATTCTGAAAAAGAGACACGTGAATGGTTAAGGGGCGTGAGAACTTATACGCTACATAAACCGGTGCGTCATCATTACCCACGTAATCGCATGCGTGTATATGCGCCATTTGAGCAATTTCAAGTGGACTTGGTTGATCTGACCAGTCTGTCAAAACAGAACGATGGTTATAAATTTCTACTGACCTGCATCGACGTTTTCTCGCACTATGCGTGGGTCATTCCTCTAAAAACGAAGAAGGGATTTGAACTTCAGAAAGCCTTTCAAAAAATTTTCACACTCGGCAGTGTTCCTGTAAAAGTGAACAGCGATAAAGGGAAGGAGTTTTTAAACAAACACGTTCAAGATTATTTTAAAGCACTCGACGTCGATTTCTTCACCACAGAATCAGATTTGCAAACCGTACGTTAAAAACGAGGATGTTTAAGTTTTTTACATTTACCAACAAACACAGATACATTGACGTATTACTGGATCTCGTGTTAAGCTACAACCACCGCAATCACAGAGCCCTGGGTATGGCACCAGCTGATGTTAATGAACGAAATGCCCCAGCTCTATGGTTGAAACAACAGAGTTATTATACAGCAGCACCACAAACAAATCCAAGGTTGTAAGTTGGCGATTACGTACGTATTTCGAAAGTGAAAAACATATTTGATAAAGGCTATCTGCCAAACTGGACAGAGGAGGTGTTTGAGGTTTCAAAAATCATTTATAGAAAACCTGTTGTGTATAAAATTAAAGATTACGATGGCAGCGAGATATCGGGTGTATTCTACGATCAGGAGTTACAAAAGGTGAAAAAACCCGAAGTTTTTAACATTGAACAGATCATTCGCTGGCGCACGAGGCGTGGTGTTCGCGAAGCTTTTGTGAAATGGCAAGGTTACCCGGCCAGCATGAACAGTTGGGTGCGAGAGATAGATCTTTTAAATGCCTGACAAGGGGCGATTGACAGCAGTTGGGTCCGAGTACAGCCATCATGTATGAAGACACGGATTTTTATGTTACGCTACCATCAAATACACCTACGGGTGAACAAATTCATTCCAACACAACAGCTCATTTTATCACAAGACTGCCGAGGACGCTACGTTTCCAAGGGCGATGGGAGGTTGGTTTATCGGAAACACATTTCCCTGCCCTCTTCAAGAACAATAGGACTGTAAACAACACTTTCGAAATAGGTTTCAAGGCTGATCGCATAGATGAACAAATCGATTTCAGCATTGTTGCACCAGTAAGAATTCCGACATTCCAGTCTTTCATAATCGAAGTTGAATTGGTGTTACAAACCTATTTGAAAGATGCTCTCATTTACCATAACCCTTCTTTAGACCAAAACGTCATTATGAGTTTGCCTCTGAATGTTGGGATACGCTTTAACACGCCCGTATTCTGTAAGTTGTTCAATGTTTTGCCAAAGATTTTCTACGAGGACCGTTTCTCTCTAACTCCGGATTACAACCGGCTGTTTAAGTGGGTGTCCGATTTTTCTGTTACGTTAAGGTATCCCAAATCGGCACCTCTATATCAAAAAATTGTTGAATTTAAGAGTACCAAACTGCAAAATAGGGTACCGCAATTGATTTTCTAAAAGATAGTTTTAGAAAGGCGGGTATCGAGACAAAGATTGTTAATGATCTTGTATTGTTTACGGGATCCTCAACACAGTTCATCGAATTCCCAGCAGCTGTCAACAATGGATTTATACCTGATAGGTTTCTGAACAAGAAAGTGAAAACGCCTATTACTTTGCCCTTAAACGACACAAATGACAGATTTATCAGCTGTGTTATTTTTGATCCACCTGACGCTCCAGAACAGTGCATCTTAAAAATTCCCGAAGGGTATTATGATAGTCGTAGGGACGTTGTTGAGGTGCTCGTTAAGTTGATTCACTTGAAAGAACAGGCTTTTTACAAAATCAATCTCACACCTAACAAATGTTTTCATTTCAAATGCACAGAAGGCCGCTATATTAGTTTTAGCGAGGGTTTATGTTACACATTGGGTTTACAGGCTGAACTTTCCGACCTGGAACTCGCTATCAGTGAGAGTTCAATCCCAATAGATCTTACACGCGGCATACATGGTTATTATCTGTACACAGACATCATACAACCGCAGGTTGTGGGCAACACATTCGCTCCCCTCCTACGAATCATATCCGTTTCACATGCCAGACGAGAAGTGATTTATCAGACTTTTCATTCACCCGACTACTTTCCCTTAAGTAAAGACGTCATCGACACGATTGAAATCGCGGTTCATTCCGACCACGGTGATTTGCTCGCGTTTTTAACAGGTAAAACCGTAGTGAAATTACATTTTCGTAAGAAACAACTGTAGTGCAAGGTTGATTTCTTTCTTCTCTCCTCCACAATTACTTCAAGATGCATATCGCCTATCAGCCAAGCCAAGAAGTAATATCGCGTTACTATTTAAACCAGAGAGGGAATGGTTTACCTGTGTTTAGAGGGTCGGGTTACCAGAGGGGCAATGGGATTGTTTCTGTATTTTCAAATCTGTTTCGCTTGGCAACACCTTTACTCAAATCCGTGGGCAAGATTCTCGGTCGGCTTGCCTAAAGGGCGGTGTTTCCGTTTTTAATGATGTGATACATGGTCAAAATTTTAAACAGTCGCTGTCATCACGAATGAAAGAAGCGGGAGGTAATGCCATGCAGGAAATGGGTGCTAGAGTTCAGAGAGGTAGAGGTCGTGTTAAAAGACGAAATTCGGCCTTTCCTACTCATTCACATGTAAAAAGACCCAGCGGCAACAGCGTGGAGACCTTTCTAAAGAGTGAATACAGACAAAGAAGTCGAGTGCAGCGTTCAAAAAAGCTGAAAAACGGGCAGAAGAAATAGAAGAAGAAGAGGAAGAAACAGAAGAAGTCGACAAAAACACCGGCAAAACTACGTTCTAAACCGATTTTAAACATACGTCCTTTATCATCGGTTTTCGCCTAATACATACGTAATCATGGCATCAATGATACACCAGCTGAGCACTGAATGTCTCAACAGCGACCTCGACATTTTTTCTATACCTCACACGAGCGGCCAACAGGAAAAGCGACACATCACGGGGTACCAGCCAACAGCCATCATCAGCCAAGACGGGCCTATTGAATTCTACGTACCTTGTTTGGCAGATTTTTACACGGATCTCGATCAATCTACATTAAACTTAGAGGTCGTTATCAACAAAGGGGACGGACCGTTACCAGCTGGTGATAAAATAGGACCTGTGAACCTTTTCTTACATTCGCTATTTTCACAAGTCGATTGCTATCTAGGTGATACGTTAGTTAGTCATAGTAATAACTGATATCCGTACAGAGCTTATTTTGAAACTCTTTTGAACTATGGGCAGACTTCTAAACAAAGTCAACTCACAACGGCAGGGTGTTGTAAAGACACGAGCGGTAAAATGGACAATGCTGACGATGCAAATAAATGGGTTTAAGTTACGTAAAAGACTCGCACGAAACGGCGTTTACTACATGGAAGGCCCACTCCATTTAGACATCTTTCGGCAGGGTCGATTGCTACTAAACTCTACGGATTTTCGTCTGAGGCTTTACAGAAGTAAACCCTCCTTTGCTCTGATGTCTGATGTAGCTAATCCCAATTATCAGATTACAATCCGAAAAGCAACGCTGAATGTCGAGAGAGTTAAAGTTAACACAGCCACGCTATTAGCACATGCAAAGACTCTGCAAACCACTAACGCGTTTTACCCAATCGGACGGGTTGAAATGAGGTCCGTGAGTATTGCTACGGGAATTAGAAATCACGTCATACAGAACTTAATTACTGGTCAGATTCCCTCCCGGTTGATTTTTGCATTTACATCGAGTGAAGCCCAGAATGGTTCTTTTACTTCGAATCCATTCAACTTTCAACATTTCAATCTATCTTTCTTCTCCCTCTCATTGGATACTCATGCAATACCTCTAAACCCTCTGACGCCGAATTTTTCCTCTGGGTCATACTTGAGAGAGTTTGTTCATTCCATGAAAGCACTCGGGATTTGGAAAGAAGACAGAGATGTTGACATCAGTCAGTTCGATTACGGTTCTGGTTACACGCTTCTGGCCTTTGATCTTTTGGGGGACCGGAATTATTATACAGATAGATATAACCTTATACGTAACAGTACGTTAAGCATTGAAGTTCAGTTTTCCGAACCTTTAGCTAATTCGGTGAATCTGATTGCTTATTGTCAACATCAGAATCTCTTGGAAATCAATAAAGACAGAACCGTGAGCTTCGATTTCACAAATTAAGGTTGATGGATACGCAAGAGCTATGGAGGGCTCTCGAGAGAGATCCATTCACATGTACTATGGCAAGAGGTGTTTTCCCGGCGGATTTGGTGCTTCAACTCAAACCTCTGCATCCAGCTTTACTCATTGCTAATGCGGATGATTCCAGCAAGCCGGGCTCGCATTGGGTGGCTTTTTTTATACCGTCCTGCAAACAAGCATACATCTTTGATTCTTTCGGAATGTTTCCTCAACCGCAATTCCACCCGTTCATGCTTATGCACTCGGATAAATGGATCTACAACACGAGAATAGTGCAACATCAGACGTCTGACACATGCGGTCATCACTGTCAACATTACCTGAAATTAGCAGCCAGAGGTTATTCTACGGCAGACATCTTGAACAACACTTATACAAATGAACTGCTTTTGAACGACTTACTCGTGAAATGCGAAATCATCCAAGACGAATATACTAGCAACTCTGAATTTAATATCTGCCAAAAGGCCAAATGGAACCAATGTTGCAAGCCTTTAAATGACTCTGTTTAATTTTTCTAATTATTATTATTCTTATTATCTGTTTTATTCAATTTCTGTATATTCATTTGTTCAAATAAACTTTTTTGTATTCAGCTTGAATTTGTGTTTGTTTGTGGTTACTTTTAATAAATAAATAAATAAATAAATAAATAAATAAATAAATGTGGTTTTCACATTGAATTACATTTTTATTCAATTTTTATTTTTTTTTTACAGACGTTAAAATAAATTTTATCATTTGCAATACAGCCTAATATTTTACATTAAATTGTTATTTATCATAATGTAACCAAGGGAGCTTTGGCGTGTCAGATGCATGCACAGGGCGGTACACGATTCACAATTCACGATTAATTCTTCGGGGATGTCGACTAGATGTATCACGTCGGTAAATAGGGTTCTCCCAGGTAGAGGTTTCTTCAGGTCGGGGATGGGTGATAATACGTCTTGTATTAAACTATTAATGTTCGATCCTCGTATT
>JAHWFO010083482.1:0-65254 GCA_023313115.1 Rhysida immarginata
CTGGCGGGTGAGTCCGGTTGCGAATTACAAAATTCCCAACATCCGTCGTTAAGTACACCGACAATCCATTTAAAAATGCAGCCGAGATGCAACTCTTGCACGATGAAATTACAGTTAATGTTTCTATCTCACTCTCTACGAATTCTTGCTGAAACTCATTAGAAACGCCAATATTCAACTGCTGCTCCATATATTGCGTTGAATTTGTCTAGGAGAGATTCTGAACTAACCATCTTGCTCGTTTTCTTCCTCGGCTTTCTCTCAGTTCATCTAGAGCCAGACTATCTCTTCTGGAATTTTCCTATCCCTCCGTTGGCGACGCCGGCCGAACCACTTGGCAGAAGGTGTGAGCGCGAACTCGAGCAATATTCTCTATTCCAGAATATACGCGATCTGAAACCTCGAATCCGCGATTCCCCTCTTCCTTCACTGCGAGCTCTCGTTCTCCTCGGCAAATCACGTGACATTTAGATAAAATATAGCGCTCTCTAAAGAACCTCAAAATGAAAGAAAACGATTAAATACAGTTCCTTCATCGCAATTTTTCTATCCCTGAAGGAAGGGAGGTGCAGCCCTTTAGGCCTATTCCCCGCTACGCCCATGCCAATGCTACTTATAGTGAATTATAAAGTTAACGAACAGATTCAGACACCACTTATAAATTTAAATTTGAATCGGCTATATAAGATACACCGTTGGAACGGGAAAACCCGTTGTTCTTACATTTATATTCACTTTCTGATATCTGTCTAAATACGCCTGTGAGTGCGTTTTAAAATCGTTTTTTCATGTTAAAGAATAGTAGAGTCGCAGTCGGGGATCGCAAAGACATTCTTCCCAAATTTCGTTTTTAGCCATGTTGAAATCAAGCAATCCTAATTCAAGATGTTTAAGGAGGAATTGGTACTCTGT
Source organism: Rhysida immarginata (assembly GCA_023313115.1). NCBI lineage: Eukaryota > Metazoa > Arthropoda > Chilopoda > Scolopendromorpha > Scolopendridae > Rhysida > Rhysida immarginata. The sequence goes on from JAHWFO010083482.1 coordinate 913, forward strand.
AGTAGAAGATAAGCAAATATTTTATCAAAAAAAAAGACAAAAATTCATATTTCTTTACGACTCAACTGAGTAACATGAAATTGGTGCGATTTTTGATTTCTCTAAACGCTTATTAGCTGTCAGCTAGCTATAGAAGAGCAACAACGTTGTTTCTTTTTAGTCAGAAACCTTTAAACAAAATTTCAAAAGGAAGCATACCGGGTGATCTAAAAGTGTGTTACATTTTTTCATGAAACTAATAATTGTTTTGCCGTGACGAATTCTTATCCTTTACATTGTTTTGTGCGTGCCTCAAGATTTTTGTGAAAGCAAATTGCTGGAAAGCAAACACTGAAAATGTCGTTAACAATGGAAGGAATGTAACACACTTTGGATCATCCGGTATATCAAATGCCTAAAAAAAAAAAAAAAAAAAAAGCTCAGTATTTTGCGATTAAAAATAAGAGACTGATTATCTCAATTTACTTGCATACGCAAATAGTTGTGTATTATGTAAGTGTGTGACTTTATAACTTGTATGTATGAGTGGGTGTTTCTCTTTGAATTCTTTAAAATTTCAACAAAAAGTTGATTGCACGTCAGCAATAGAGAAAATAGTGTATTTTTCGACAGTATCATCGAAAAAAACTGATTATTGTCAAAGATTTCAAAAAGTGACAATTAAATTCAATATTTAGTGAAATTTTTCGTAAATCACACATTCTGACATACCTTTTCAAGACGGATTTCTTAAAACGGAAATCCAGAGGATTAAATATACAAGTATATGTTAATGATTCTTTAAAAAGGTGATTATTTGTCATGTCAGGATTGTTCATTCCATTCTTATTAAAATGATAATATGACAACAGAACAAAAAAAAAATTGGGCCAACTAATCCCAGTAGACGTATTTGTTAAAGAAGGAGGAGACGCTAACCTAACGACCTGTCTCAAAAGTCGCGAAGGCTTAAAGAGGATTTTTATAAGGGTAATTTAGCTAGAACCTCAACATTAAAACGCAATAGAAAATTAGGAATAAAGAAAAGGAAGATGCGTTGATTCAAAATGATTACTTTCAATTAATGACCCTTCCTTCCTTGGTTATTTACTTATATTTAAATTTAATTATTTTCATGTTTTAATAAATTATAGCACAAACCTGCTTTGACGAACGTGACGACATAAATATCGTCCTCTCTGGCTTCGAATTTTTCCAACTTCTTCAAGCTAATGGGCGCATTGTCTGGAAGTATTATGTTGTAGGGTTCTACCAAATAAGCTGTCTTCAATCCTATGAAATTCTTCCGGAGTTTCTCATCGTTAACTTCCTTCAGAGTATAATCCATTTTTCTACGAAAAAAATTTAATATACATTGAACAAGCCAATTTATTACAGACAAACATAGGAATGATAATTGATACGTTATACTGGACATTTCGGATAATACAATATAATAAAAATTAATGATATTATTTTTCCTGAAAGTTTTGATCATATACTGTACTCTATCCAACAAAAGAAAAACTTTACGTTGCTAATTTGTTTAAGATGTTTTCATTTTTATTGCAACAATGTGCAACAAATGAAATTGGAATTTAAAGGACAACTCCACCCTAATATACAAATTTATTTAAAATGGTACTTCTATATATAAATGTTGAATATACCTATTGTTGCAAAACCTATTGTCCTAGGACTTACAAATTTTCAGTGGCGAGTTTTATTTGGTCCACCCTGTATATAGCGCACTTTCCGTCTGTTTGTTTGTTTGTTCCGCCATAACTACTGAACCGGGCAACCCCCGAGACTGAAGTTTTGCACAGAGCACCTCGAAGACCGGGGAGTGTCATAGGCTAGGTCCCGTTCATGTCCGACCTCCTGTTGGCCTTCTACGCTCTTCTAATCGATATACAGATGGCAACAATATCGAAAAAAAAGAGGAGGTATCTCATCAACAATATGCACGGATCAACAAAGCAAGGCAAAGTTCGTGCCAACAATCGGCAGGTTGTCTTTTTATCAACAATCGGCTGCTTGTGTTTCTATGTTGCGTCAACAAGGGCAAATGACACCAAATCGAAAGTTGATTTCATATAGTATTGAATACCTTCCTGATACTAAATATCAATATTATTATTTTTTTTACTTTCATTTTTAATAAAGAAATCATAATTTAAAGGCCACTTCCGGCAATATAAATTCATTTTGAATTCTGCCAAAAACTCCTGCAATAGCGTTGCTTATGATGTCAGGTTTGCTATCTGAGGCCGACGAGATTTACAAGCCATGGGGCGTTTTACCAACACCTCCTAGAAAGAAAGCCAAACAACTATAGTTACTACATTATACCGAGCTGACTCGACCGCCATTACGGAGCCCATTTGTAATAGTAATGCATACTACAAGAGCGAGGATTTTTATCTTGCTGAATAAAATCTATGCGAAAATGGCTAAAATTGGAAGAAATGGAAAGAGCAGTGCCAGATTAGTAAATGCAAGGCAATTATTACCAATATTTCGAAGAAATTTTAATATTTATATGTCGAAAGAGCATAATGTTGCCTATTCTCGTCAAGAGAGGGCCATATAAATGAAGCTAGAAACACATCTAGCGACTCGCGTTCTATATTCTCCTTGCGAGTCGCAAGGAAATTACACTGGATTACACGGGATTATTCTCCTGGCACTGCTCTTTCTATTTCTTCCTATTTTAGCCATTTTCGCAAAGATTTTAATCAGCAAGATAAAAATCTTCGCTCTTGTAGCATGCATTACTATTACAAGTGGGCTCGAGTCAGCTAAAGTAGAATCAATAATGTCTAACAATTGAAATAGGAAGTTTAACTGGATACGCCCAGTCCACCTTTCGTTGGACAGAGTATAGGATAAATATAGCAGCTCTACAAACAACTGAAACGTCATACATTGTTATATCATCATAAGTCGACCAAATTTCGGGCTTATTATTGGTAGAAATACGATTAACAATGCCTTTTCATGATGATGTAACAAAGTATGAATTTTCAGTGCAGGCTTTCTTTATAGGAGGTGTTGGATTTACAAGCCACAGGCCCGACGAGATTTACAGGGCTTATTAATCTCGTCGGCCTCGGCTTACCAAAGATGACGTCACGCGCAGCTAACGTTTTTGAATGGAGGATCCAATTTCGCTTATGTGTTGCCTCTTTCTTAAAAATTTTGTAACTTTTTTCCATAAAAACTTGTTGTTTTCTTTTTTATGTTACATTCTTTATGATTATTTATTATCTCGATAGCGATATTTTTGGTGTCATTTGCCCTTTAAGTTTTAAGGGGATTAATAACAATAATAAGGACGGCTCAAGTTAGGCGGATGCCCCAAGTTTTAAGCGGTAAAAATTTTGGGGCCCTTAAACTGAAGTTAGGAGCCTCAATTTTGGAGCCCTCAAAATTTACTGCTATTTGATTTTAATAATTAAAGCTTCCTTCCCTAAAATAATTAAAGGACAATTCTACGCAAAAATTCGATTACAATTTTTTTTACAGAATATCATTCTTTAATATAAATACAGGGTGTTTTTGAATTGAGTACAGATCTTTTGGGAGATGATAGAAGAGGTCCTTAGAAGTATTTTTGTCATATGAACATGGGGTCCCCGCAGCTCCGTTTACTTATAATACTGCATTGAACAATCAAATGATACCGGGACGCAGTGTGCATTGGTAGGCCTAGATTATTTTATTTTTAACAATTAACACAAGCAATCTACTGTAATAACTTTTAGAGTAATTGTTTGCAAAGAAATTTCAAGGTGCACGTGCTTGTTTGTTGAAACGTTTTAGGACAAACTTCGTCAAGGAGATTCCATGGTATCCAACCCCTTTGTAAAATACGATTAGTCCATATGTAAATGAACTAATCGCATTCTGGGAAAGCAGTAGGTAAAGATTTGTTTTAAAAAGTTCACTTAATGTACTTTTTACATGTGTAAAGTTAAACAAACAGTATGAATCGTTTTACATGGAATGATTATGCAGACATGCATCTGTGTCTCGGTGCTGCTGGTACCATGGATGGTGCAAGGCGTTTGTATGCTGAACGTTATCCCAACAGAATTCTTCCCAATTCACGAACATTTGGTGCAGTAGATCGTCGTCTAAGGGAAACAGGCGCATTCGCTCATGATAATCATCAGCGTGGACATCGTCGGTGGTTACGCTCCCCTGAATTAGAGGATGAAGTTCTGGAAAGGTGTAACCGAAATCCATCGACAAGTACTCGTGCGGTCGGAGCTGCTTTGAATACTAGTCATACCACTGTATGGAACATTTTACATGACAACGTGCAACATCCGTTCAAGCTTCGAAAGGTGCAGGAATTATGTCCCAATGATCATGGTCCCCGGCGTGCTTTCGCGGAATGGTTTATGCAGCAACAGAATAGGATTCCAGACTTTCCTTCCATGGTTTTGTGGACAGATGAGGCAACGTTTACGCGAGAGGGAATGTTCAATAGCTACAATAGTTATCTGTGGTCTCATGTCAACTCATGTGCAACACATGTTAACAGTTTTCAGCATCGTTTTTCGTTGAAAATTTGGGCTGGCATGATTCACAATGTCCTGATTGGGCCATATCTTCTACCATGCCGTCTTAACGGGCAAACATATCTTGATTTCCTGAAGGAGGAGCTCCCTGGTCTTCTTGAAGATGTTCCAGTAATGACCAGACATTTGATGTGGTTTCAACAGGATGGCGCACCTTCGTATTACACAAGAGCAGTTAGAGATTTCCTAATTGAGACATATCCTGGTCGTTGGATTGGTCGTGGCAGACCAGTTGCTTGGCCACCGAGATCGCCAGATCTCACACCGATGGATTTTTTTTATGGGGAAGCATAAAATCAATGGTGTACTCCAAACCCGTAGATACCGAAGAAGAATTGGCGGCAGCAGGTGACATCAGCGACCGTGCAAATCTACTGTTTCCACGCGTACATCAATCCATCATAAGGCGTTGCGAATTGTGCTATGAAGCAAATGGCGGTCATTTCGAACAATTACTTTAAAAGTTATTACAGTAGATTGCTTGTGTTAATTGTTAAAAATAAAATAATCTAGGCCTACCAACGCACACTGCGTCCCGGTGTCATTTGATTGTTCAATGCAGTATTGTAAGTAAACGGAGCTGCGGGGACCCCATGTTCATATGACAAAAAATACTTCTAAGGACCTCTTCTATCATCTCCCAAAAAATCTGTACTCAATTCAAAAACACCCTGTATAACACATTCCCGTTGAAATTTTTAAATTTGGTCCATTATTTCAATGAAAGGAACTGCTTTGAAAAGTGTAAAACGGCGCTTTGTCACTCCCCTTCCGCTGGCCATTTTTTTCCGAAAGTGACATAGTTTGAGTCAAAGGAGGCCAAGGAAAAAGACAAATCCAGACGCGGAAAAATCACCTGTCCATAGTAAGAAAGGCCCTGACGCGAAAAAAGCACCTGACCAACAATCCAGCGTTTATTGTTTTCAACAAATGAAAAAATACTGATTGTTAAAATCCAAGATGGAAACAATGAAAATTGCATTGTTTTTCGGTGTACTTTGTTATTCGGATTACATTGTTATTCTACGTTTGACTCCAACTACGTCACAGCCTCAGCCAAGATGAATGCCTCCCGATTTCAACTCCCGCTCATTATTTTCATTTTTTCACACATTTAGAGTTCGCATTAAATTTTTTTAAATATGCCACGATGTTATTAATAGGTCAGGCTTTCGATTTAAATAAAGTTATATATGACCGTAGAGTTGTCCTTTAACTTACTTTCTATTACTTAATTAATTACCCGTTAAACGATAATTTTGTCTATTTTTATAACATTCAGGGTCCTATGGTATCCCGGAGCCCCGCGCGCCTCCTTACCGTTAAACCCGCCACTGTCTATATCTGTAACATCAGTTGTCTGTTTTTGAATGTAAATGAGAAACAGTGGAAAGGCGGCAGAGAAAGCAGTCCTTTCGCTCGGCGTTGTATCAGTTTCACCCACGCACTGTTTTGCTTCAAGTGATGAATGCCCAAGTTTGGCTTCTAGATATCGAGAGCAAAGTGCGAATGCAACAATAGATTATCAATTAGTGAAAAACCCAGCTCAGATTGTTGGAAGAGCAGAGCACACAGATACAAACGATGGAAAAATGGAATTAGATAAGTCTAATAAATAATTTTATTGGAAAATGGAAAATTAATCAAATATTATTTATTAGAAAGAAACTATCATGTACATCCATGAAGAAAAAAAACCAAGCCCCATAGAAGGAACTGAAGCCGGCTATCGAGCACCAGATGAAGCGGAGTCGGCCACGCTTCAGCGCAGTTTTCGAAATCGTGGGAATTTTCACCAAGTGGCCAACAATCGGGTTAATGTAGTTGCTTCGGAGTAGATGCATTAAATCGAAACTCTCCTTGTAAGCAAGATAGCCGTTGCTCTAAAAGATATTTTAGCACCCTGGTAGATCAAACTATAACGGGTGAATATGGGTATCCGTTGTATTGTCGAAGTTCACATTAGGGTAAGTTCACCTCTAAAGTATGATTACGTTGCCAAGAAATTATTTAGGCTACTGATTGTTAAAATCCAAGATGGAAACAATGAAAATTACATTGTCTTTCGGTGTACATTGTTATTCTACGTTTGACTCCAACTACGTCACAGCCTCACCCAAGATGAATGCCTCCCGATTTCAAGACGTGTGAGTTCCAGGATGGTTCGCCCTACATTTGTCCAGGAACTGACCACGGCACTCCTCGAGGAATGGAGGTCGATACCTGTGGACACATACCGTAAACTTGTGGACAGTATGCCATGTAGGGTGGAGGCAGTGATAGCAGCTCGGGGTGGTCCTACACACTACTGATTGAAGCTTTTTGCGACTTTACGGTAGAGCAACAGGTGTCCCAACTCCTTTGATCATGTAGTGTAAGTCCATCTGCAGTAATGAACGATACTTTTTTTAAATAAGGGCATTTACCATAAACATTTCAAATCATTATATCTTCTCTTCCCATGGGGCAACTGTGGTAAAACAAAGTCTACATGTTGCCACAAGCTCTTCCAAACTCAAGTATGTGGCGAGTGAAATAGGAGAACTACAGCCACAGCCAAGGCTGAAGAAGCGTCAGATCAAAGTATTGTTTTATTTTCATTCTACTCCTTCCTCTTTCGAAACCACATGCATTATTCTACACATATGTACAAGTCGGATAGAATCTCAGATTTAAGAAAACATAGAGAAAACATGGACGCCTTCGAAAGCTTAGCCATTCAGAGAACTGATAAAAAACTATTACTCAACTTAGATATGGGTCCTATTGGCGATTTCCCGTTGATCCAATGGGCGACGCTCTTACAAGTGGTCAGGGGAACTGCTATAAGGCCATACTTATAGAGGGCCATGTATTGGGAGCATTTTAAGAGAATTCTTTTCGTTTTTTCAATATGATTTTTACTGTATTAATTCTAACCTTTTTTCATGTGTTCATTTTCACTGTATATTCACATTCAGATATTGCAAAATGTCATCAAAAAAGAATCCGAGCAACGCCGATATATATCAGCTAGTATGTCTATATATGGGAAATTTCTCGACAGCATCTCGACAGTGGAGGTATCGATTGGTCGTGCTTTGGGAAGGGCCAAGTTCTGCTGGTAATAGCGGATGGTGATCCTTTTGCAGCTATTCGAAACTTCGCGTAGGCTTCAGCTTCGACAGCAGATGACCCTTGACCTAAGGTTGTCTTTGACACAGGTACCATCTTCTTTGAAATGCTTAAACCATTCGCTAATTGACAACTCCTGGGCCTTCCGCATCGTTGATTTCTTTTGCTTCTGTTCTTGTATTCAAAGTAATACAAAATAGCCCGAATTACGTGTTTTTACCCAGAAAACTTTAGCTATGAAAAAAAACAAAAACAAACAGTTGAACAAAATCAATGCATGTGATAAACGAAAATGAAGAGGAATAAATTCTCCATAAAATAAGTACAAATGTAACTGTACATGATTTAACACAGAGATACTTACGGCAAGTATAAGCTGTTGCCAAATAGTCAAACGAATTTTTGACTTAGCTTGGTATTTTTTGGTGATAGTGGTCTTCGTCCTGACCTCATTATAAATGGCTGATAACGGGTATTTACATTTTAAAATATATGTCTGAATATCAATTTCAATGAAAATTCTCATAAAATTTTTTAAAAGTAATTATAAAAAATTTATTCACAATTATAATACTTGTACAATAAACTTTTTACATAAAAATTCTTTCCAATCATGGATAGCCATTGAATTTCCGAAACACAATGAAAATGATTGTATTTATTCATTACGTCTTAAAACCTAGAGAGTGGCGTTCCGCTCCTTTAATCGATTAAACCAACTCAGACGATAGAAGATACTCTACTTATAATGCTAATTAGTTCTAATAATTCTACTCGACTGAAGAGAATGGGTATCCTTTCTTAATATTATGATATTATTTCCTTTCCATTATTTTTCTCGTTATCTAAATTTAGATAACAAATTTACGCTACTCCTCAGTGAGACCAATCCCTGTTTCACGAAAAATCAATTCGGTGAAATGAGTGCAACTCTTTAGTAACATAAGCGGCGCACTTAAATCACTAATTCCTCGAATTCTCGAAAACATTAGTTTGTGAACTTCATGCGATTTCCATAAAATTTGTTTGTTTTATAGCAATCTGTCGATTCCCTAGGCTAAAAACCGATCCGGCACTATGACCTTTGACCTCCATTTTTTAACGAAAGTGTAGTGACACAAGCCTTTTACACGAATTACTTTTAAATGACCGCCAACCCGTATGTTAAATCCGATCGAAATCGGTGATACGGAGGTTCTGGCCTCCCCTTGTCAGTCAGCAGGAAGATTTTATTATAATAGATTTTAATGTGATTTTTGAGTTTTTAATAAAAATTGAATATTTTGGAAAGTAAAAACTCCACTGATTTTCATAGTCGGTATATTCATGAAAGAAACATGATTAAGAATTAACGGCATTTTAACAATACAAGGGTGTTGTGGCCGGCATAACCGAGCCGAGGCAATAAACTCCCATAGATTATATGAAAGAAAATATATTTAGTAATGCACCAAAAGCAGCTGCATTATGGTTAATTTTGCTGTCAAATAACGACAAGAAAAATTGGTCCTGGATTAGCAAAATGGTAGCGTTTATTGACTTCTTCAGGGTAGGTAATGACTACAACTGTGTAGGCATCCACCACTGAATATATTCTGGGTGGGTGCCTACACTGAAATGTCACATATCCTTCGGGGTAACGCGTAGTTATTTCGAAACGTGTGTTTCGAAACGCGTTAGGTTTCCATTAACCGCTATCATTTTGATAATCCAGGACCAATTTTTCTTTTCGTTAACTCACATGTCCAGGATGCTGCCTTTGCATAGCAATTCTGCATGTTGAGATTGAATGGGGGTTTTGCAGGTTGAAGTCATATTTAGATCCAGACCCAGCTTGAACATTGAATGTCCCGTTCGTCCGCCATTAACTGAAGTGCTGCAATTCGACTAGTTGCCATTGCCAGAGCAATCTTGCCTTCCAATGGAACAGTCGCCAGTACTTTTTCCAGCAAAAATGATTTACCGGTTTTACCACGACCGTCCAAGAAAAGTAGGCTCCTTTCTGGCGTCTCCGTGCGTACCGCATTTAATATGTGATTGTACACACTCAACTGTTATTCATTTAAGAGCGATGTTTAATCCACCAACTTTTACAATCTTGCCCTGGGGTATGCAGTTTCCAGCGATACCAGTGGATTTGAATCCTGGAACGCTTCCACTTCTTCAGCTTCTGTAACGCAATTGAGGCATCTCTGGATAATCCTTGAGCCGGCTTTCATTGTTCATCAGGCATTGATCCACATCTCTTAATTTGAAATACAGCACTTAAACATTGGTCGCATCTGAGTTGAGTTCATGCTGATAGTCTTCTGACACAACTGCCACAGCTTCTACACAATTATTCCTCTTTTGCGTAGATAGCTGGCGACTACAGTATCCCAAAATGATTGCAAATAGATGTCTGAGTTATCGTATCATCTGAGAACCAGTTGCTTCACACTAGATGTCATTCTTCATCGTCCTCTAGCAATCCTAAAGCTTTTGCAGCCTCCTGGAAAGTATCTTGCAACAACACTCTTGCAACAACAATCCTTCGAAGATCTTCAAATGACTTTGGACCACGAACATACATGGCAATCGATCATGTTGACTTTCATACTCTGTTGATTCGCATGGGCTTCTTAGACCTCCACGATTCTGAAATTTTCGCTTCTTCGGCAGAATTACCTTATTCATCAGTAATCATTAATCACAGTGTTTACTAATAGTTATTACATGCATCAAACAATTACTGAGCTATGAGAACTCCGAATTTGAAAATTTGAAAATTTTAGCGAATTTGTGTATTGAAATTGAAATTACTAAAAAACTTTATTTTTTGTCCGCAAAAAACGCATTGTTGCATGAATTGTTGCAAGAAAATGAGTTTCGCGTGGTAAATTTTGAATACCATTGTTGTAGCCGTTGGTTTTGCTCATAACAATGCTCATAACTTGCTGATTATTGGTGGAAAAACGAATCTTATATATAAAATGCTAAATCCTCCTGCTCCCTGCCCGTTTCCATAGTGACGAGCAACAATACAACCTTCATTGTTTTCAACAAATGAAGAAATACTGATTGTTGAAATCCAAAAATCGCAGCCGACGAAAATGACTATTAAAGAAATCTTATCTTTTTCGTAGGCTACGGTTCAAAAATATATTGTCAAAGATTCAATGATATACATCTATTGATATTTAAAAATAGCATACTAAAATAAATAAATAAATCAAATTAAAAACTAAGTAATTTAGCTATTCTAAATTACGAAATTCATTGCATGTATACGATTCTTATTTTTTAATTTTAATAAAAAATAATAACATTCAAATTAAATTACGAAAATGATTAACAATTCAAGTCACAACTAGGTAACATTAGTTTTTTACATTTTATGATGTTCGTTATACGTGCTTAGTAATAATTTTTCATTTGAATAAATTAATAAAAAGGAAGTCGTAAAATACAAAAAAAAAAAATTCAATCAAATAAAATCAAAAGCAAATAACATTATTTTTTCTCATTTTATAATATTCATTAAATGTGTATAATAATACTTTTTTTTTAGTTTTAAAATATAGTGGTCGTGCAATAAGCCTCCACAACAGTCTGCCGAGGAAATTGAGCAATGAGGGAGGTAAAAAAGAAACCGGTGAGCCATTTTCACTGAAAGCAAGGTTTACATATAACAGTTGAGATGTGTTTTTGTGTTAGGTTATAACTGTCAAATTGACAGTAGTAACTTTATCACATTGTAATAGGGCACATTGTGTTAGTATCGCTTTCATACATAGAGCGAATTTGTTTTATTGGCAAAACTGTCAATTATCGCAGTCCTTTCAATTATCACAGTTCTGTCACAGATCAATTTTTTTTTAAAATAAGATCGAACTTGCAGTTTACGCTGTTGCAGTAACAGTTGTACGCCGGACTTTGGAATAAAATCGAAAGCAAACTGTGTCTGACGCGAATTGTGGTGACCCGTTGTAACAAACATGAGCTAGGAAAGAAAGCCAAGCCTTCTTTTTTTCAAATCCATCTTTGTCCCCATTCTCATCTATGGTCATGAGTCTTGGGTAATGATCGAAAGAGTGCCGAAATGAGATCCTGGGAGGCTTGGCATGTGTTCCCTACTGGATAGAGTGTTCAGCATCACTATAAGGCAGTCTTTAGGTGTTGAACCGCTACTTCTTCCCATTGAGAGGGCTCAGTTCCTTCGGGATGGCCACATGTACGGATGCCGCAACTGTCTTCCTAGATAGTTGCCATTTTCCAAGTCGGTGGTCACATAAGAGACCAAGAAGTCGGCCTAGAACTAAGTGGCTAGATTACATAGAGCATCTGGGTACGAGTCGCTTGGCTATTACCATTGGGTATTACGGAAAATCTCGAGCTCTGCCCCCCACGACCTTAACGGATAAGCAGGTTTGTAAAGTGAAGTGAAAGTAAGAAAACATTTTCAGCTTCGCTTTCTTACTGACTTCTTCGCTTCTTCGTTTCTTCGCTTCTTCGTTTCTTCGCTTCTTCGCTTCTTCGTATTTACTATTAGCAGTCCTGTCAATTATCACAGTCCTATCACAGACGAAATTTTATACTTAAAATCGAATTTAGATTCACCTGTTGTGGCACCGTCGTATGACGGGCTTTTTTACTAGTAATTATATAAAACCCAAATACCACTCACTCACTGACTCATTTATCACGAAATCTCCAGAATTATGAAGCCTACAAACTTGAAATTTGTCAAGTATACTTCTCTTGGCTTCTAGGTGCTTGCTAAGAAAGGATTTTATTTATTCTTTCACCCTTTCCATTGTAGATTATTTTTTAAATCCAATTTACCTGGAGCTGAATGGGATTTTTGCCAGCTTTAAAAAATTGTGACGTTTGCTTTGTTTAATGAAGAATTTTGCGATTGTTACGTGAAGCAGCATCAACCAGTGACGTATATTAAAGATAGACTCCGAAGCAATTGTTATTACTTGAAGCAAATTGGGAAGCTCCATGCCCAGAACTGTCATGGCCGAAAGTGAGTGCAGATGATGCAAAATACATGGCTAAACATTAGAGTAGCTGATTAATAATTCTTTCACACGCCGATCACGGAGTGATAAGTTTATCTTTTCGTTTACTTTGTATTTGAAGTATTTTATTATATTTTATAAACAATTTTTAGATCATGGTTTCAATTTCAATTTCGTTTCGATCGTCTTTCATTTTAGTTACGTATTTTTGATTTATGCTTGTGGAAAATGATTCCTGATCCTTTTTCGTGTCTGATTGTACAGTTGTATGCAGAACAACTTTGAGAAATGGTTTTGAATTAATTATTCCGCGGGCCCAAAATCTTCAAAAAGAAAGCAGCCAGACAGATAATTACTCCACGGCTCACTCTTGCCCAGAATCGTCATTGCTCAATTTGCTTCACTTTTTGCCGCTGTTAACAATAGGATTCGGAGTCTATCTTTAATATACGCCATTGGCATCAACAATGACTGCAAGTGTTCGCGCGGGAATGCAGGGTATCTTTTATTTTTTATCTGAATGGCATTTTTTCTAGCGTTAGACATTGTGACGTGGTTGTTTCTTTTGTTTAATGAAGACTTTTGCGATTGTTCCGTGAAACAGCATCAACAGTAACTGGAAGGCGACCAATTACAGTCTATAAAGCTGGTTGACTGACTTATCAACGCACAGCATAATCTACTGAAGCCACCAACTCGAAACTCGGTGAGATCGCAGGACGGATAGCGTAGGGGCGTGCTAAGACGGGGTTTCTCGAAATTCGGAACCCCTGCCCACCCAGGGGGGCAGAAAGGTATTGCAGGTTCGGTCGCTTGTTTCCGCCTCCAATAAACGCAGATCTTCGAAATTTTACAGGAAGCTTTCTAGCTATCCTTCCCAAAAAGTAGTTTCCCCGATTTTCGATATTCGAATTTTAAGGGTGCGAAAAATGATAAAAATCGATCTTCTGATATTTTGATGCAACTTCGCGGGGAATAAAGATAAAGCAACGAAATTCGGAGGAAAGGTTCTCGGGGATATTTCCGCTTTGTGAGGGGCGCCAGGAGAGTCCAAAGATTGCCCTCCCCCCCCCTCCCCGTTTTGTATTTTTCCCGTCTAACTCCAACGCAGTATTTCGTGAGTAAAAATAGGGCTGTCCAAGATGTCCGTCCGCGGGCAGCGCCCCTGCACGCGGGTAATTTTCCTTCCTCCCCTATTGCACATTGTGTTGATCAGTTCCTTAAAGTAGAGTTGCTAATTATCAATTCGATACTGTAAAAAAAACAAAAAATAAAACAAACCGAGGCAATTTACAATTTTATTTCCTTCGTTTTAATGTGACAATTTTTTCGATGTCAGATAGAATTGTATTTTCTTTTTCCCGAAAGGACACGATTGCATAAGCATTTAGAATCCGATCCGTGTTAAATGAAAAAAACCCAACAAAACAAAACAGATTCTCCCACTCCGCTTTAAATACTGGTTCAGTGATTTTTATGCTTTTTCGGAATGTGCGCCATATTATGTGAGACGTAAAATAAGCAAGTATCAGTAACAAAATAAATAATGCCTCATTTAACGGATTTCCTCCTAAAGTCTGGCAACACTGCATAGGCAAAGTATCCACTTCCCTCGTGAGTTTTGGGCTATCTACTTGGCTTTGCCCGTGAGCTTTGCCCGCGAGCTTTTTATGTTGTATGCGGGCGACGTGCACGATTTGGACGGCCCTGGTCTAGAATAATGAAATTTGGTACGGTGATGGCAGTTGACGAGATCAAATGTCTGTTTGGTTCATAGACTGCAGAGGGGTCTAAAGCAATAAATTTTGATTTATAACTGTAGTCGTTTTACAAATCGAAAGATTTAAATAGAAAAGAAGATACGATCTTATAAAGAATTATTTTAAAAGCAAATAGCTTTGGTAGCTTAATATCAAATGAAGCTTCTATAATTCTTTATTTAAGAGGAACTGTTTTTGATCATCAATTGTTTATTCAGTAAAATAATGTATTTGAAAAAAGAAAAAAATAACTATATGTGTATTACAGGTAAATTTGATCATGATGTTAGCTGCTAATTCTCAAGTAGTACATGTATGTAAAACCAAGACAATTGTTCATTAATTAAAAATCAAATAGAAACTCTGTCGGGATATATCGAAATAGTAAATTAAGACATTTTTAGTACTGAATCAATATAAATTAGTAATAATAATGCAAAATAATAATATTTTTAATAATAGTTTAATATTGTTCATGAATTTAAATTTTAGTGCACTATTCTTGAATTAATGAAATACTTGAGATTCAAAATATTTATGCTAACTGCTCAGTTTTCGGTTTTACCCATTATTCTAGTTATCATAAAAAATATCATCCCAACATCAGGTTTTCCAATTTCATATAGGCTATTTACAGTTGAACTTAATCTAAATTTCTTCGTTTTAAAGCTGAAGGATATACATCATTTCAAAAGTTGGAGACGTGAAAACCAATTAGATGAAAATAATTAAAGTTAACTGATCGACTTGCACAATGGCCAGCTGCAATGAATTCATTATATGTACGTGAACTTAAAGATCTGATCATTATATTTAATGGATTGTTTGAATGACTCATTGAATAAAATCGTTATGAAGTTTTCTTTTTTGTGTGTTTATAAAGTGATTATTTAGAAAACGATAAAATAATATTTGCAGATACAAGAAGTTATTTTGATATCTAGAATGTGGAAGATATCTTAATATATAAAATGCTTTGTCAGTCTGTCATATCACGTAAATCCGGTCTTTTCATTGGCAAGTGAAACAATTGACGCAAGAAAACTAAATGACGCGACATAAGTAAACATAAAATCTAAGCTTTCAACATGCCAGTTTGTATGTTAATTTATGAAAACCAAAAAAATAATCAGGTAAAAATCCGAAAACGTAAAATACCGGAAAATTGGATCCAGTTGAGCCGGATTGTGTATTTTGTATCTCACTCTCGGTGGAATTAAGCAAATGAAAAAAAGGAAGTTTTTTTATTACATCGGAGTTTCATGAATTGTATTTACTAAATAATAACTGCAATCGAATGATGAATGGGTTTAAGTACTGCGAGATGGAAGGAAGAGTCTTGGAATAGCTTAATTACAAGTGGATGCTGAAAATACAATCATTTCACCTAAAAAAAATAGTATCAAATCATCTTTGAACTATTGCATTTATTTTTTTGAAACATCAAATTCTCGCTCTTCGCTCTATAATTACTATTAATTAAAGTCTATATTTTATTAAAATGGCCTTCAAATATTCAATTCCTTATATGAGAGCACTTCTTACATAAGATAAAAAAATAAATAAATTTTAAAGAAGAAATTCATGAATGGTAAATCCATTATCATATGGCAAACTACATTTTTTTTTTAAATATTATATGTGACTAGAATTCCTTTGCAAAATAATCTTCAATTCCAATAACCCCGTCCCTCCATGTAGTATATATGATGAATGTGAGGATAGAGATGATTTTCTAACATTTAAGATAACTATGTGGGAAATTTATATTTCATTTAATTTTAAGCACATTTAGAATCGCTCATAAAAAATAAAAAAAAAATTGGCATAATTTTAAATAGAATTAAATGAATAACAATATTTTCAAGAATATAAACCGTTTTAATTATAATAAGATTGTGATATATTTATATTATTTTAAAATGAAATTCGTAATGTGCTGTATTATTTCTTAATCACGACAAAATTTAGGCAGCTTACCTTCACTAGACGATAGATAAATGAAAATGACTTGCGGATCAATCCCGGCCGGTGCCCCGGTGCAAAGTGATATCGCTTACGTTATGCAGGCAAATACAAACGTATGGTTGACGATCAAAAGATGTTACGCTCAACCTTTAGAGTAAAGTTTTTATTTAATTCGGCTTTAATTAAACTTTTGTTAAAAAGTTTTGCCAATCTTATGTAGTTTCTTAATTTCAAGATTAACTTTTATAATTTTTTTGTATATTTGCAAATTGCAAGCACGGAAAAGTGACGTTAGAACAATTCTACGATTAAAAAAAATAAAATGAAAAAAATATGTAAAAGTAAATCTAGATTGCCTCCAAAAATTAATCTTCAAAAATTAAGAATTTTTTCCTTCCTTTGCAATGGAATGCAAATTTTTAAAAGTTAAAAAAATAAAAAGAAGTTAGGATTAAAATACAACAGGTCAGAGAAGTAAATTGAGACAAAGCTTAATTTAAAAAATATATGTATATTTTCCAAAGAGTGGTAACTTGTGTATTCGTTTCCCCAACTCCCATTTTTTTTCTTCTAAAAAAACCTAAAAACTCATGATTCGAGATATTTGTTGAAATTTTGAAGAAAATAAAATTCCGTCTGTGACCAATTTTGTGCGGCTAACTCCTCCCAAACGATGAAAAACTAAGCAAAATGAAATTTAAAAACTGTTAGAAGGTACCTTACATTGTTCTTTGACATATTTTAATGACAATAGGTTAAGTCCTTTTAGAGATATTAATTTTTTTCTAAAAATAAAGATAGCATTCATATCAGCGATGCTAAAGTGAATAAACTTGCCATTTACGGACCCCTCCCTCAAAGACGAATATTTTTTGTAAATAAATTGTTTGCCTCTAATGAGCCAGTGTTAATAAAGTTTTTATAAACCCCCAACCTCCCTCCCCACCGCAATTTTTTTCTTTCCAAGATTAAATAGGAGGCCTGTGCGAATGTACTATTCAACTTTTTTTTTTATTAAAAATTATAATCATAAAGTAAACGAAGGCAAAGCATCAAATATAAATATAATTGTCTGATTGATTTATTAATACCAAAGAAAAGGACAACGGTAGCTCGGTGTCACACAGGAATCTCCAATAAGACACTGAGAATGGTGGACAAATTCTGCTCGCATTGAAAATTTTGATCGGTTTTTCTTTTATTATTTCAAAACTGTTTTTTACTGAATCTTGTTAAATTTACTAGCCAACTAATATTTTGTTATACAGATTTTATGACGTGGCTGTTTATAATATATGAAAACCCGAAATCCAGCTCTCATTGACCTTAAGCATGCCCACCTCTAGTATATAAAATCAAGGATATAATAAATTCATATTTTATTTCCTAAATAGCTTTCTTCTTTTACTTATATAGATTTTACAGTTAAAACTAAACAACATATCCTCCTTTTATTTAAATCATTTTCTTAATTATTGTATTTACTTTATTTCATTTTCGATCCAACTTTGCAATTTCGTTGTGGCTCGTATTTTGCCAGGCTAACATAAGCGATATCACTTCGTATGGGGATGGGGTATCGACCGGAATTGGTCCGCATGTATGAAAATGAGGCCTTTTGAAAGTAAAAAATGTTTTGATGAGTAGGCCGATTTTTTTTTTTCTTTTCTAAACCGAACTCTGCCACATTAGAGATGAATAATGGCGAGAAAGGGTATAATTCAAGGAAAATATGTCTATTATTATGGAAGCCGTTATTATTAACGAAACAGATTAGGTTATGTTAGGTTAGGTTTGCCTTATCCATTTTATCAGTCAGCCACTCTCTCTTTCTCTGTCATTGGGTTATGTACAGCCTTATGCAAAAAGGTTTAGACTTAAGTCATAGTTGAGCACGTAAATAGCACATCCCAAGCGTATACTTGCTACCCTATTTTCATGCAGAAGGAACAGATCCAGTCTAATCTGCCTTGACTCTCAGTAAAAGTACCTGATTTTGCAACCGAACAACATCCGGTAAGCTCAGTTCCTACGGAGCAAGTAAAATCTTTTTTCACCGACTGTACAGTCGGCAACAAAAGTACTTAGCCATCTTGCAGAGAAATGTTCGCTTCGGGCACGCTTTATTTTCTTTAACAATTCCGGTAAATAGTTTTTCTTGGTGTGTATTGGTTAATACGTGTATGATCATTTTGGTGCAGGGGGATGGACGTGATATTCAGTGATTGAATAAATTGAATAGATACCCCAATGGAAGGCTGCCCTGCAAGGTGGCTAGATACTTTTGTAGTCGACTGTAAAACAAGTAAGGAAGTAGAGAAATATTTGTTCTTTCACATTTTATATAAGGGTCGTACAAATGAAAACGAAAATTTGTGTGGGAAAAAAAGACGACGTGTAGGATCGTAAGTTTTTGTTTTCAACAATTGCGAAACCCCACATGCAAATTGAACGATAGGTTGCAAGTGTTGCATCACGTGAGAAAGAACGATAGCTCGCTCTTCGAAGCTCTGCGCGTGATCACTTCGTCCAGCCCGAAAGCAAACGTCAAAGTCGTCAATGGAAGCATTATGGGTCACCACTCCCGAAAACATCAAAAGCAATCGCAAACAGCACGGGGAAGGTGATGTTGACCGTGTTTTTGGATCGCAAAGGCCCGACTTTACTGGATTTTCTGGAAAAAGGCACCACAGTTAACACAGCACGATATGGGGAAACACTGAAGGCACTGCGCGCGGCCATAAAATGCAAGCGTCCTGTACTTCTTACAGAAGGAGTGCTTCTTCTCCGCGACAACGCGCGTCCTCACACGTCAAAAGCAACGGTAGACCTCATCAAAAAGTTCAACTGGGAAGCAATGCAGTATCCACCGTACAGCCCTGACTTATCCCCATGTGACTTTCACGTGTTTGGGAATCTCAAGAAATATCTGAAAGACCGCAGATTTCAGTCGGACGATGAAGTGAAGGAAGAGGTTTTGGAATGGTTCCACACGCAACCGAAAGACTTCTTCCATAAAGGAATTACACGCCTTGTGACATAGTGGGATAAATGCCTTAACGCATTTAGAGAGTATTTTTAAATTCCTTGTATACACTTTGGATAAAATAAATAATTTTCGTTTTCATTTATACGGCCCATATAATTAAATTCAGCACTTTTTTTAACTTATCACAAAAATAATTAATAAAAACAAAATTTTTAAAAATATTCTTTTTTTACACAGATTGAGAGAGAGAGAGAGATTCAATTATACATTCCTCGCTCACTGGGAACGTTTCAGAGCAAGATCATTATGGCACTCTGACTAACTGAGAGTAAAATCGGATTTAATAATTTCTAAGCTTGGTTGGGTAGCAAAGTAAAAGAAATCTGATTAACATAAGAAACATAACGAATCCAACTACATATTTCCCCCACGCCCCCTTTTTTTTTTTTAGTTTGACACAATCATGCAGGGAACGCTATTTTTTATGTAAACTCTTCCTACGGGTCCAAGCTAAAAATAAGTTAAAACACGTTGCTTACTCTTATGACTTCTCCCACTAGAGTAATTTCTGGCTATGCCACTGACTTGTGGTATATTATTATGCTACGAGCAGCAAAACTGGAGAGGAACAAATACTCTCTGTTCACGACTAGTGCGTACTATCTCTTTACGAGAAGCTACGGGAACAACGATGACTACAGTTGAGAAAAAAATCTACCTGGGAATTTGCCGGTGCGACTGCTGGGAAATCCTCGATTTTCTCCTTGCCAGATATGAGGATAGTTATTGCCTCATTATCCACGTCGACGGGACAACGCTTCAAGATAGACGAGGCTTCGAATCAGCGTTTATCGGTTATACGATTTTCACAACCTGAAGCCTGCTGAATAAGTGGAAGAATTCCACCGGGAGAGAGAGAGCGGGCTTTGTCCAGCTGCAATATCGGATCGGGTTCCGAACGGCTGGAATTGGATAAACAGGGTCTTATTCACGAAAATGTTTTTTTGGATTTTTTTATTTTTTAAGATTATTTATTTTTATTTTATTTTTTGCAAGGAAGGAACATACATTCCACGATCAACATGTTCTAACTCTTACGTCAGCTTTATCGCACAAAAAATTTCAAAAAAAAAATTAAGAACAACAGAAGATTATTTTATTTCTTGGGTCTAAACGGGAAAAAATACAAATTTAAAAATTAACTGTTGGAAACGGAAAATTGCACTAATTTCAGAAATTTCAATTCGTAATGGTCCAGAAATGAAATAAGTGGGCGACTGACCATTTTATAAATTCTTTTTCTGTGGTAACTGATATGGGAAATCATTAAAAAAAGCAAAAAATACCATTATTTTTCGCGTCCTGAAAATGGAACGATGCTTATGTCATGGCCGGGGGCGACTCTTTGCTTTCGTAAGGGTTTATGCATATTGCAATTAGAGCCTACGATTTTGGACGGGTACTAAAAGCACGCGGGTATACGGGTCCCGTCACGTGTACCTGTGACTTAAGGATCCGTGTTCTTAATACACGTATAATATGAATGACGGTACCCGTGTCCGTGTAGACGGGTACCGTCATCCGTGTATTTTTATACACGTGTCCGTTCAAGACGTTCAAGCTAAAATCACGTTAAAAACTATGTTTGTTTTCTGAAAAACAGGAGTCGAATAAAACTATAAACTTTTATATAAAAAGTATTTATTTTTTAAACATTTATCCTGTAAATTATTTTCTGTTTTAAGTTAACTTTGTACATTAAAACATTGCTTTTTTTGGCCAAATTTGATGTGATATGATGGGTTTTTCATTTTTTTACTATTGATTGAACTTTAGGAATTTTCATGTTGGTTCTTTTACCTATCGCAGTCAATCCTAGGCCTTTTTTATGAAGCTCAATAAGTTCTTCCCTCTTCTGAATGCTATAATGTGTTCCTGGCATTCTGTTAAATAATTTTTGTATGAAACAATGCAGTTATATTTTGAAATGTATTCTGTTGTTTTTTATTTATTTAGCAGTTGGTAAAATTTTGTGAATTGGCATTCAATTTCTTCAGTTCTTAAAGACAGTGTGTGATTTATGATCTGCACTTGGTTAGTACAAAACACCCCACTGAGCTTAAATGGTTTATCCCTCTTATGCAAATATAAATTTACAAAATGTTACATGTGATCATGGTAGAATTTTAAGTATATTTAGCAATGAAGTGAACCAAATTATTTTATAACTTATTATTTCAGTAAATAAGCTATCTTACTGTGATCATTCGATTGTTATGATTAGCAATTCTACATAGTGTAAGTGAATATTATTTTGTTATTTGTTTTTCTTTCTGATATATGATTCAACAATTTTTAAAATGAGTACTAGAAAAAGTTGTGTATGGCAGTATGCAAAACGTGATGGAGATAAGGCGTTTTGTGCGATGTGCGATGAAAACAACGAGTTATCATGTGCTGGTGGATTAACGGGAGCAATAGGCAGACATTTACAAATTATTCATAATTTAAAGTCTACAAAGCCTAATTTACCAAGTGCATCACTGAAACATTGAGTTTGAAAATAGAGAAGCGACTGCAGAAACTGACGTGACTGCAGAAACTTCACAAAGTTCGAGAAAACGTCGGAGACGTTCCTATGATTACAACAGTACGACTAGACGTTTATGTAACCCTGAAAGAACAGAAAAAAATACGCGAGGCCTTGTCAAAATTAATAGCAATGAATCAATTACCGCTTTCGTTTTGTTCCAGTGTCGGATTCCAAAATTTCATGTCTGTTGTTGAACCCAATTATAAACCATGCAAAGAAGAAGCGATCAAGAGAAGGTTAATTGCTTTAAAAACATCGATTAAGCAAATAATACAGAAAGATCTGAAGGTAGTTACTAATATAATCTGCACAACTGATTGTTGGACTTCTTTATCTCAGGGATCATACACAACTGTGACTGCGCATATTATTAACACGGAATGGTGCACAAAATCTTATACCCTCTCAACGCATGAACTGGAAGAACGCCATATAGCGAAAAATCTCGCTGCTGAATTAGAAAAAAAACATTTATTAAATGGGAAATACTTCAAAAGGTTTCAGTTATTGTAACAGATAACGCTAAAAATATGATCAATTCAGTAAATTTATTGCCTGGGCAAGTTTGTAATACAACATGTACAGCTCATACTCTTCAAAAGGCTATCAACAAGGCACTTACAGAATAAACTATTCAACAAGTTATTCAACAATATAGCAAAATAGTTGGACACTTTAATCATTCGAACGTTGCAAAACAGGCTCGGTATATTAAGACTAACATTATTGCAATCTTGTTCAACGCGGTGGAATTCCACATTCCTAATGTTAGATCGTCTTCATATGAATCGATGTCCTATTTCTAATGTGTTAGTAGATCGGTCCGTTACTAACATATTAACCGCAAAAAAGTTGGAAATGACAGAAAGTCAGTGGTCAAAAGTAGAAGCTCTCGTAAAGATTCTAAAACCATTGCAAATTGCGACAACATTGTTTTTTGTGGAGAAAGCCATTCTCTAATTTCAATGGTTAGGCCGTTAATTAAAAAGATATTAGATAAACATTTAAAAATACAAGAAGACGATGATGAAGTTTTGATTAATTTTAAGCAAACCTTAATTAGTGAAATTAAACATCGTTTTGATCTGGAATGGAATAGTGATATAATATCTGTGACACAAATTGCTTACTTTTTTGGATCCAAGATATAAAGATTTTGAGCATGAGTCCTTACTTGCAAGACAGCAAATTCGAGAAACAGTAAGAAGCATGCTTGAAAGTACTTTTCCTCAAACAAGAAATCAAGGACAAAAAAAATCATTCTAAAAATTCGAATTTTTGTACGATGATGAGGCTAATGATACGTTAGACTTAAGTATTCAATTTGAAAGTTACTTAGCTGAGCCTCAATTAAGATTTGACTTGGACCCTTTTGAATGGTGGAAGGCGCGCGCACTTAAGTATTCTGTAATTGGAGAGCTTGCGAAAAAATATTTAGCTGTACCAGCAACATCATCTAGCTCAGAGAGATGTCTTTCAACTGCTGGGAACATTGTAAAATAATGTGAACTGTTCATTACCAGAAAATGTGAATACACTAGTTTCTTTTATATCAAAATAGAATGTTAATAAATAACTTTCTTTTGTATCGCCAAACTGTACTTCAATTAATGATGTGGAAACCAAAATACAAAATTTTTAAAAATACAACAATAAAAAAACAAAAAAAAATATGTTTTAGGAAATTTCTTTGCAAAGTTGATCTTTTGTTTTTATGTGCTTCATGTTTAAATCTTTGTTCATTTTTATTTAATTTCATGAATGTACTTTGTTATATTAAAAAGTTTACTTAAAACCAGTGAGTGACTTTTCAGAAAGTTAATGCTTTTTTAGAAATTTTTCTATTTAACATTATATCATCGTGTATCGAAATATTTGTGTAATTTAAGCGCTTGAGTGTCCATGGAACTGAAATACACGGGTACGCGGGTACCCGTGATACTGTAAATACACGGGTTAATACATGGACGGATTAAATACACGTCTACCCGTGTATTTCGGTACAGGTGAAATAGGGAGCTCTAATTGCAATGTCAGGTATTTGTGATTTTCGCACTTTTCGTGCTTCATTTTTTTTGTCATATTATAGTTAGTTGTAATTCTTGTAATTGACGTGTTCCATCAATAAGATGCTTAACACACAAGCAGATTATAATTTATATCATATCCTAAACCCTGTAAGTGAATGACTATAAATGGCTTATCACTGATGCTGCCCTCCATCACGTACCAAACATCAAGGGTGCATTCGATATTCATGTTTCTGTCAATCACAAACAGTTTCACAATCACAATTCATGTTTAGATCAAAACATCATGTTAACATCGCAAACTTCACTGTTGGGATGATACATCTGGTGGAAGACATTCTCTTATGTTCACTATAACCAGGTTCGACGTTTTGACCGAAAAAGGCTGTAGCGTGATTCTCATTCCATGGCAGTAGACAAAAGGACGTTTCGCGTTGACAATGGCGATCCTTGTCTTTGGTTGCAGCCCAACGTTTGTAACCTAGGGCCTAAAGATCCTGAGAAACCATCATGAAGCTTAGTAATTGAGTTCGTCACTTTTTAGAGTTCCTTCCAAGCTTGCGCAGATGTGGTACGCCACAATCTGGTTGGTCATCGTATCTCCGCAGCTTCGGATAATAATAATAAGTACGGTAACTGTTGATTTGAGCAGAGTCAAGTTGCAATCGTACTGAACTATTTAGAGCCGCGAATCGGACACTTTATTCAAGAAATGAGGATGATAAGTTTCTTGGTTAGTTTTGATATAGATAGCTAAAGCAATTTTTAGCAATAAATAATGCTAAATTTAAATGAACAAACGATGAAACAATTTTAATCAGCAATTAATTTAAACAATAATTAATTATATAATAAAAAATTTAATTGAAAAGCTATCACCTCCATTTCTTGAATAAATTCCTCCGAATCGGGGATCTAAAAAGTTCTGCTTGAGTGTACAGCCTTTCAATACATCTCAAAAAAAATTCATGAGTTATAATGAAATTCTGATCTAATTAAAATTTTTATTGGATTCTAATGTTGAAAACTTTTATCTTCAATAGAACCTGCAGACATTTTTTTTCAAATTCTTGAGTCACCATACAAATATAATCATTTTCTTTTTAAACGATTTGATGATTATCTTCCTTGCTATTGTTATGTACAATTAACTTTTCAGATTTATTATTAAGTAGCGGAAGAATGGAGCTAATTATTGGTTACATAATGTCCGTCTGTCCGTCCGTCCGTCTGTCCATTCGTCCGTCCCCTTCATAATTCCCGCATTTTTTGAAGTAAAAGGTTGAAGTTGGGAATGTAGCTTACGACTGCCATGTACACCTTCACTATTGGGTACGGCTTTGTTGACCCACTGGGTTCGAAGTTTGGGGGTGGGAGTTAGAGGGGACCAAAAGCTTTACGTGTATTTAAGTATATAATACATGTAGAGTGAAATCCGACATGCATACGCCTCTAGGCAAGATCTACATTACTATGAAGTTTCGGCCAAATTGTCCCAATAGGGTCGGAGTTGTGGGAGTGGCAGTCACTTGGGTCTTTAGAACTATGGCAATATAGGGCATCTGGTATAACATTCGATCGGAAATGATGAGGAACGAAAGAAGATAGAGCTATTTTTCATTTTCTAAATACTACATTAGAGAAAATCAATTTTTCGATTGAAAAAAATGAGGGGTGGTTAAAAAGTGCAGATAAAAGGGTAAAAATAGATGATCTCAGCGCTTCCGCTACTTTCCTGTATCTTCCTCGGGAGAATTAATTTCTTGTTAAGTAGCGGAAGAATGGAGCTACTTATAAGTTTCACAATGTCCGTCTGTCCGTCCCCTTCATAATTTCTGCATTTTTTGAGGTAGAAGATTGAAATTCGGAATGTAGCTTACTATGGGCATTTGCACTTTCACTATTTAGTTTGGTTTTGATTAGCCCACTGGGTCGGAGTTTCGGGGGTGGAAATTATAGGGGACCAAAAGGTCTACGTGTATTTATGCATATAAAGGAATGAAATTCGGTGTGCAGATTCCTCTGATCAAGATGTCCATTGCTATGAAGTTTGGGTCAAATTCTCCCAATGGGGTCGCAGTTGTGGGGGTGGCAGTTACTTGGTCTTTAGAATATGGCAAAATATGGTTGGTTGGTTGGTGTATTAGAATTTTTGGCGTCGACTACTAAGGTCATTTTGCGCCTTTTACACAAGTTATATCTGTACGCAGCCCGGGACAAACACAAACATCCATGCCTACGGCGGGATTCGAACCCACGACCAGGTGGACTCGAGAACTAGAAAGCCTACGCCCTAGCCCTCTCGGCTACCTGGCCGGCGGCAAAATATGGCATATAATGAGAAACGAAGGAAAATAGAGCTTTTACACTTTCTAAATACTACGTTCGAGAAAATCAAGTTTTCGATTTAAAAAATTGGGAAGGGGGGGGGGGGTAAAAAGTGAGATAAAAGGGTAAAAATAGATTATCTCAGGGCTTTCGCTACTTTCCTATAATTTCCTCGGGAGGATTAATTTTTTTTTTTAGCAATCTGAAACAATATTATATCTGCTATACTTCAAAGAGATTTTGTGGACTTTTGGCTCCAAAGGTAGTGTATGTGTTCGTTTCCTCAACTCATTTTTTTACGGAATTCTACTTATGACCAATTTTGTGCAGTTGAGCTTAACCGGAATGACAAACAACCGAAGCAAATGAACTTTATATATACATAGAAGGTGCCTTAAAGTGTTCCTTGACGTATGTTTTATGAATATTTATTAAGCCATTTTAGAAATATTAATTTTTTAAAAAAATAAAGAAATGGCCGTAGCATTTACTAAAGCGAACGTAATTCACTTATTCCGACATGTTCAGACTCCTCTTACTGAGACGAATAATTTTCTTAATGAATTGTTTGGCTCTGATTAGTTATTTATGAGTTAAAAAAGTTTTTATAGGCACCTTCGCCAAATTTAAAAACTTTTTTTTATAGGAAAATGGGAGGCCTGTGCGAATGTACCATTCTACCCTTTCAATTTTTTTACCCTTGGAAAGAGTAATCTTTAATAATTATTATCAGTACAATTAAAATTAAATTGGCACAATATGTAAATTCGGGAAAAGAACGGTAGCTATTGCATTAATTCTTTTTCATATTTATTCATTGTAATTTTGAAATTATAAAAAGTTGACAGATTTAAAATGAAAATCAAGGAATTATAAATATCAAAAGTAGATCTGATGACATTCGGCAATAACTTAACTTAGTATATACATTTTATAATTATTTTCGAGGATTAACGCATGTAATGTTACTTTTTAGAGAATCAAAGGCTTCAACAGTGGCTTTCTCATAAATCAGGAGAAGTCAGTCGCTGGTTGCCTTTTCTCATGAGTATTAACATTTGAGTATGTTTAATTTTGATTTATTTATTTATTTTATTTTATTTATTTATT
The DNA here is from genome assembly GCA_023313115.1 of Rhysida immarginata. Classification (NCBI taxonomy): domain Eukaryota; kingdom Metazoa; phylum Arthropoda; class Chilopoda; order Scolopendromorpha; family Scolopendridae; genus Rhysida; species Rhysida immarginata. The sequence goes on from JAHWFO010083482.1 coordinate 28,379, forward strand.
TATTTATTTATTTATTTTAGATTTATGAGCAAAATGAATCCGCATGTAGTATAAAGTTGGATGTGTTCTCCAGTGATTTTCTTTTCCCTCAACTGATACAATGAAACAATACGTCAATTTTTTTTTTAATTAATTCATTAATTTTCTGTGAAAGCGTGATCAAATTATAACAGTTATGAATACAGGGTAATCAATTTCTTTCGCAACCAAAATTACAAAGGATGAATGAAAAGTTATGTCTAGTTCATTTTTCATCACAGATGGCAGCATATAAGGAAGAGTGAACCTTTTCCATGTTAAGGCTGGTCCCATCACATTTGTGTCCCATCATCGCGCACAAACTAAGGGCAAGGTCGCGTCTCTAATAGAGGTCATGACAAGGCCGCCATTTTGCTTCGAACTCAAGAAATTTGCTATTTAAATATATAAATTCGTTTAAAATGACTGATTGCTCAGCTATAAATCATTCTGATAGCACAGATATTAGTTTTCGGCTTTTAGTTCGGTACATAGTATTAGAGGGGAAATATTACAACTTCGTAGTTCGGCCATTCCTCCGCTAGATGGCGAAAATATCGCCAGTAAGGGAACATTTGCTTGTTCTTCAGTAGAATTTGTTATTAAAATGTTGGTTTTTCTGTATTTTTAAACAAGAAAGTAGTGAAAATAGGTCCAGACATAATTTGGAAGCTGTATTTTTATTTTAGCATTAGCAAATATTTTTAATGTCAGTAAGTTTATTACTTTTTTACATCTAATCCTCCCTACCCCCCTCAAACTATTTACAACTCTACATTCCCATACTAAAATATCTAAAATACTCTAGAAATTTAGACAAAAATCCTTTAAAAACTTAAATGTCGATTCTTAATACAGTATTTTTTACAAAAATTTTCTATGAATATTAATATTGTTGTATGATTTCATGATTCAGAGGTTCACGCATGTAAAATCTGAACAGATATCATCCACTGATTTATGATTGTAGTGTACACTACAGATATAGTGACTTTCAGCACAACAATGCCACAGAATTTGATGTCCAAGTTATTCTAGGAACATGGTCAAGAGTTTTTGATCATAAGTGCTTCAGTTTTTTAAGATGATAATTTAGCTCTTTTTCTAAAATTCTTTATTACATTTTTCATCTTTTTTCTTTGTTTGTAATTAAAAAATAGTTAATAATAAAATAATCTAACTTGCAAATAATAAAATATAATTTGTGGTAGAAGCTTGTCTGCATGAGCCTGGCAACTAGTGATCTGTAAATTGGGGAAGTTATTCACAACTTACTCAAACAAATCACTTAAAATTTCATCTCTTTGGAACGAATATTCAATTAGTTTCTCAATTCTCGATAGTAAAAGGAAAACACTATCGTTTGGATAAAAATTTCCATTATCCTTTAACTGTGTTAAAATAGAATTTCCATTAACATTTATAGGTTTTTTTATTGTTAATGATTAAATACATTCAACATAATCCGTGAATGCTTTAATTTTATTTAGAATAAATCCGTTGATATCGTACGTCTGGCAATCATTTACTCCCGAAGACAGGTAAGGGACATGCTTAGTTTGAATGACAATTTTGACGTATATCACTTGAACCATTATTCTCAAGAGCTGGATCTGAAACTTCTTCATTACAATGAGCTTGTTTTTCTAGTGGGATAAGGTTAGACGATCTATAAATCCGCCTAGAATGCTGTGGAATTACGGGCTTAGAAAGATATGATGGGCATCTTGCAAATAAATGAGGAACTGCATTTACAGCTAATTTCCAACGATATCTTGGAATACTACCTTCTTTTCCATTGATCACAAGTTTGTCCTCCTTATAATTTCAGTGTCATCAGAATGTTTGTGACATACTTTTGAAAGAGTCCTATCTTTCTGTGGAATTGCTCTTTTCCGCAGGTAATAGGCATTATTTGTATATTATTGCTATAAGCCTTGTTGTACAATTATAAACTATGATGGAAAATTAAAAAAAAATACATAAATTAATTTCTTAGATGTTCCAAAAATTAACTAGAATTATGCATATAACACCAAATATCTTTAATTATTTTGCAAAAGATAATTAGCTAAAATTCTGTCAGTTGAAAATTTATAGACAAAAGAATAAATCACCAAAAAGAGAACCACTCCCGGAATCGAACTTCAGTCGTACTGTGCCCGCGCCACGAGAAGGCGGCTGCGTTTCCAAAATCTCTCACATAGCGCGCTAGCTGCCTTGGCCAATCCATTTTGCTAAAGGGTAGGAGTAGTATACTGCAAAGTTAATCAGGGCTTGGAAAAAGTTATTTTTGTATATGGAAATTCGTGCAAAAATGGTAAAAGGGAAAACGTTACATTCTGAAGAAAGGAAGGTTGCTCTGAACGTCATTTCATATTTTGATGATGTTTGCGAAAAAGAAATTAGAAGCCATCCCTGTTACTAAATCGTCGAAACGAGCTGCAGTTGCGCTTGGAATCAGCGAAAGGACAGTTGAACGAATTAGAAAAGAAAGAAGATCAAAAGGAGAAATGACATCTCTAGGTAAAAGAAGACCACGGCCTGCTTGGAGAAATATTTTGGATTCTACTGACGACTTTGATATTGATGTGATTCGTCAAACAATTAATGAGATGATTGTTTCGCAAAGAAAATTTCCAACAATTCCAAAATTGCTTCCAATTCTGAAAGAGAAAATTGATTTTCGTTGGAGCGAGTCATCATTGCGAAAAATACTTCATAGGTTCGGATATCGATGGAGAAAATGCAAAAACAAACGAGCAGTTCTAATGGAAAGATCTGACATTATTGCATGGCGTGAAAAATATCTCAAAAAAATGAGACGCTATCGAGAAGAAAAAAAGACCAGTAGTCTACATTGACGAGACATGGGTTGATTCAAGCTTGACGTTCAAAAAGTGTTGGCAGAACAGCGAAACGAGTGTTATTGTAGATGTTAATTCAGCAAGACGTATAATAGTTATGCATGCAGGTGGAGTTGATGGTTTTATCACTAACGCTGAATTGTTGTACAAAGCACTGGAGATTACCATGGACAAATGAATCAAATAAATTTTGAAAAGTGGATTGTTGACAAATTGATTCCAAATCTGAAGCTGAATTCTGTTGTGGTAGCCGACAATGCACCATACCATGCAGTTCAAGTAGAAAAGGTACCAACCCAAAATTCATTAAAATCGGTTATGCAAGATTGGTTAAGGCGCAGACAAGTCGCGTTCAATCAAGAGTCACGAAAATTTGAACTTTTAGAATTAATTAACAAGCACAAGCCAGTTGAAAAAACGTATTCTCTTGAGAAAATCTTGGAACAAAATGGACATACCCTTATCAGGTTACCACCGTATCATTGTGACTTGAATGCAATAGAATTCGTATGGGCCGACATGAAAAATTATATTCGCCATAACAATACATTGTCCAATTTGTCATTCAACGATCTCTTTCAACTGAGTAAAACCGCATTAAAGCAAGTTACTGAAGCCAAATGGAAGTCAGCGTGTGACCATGTGAAAAAAGTGGAAAAAATGTACTGGAACAACGATGGCATCACAGAAGAGGTAGAAAATTTACTTATTCAAGTTTCTGAAGACGAAGACGAGACCGATGAAGAAACTGACAATGAAATGATGGGGCCGCTGTCTTCAAAAATATGAAGAATTAATTCTTCTACATGACGATGGGATATTAATAACACGAGCCAAAAAGGTGTAATACTGTATTGAATAAATGATGTGTTGTTTTATTATTTCATTGAGTTAATTAAATTGTTTTTGATTAGGCATTTCTAGGGATGGTTTTCACTTAATTTTGAAATAACTATTGAAAATATGAAACTCTGCACTGAAAAGTTAATTTAAAATAACGAACAAAAATTGATGTTCTGTAGGGAAGCATTTGTTTCTTTCTCCAGCATAACTACTTCTACCCTATAGAAAAATGGATTGGCCAAAGCACCTAGCGCGCCATGTGAGAGATTTTGGAAACGCAACCGCCTTCTCGTGGCGCGGGCACAGTAAAACAAATTTCATTCTTCGAGCGGAGAGCAGGGAAGAGGAAGAACGGGAAGCGCAGGTCGTAACAGTTCCAATGCTATTCAAGTGAAATCGAAACAGCGCCACTGGTCTCCAACGGCCAGGCCGCTAAGGAAGGGAACTTCCGCTGTTGATAAACCCTCCCTCCGGCCTTCATGGTGCTGCTCCACAGGCTTCTCCTATCCCCCTCCCCACCATCTGCTGTTCTTTTGACCACCCTCTCGTAAATACTATTTTATTCCGTTCATTTAACTTTGGGCGTACGTATCTCTTCATGTTCCTAATGTGTTCTTGTTCTGTTCTGAGTTGTAACGTGTCAATGCAGCACAATCTGGCACCGCCTGTCTTGACTTGTCGGAGAAAAAAGTAAAATCGGGCACTTAGTTGCTGGATTCGCTGATGACATTCGTTGAATAGAAGAACAACTGCCATGAATGCGCCACGCAGAAACGGCTCTTTGAAGAAAACCAATCACCTTGTAGGAAATTAGATACAAATACAATTTTATCTAAAGAATGCTAGATTAGAGAGAGTAGAAAATAACTGCTCCAATCTTGGAATTTTATGTTCACCTAATAATTTATTTAGTATGCAGTCACTTATTTAAAACTGTATTTTTCATCTAAGACTCAGTTTCGATTAAAGTCGAAGCGGCCTGGCCGCTTGGATCGCTAATTACATCCGATTTCACTAAATCCCCCGAGCTTCGCTTCCCATTGTAATTCTTCCCTGATTCTTATTTCGTTTAGAGCCAGTTCTACCAACCTCGGATAAATCCTCAGATAGAATAAGTACTGGAATAAAGCTCAGATAGGATAAATCCTCAGATAAACACCAGAATAAACCAAAGATATCATGATAAAGGTATACCAAGAGCTCCTTACGTGCTCTTGATAAAGTTGGATGTGTTCTACAGTGATTTTCTTTTCCATCAACTGATAGAGTGAAACAATACGTCAATTTTTTAAAAAATTAATTCATTAATTTTCTGTGAAAGCGTGATCAAATTATAACAGTTATGAATATAGGATAATCAATTTCGTTCGCAACCAAAATTACAAAGGATGAATGAAAAGTAATGCTTCAATGTCTAGTTCATTTTTCGTCACAGATGGCAGCACCGGCGCAAAGCAGTTTTTTAGACAAAGAGCTGTTATTGAGATTTTGCAAGGGTGTATGATAACATTTAATGTACTCCTTATTCTTGACGGCAGAAGGAGTTGCTCCAGTGGAATATTACCAAATAATACAAGCCATCTATGGTATTAAATGTGTTGTTGTTAGCATTAGTTGTGCGGTGTTAGATCAGCATATGCACGTTGGCGAAGCCAATACAGTGGATTTAATTGACAAAGAAACAATCAGACCTGTATCAACAACCGACGAGTCTCACAAGAAAAAGTCGACGAACTGATTCGGGAAAACTGGCGGATGACAACACGACAAATCTAAGCCGCACACGGCTGGAAGAGCTGAGGAAGCCGAAACTCTACATATTGTCCCATCTACATAAAGTAACTCTTTAACTCTGTAAGATACAACAAAAGTGGCAAAAGAAAACTTGCACAACACATCATGCTTACCCCTAAATCGCCATTTTTACTTAACTTACTTCTTTATTGGCCTACCACTCTCTAAGACAGAGCAGACTTGTCGCTGTGTGGTATCCATCTTTTCTCTAAAATGAATGAACACCTTCGTGGAAACCACTACGACCCCGTTGATGAAATTCAAACAGCAGTTACAAATAGGTTGCGAAAACAGATTTTCTGAGGAGACGGCTTCACTAAATTTGTTCATCGTAGGCAGAATGTTTTCAGTAATCTGGCGACTATATTGAAAAATGAAAGTGGGTACTTCCGGTCAAAATTCTAAGAAAACGTTGTTTCATTCATTAAAATATTCCCTTCCAGTCATAAGTTACTTTCGCTTGGAGGTATTACTTTTCTTTCAAACCGCGTATTTTAATCTTGGTAGCATTTTCTTTCTGAATCATAGTCAAAGATTCCAATAAAAAATTTAGAGTTGACAAGTGATTAAAATATATGAATATATGCATTGATTCATGTAAGATAAGTGTAGAGCAAACTTATAATAAAGTATAATTTTTTTAAAAAAATCTTTTTTCAAATAAAAAAAAATGCTAAAAGGTTACTACGTTATGTCGTTATGTAATTATATTAATATTTAATTGACTGAATTGTTTCATGGTAGAAGTCCTACTCTTTCAAAAAAAAGATAAAACTATAATCATATTAACAGAATCGACAGTGTCATTATTATTCAATCTATATCATATAACTTCATTAAAGAAAAGGTATCCATTCAAGCCTTGTTGTCGATAATTGTTTTTAATTCAGGATCCTTTACTTTTTCTTCTAATAATGTTGAAAACCGTTCTAGGTCATTCTGGGTGAAATGATTTTTCCAATCACCGACGATACCTGAAATTATATGAAAACTGAGATTAATTTAAACTTTCGAAACATATATTTAAGCTCTTTAAAAATCAATTACAGTAAGTATAAAAATAAATTATTCAATAAAGATCAAAAGTTTAATGTTTTTTTTCTTAAGATCCAGGCTGCGTGCTACGCCTAAAATACGGAAATTGTGTGATTTATCTTGTAACTCTTAGAACATTAGGTTGTAATCCAATGTTATAATATTATTTAGTGCTGTTAATTATATTTTTCTTTATAATTCTTTTTTATTTCGCACTTCTCTGTGGCGGCTGAGCATGTTTTCTCTGTGGCGGCTGAGGTCGATCTTCAACCGTTTTGTTTATCTTTTTGTTAACTTTTTGTATTTTAATTATTTTATTATATTTTCTAAACAATTTTTCGATCATGGTTTCAATTTCAATTTCGTTTCGATCATCTTTCAGTTACGTATTTTCATTTCAGTTATATATTTTTGATTTATGCTTGTGGAAAGTGATTCCTGATCTTTTTTCATGTCTATTTGTACAGCTGTACGCGGAACAACTTTGAGGAATAATTTTGAATTAATTATTCCTTGGGCTCAAAATCGTCAAACGCAAGGCAGCAGACAGCTAATATTACAGACGGCTCACTTCTGTCCAGAACTGTCATGGCTTCAAATGTTAACAATAGGATTCGGAAACTACCTTTAATATACGTCATTGGATTGCCGTACTTTCCTAACGTAGTTTGCATCAATTCGTCATCTACCGAAATTTTTTTTCTTTTCGCCAAAATAAATTTCATCTGCTTCAAGACAATTCTCCAAATTTGACATTATTCTGTCTTCAAGAGATTATACTAAAGAACCTTTTGAAATTGTGCTTATTCTAACAATCTGATGTTTTAGATACCTTTACGCAGATAATTAAACTCCTTTTTAGCCACACTTCCCCGGTAATGTGTTTTGTTAACTGCCTGGTTGTTCTTCATTTTTTCGAAACTGCATTGATCTACAATTGTCATTACTTGTTCATCAGTCAAAGTTTTTCCGAGGAAAGAAGCTGTCTTTCGTACGACAGATGGTAAATCCTTAAAGAAAATGACTGAATTGAATTAGGACATAAGACAATCAAGACAAGAAAAAAATTAATAAGACAAGAAAAAAAAATTATATGGTGTTTTTGAAAACGGTATGAAACTACCACTATAATCTGAATTTCTTAATTATTCATAAATGTCCATTTTACAATATAAAGTTTTATTCATTTGGAAGAAGTCGACTTTCGTCCTTTCGGATATCTTCAGATTCATTACAACAGATTTTTAAATTTCTTACAATATAAGTATTTTAATCTTGAACTATCATTGAATCTCAAAAGAAAACAATGTAACTGGAAAAACATTAACAATGAATAGACCGATATTGTTCAAAATTAAAATACTTATATTGTAAGAAATTTAAAAATCTGTTGTAACCAAAGTCTTTAGATAGTAGACCGTGGTTGTAACGAATCTGAAGATGTCCGAAAGGACGAAAGTCGACTTGTTCCAAATGAATAAACTTTGTATTGTAAAATGGACATTTATGAATAATTAACAATATACAATATAAAATGAGATATAAAATGAACTGAATTTCTTATTCTGGATTCTTTAATTCTCTAAACAAAATAAGAAATTTCTAACTGCTTGCCTTCTTCATGTCTTCGTAAGTGACAAACAAAATGTTAGGGTCATTTCTTCTTTGCCAAAATCCAGAAACATGATCAATAAATGGACAATACGGAACTTTAAAGAAAAAATCAAGGGAAGTTGATTAAGATAATTTTGAAAGTAATATAGGTAAAATATTAATTAATTAGTGGTAATTAAAATAAGGATTCATACGAGTAGCTATATCGTTAAAGGCACTTCTAAACGTCTAACTTTATTTGTAAATACAAATATAGATTAGCATCTTCAAATATACGCATGAGTACACTAAATAATTCTGGTATACGGTGAGCAAGGAATAAAGAAATACATGGTGAATTTTACTCTCGATAGATGTAGTTATTCAAAAATGATGAGTAGAGTTAAGAGAGAAAGGGCCCAGAAATTTTAAAAAACTTTATGCAATTCAAAACTTCTTTACTTTTTAGGTTAAGAATATTTTATTAGGACCACATGACTCTGATAAGGGATGGTCACCTAACAAACCTCATTTAACAAACCTCACCTTGAAAGACATCGAGGTGGTAAAACGAAAATTTTTTCAAGGCGAGAAATACACTTACTTGGTCACACCGCATTATTAGGAAAGTCTTAAGATAGTCAACCGTCCACTCCCCAATAGCGATGCCTTTAGACTTGACGAGATTGATAGAACTCCCCGTCGAGGTGTTAAAGAGATCAAAGGATTCTTTATAACTGCCCAAGGATAGGCATCAGATGCGAACAGACCACATCATTCGCATATGCCAGCAAACGGATGTTGATTGACGCTGCTGGCAAACCATATCCCCAAACACCTGGGTGGCGATTGAGATACTGGAGTAATGGCTCCAAGTAAAAGATGTACAGGAGGGGGAAAATTGGATACCTCTGCCGGACACCTTTTAACAGATCGAAAGAAGACGAAATGGAGCCATTAATATCCACACATGATGTGGCCGAAGCATACGGTGCTGAGATGATCGTAGCAAAATTCCGAAGATGAAGATGGTGAAACATTTGAAAATATAGTCGTGATTCACTTTGTCGAAGGCTTTTTTATGGTCAAGGCTTAACACTGCAAGAGACTTCCTCCATAACACATTTGATGGTGATGAGGTTGTCGGACATCCTGCCCTGAGTGCTTCGCCGGCAGCCTTGCGGATCATTAGAGCATTGATTTCGCTCTTCACCTGACAAATGTCATCAGCATACTCCTCCTTAGTGGTCGAACAGCACAGGAGTCGCAAGATCTCTTGTAGTATGAGAAGATGGCGGCGATTGCGTCTAGCAGCATCCAGCCCAATCTTCCAGCGTTTGATCTTACAAGGAGACTCCAAGTACTCTGACTCACCGACTTTGATAAGAAAAAAAAATCAATAAGTTTTTTATCAATTCAGATTAAGTAGAAATGATACTAGAGTAGAAATGATAGTAGAAATGAATAGAGTGCTGAGATGATCATAGCAAAATTCCGAAGATGAAGCTGGTGAAACACTTGAGATACTTGTGATTCACTTTGTCGAAGGCCTTTTCCTGGTTAAGGCTTAACACTACAAGAGTCTGATGGCGCACACGTGCTTCCTTCATAACACCTTTGATGGTAATTAGGTTGTCAGACATCCTGCGAGATAAATAGAGCAGGACTGAAACGGATCGAAGAACTTGTCGGCGAAAAGTTGAGGCTTGTTGAAGCACCCCAGTGAAGAGCTTATAATCTGTGTTAAGTAAGGTTATAGGTCTCCACCAGAGATTTTCAATAGGGAGACATGTCATTTACTTAATTTTCATGTAATACGGATTCTTAGGTGTTTCATTGGATATGTTCATATGGCGCCGTAACGAGGATGACGACGTAATAGTTTCGATTATAAGTTTCGCTAGATGTTCAAAGTTTAGCAACGATCAAATCGACGAGCGAAAACCATCATAGAACTTGTCAGAGTGTTTTACTAAGGCATGTCTGGTCAGCGGTGTGCTGCAAAATTTTGTGCCCAACATCGTGATGAAAAGCACCTTCCGTTCTTTAGATTTCAAACGGAGCCTAAGAGGTACATTTAATTACAGTAAATATCTTATTTATAAATTATTAACTTCAATAGTGCCTAACAACAATCCAACCTTCATTTTTTCCAACAAACGAAAAAACACTGATTATTAAAATCCAATATATTGTTAAAAGCCAAAAATATATTGCTATCATAATTTTTTACTATAGTAGCTATATCGATTATTTTAAAAAACGCGCCAAACATTTTAAGAAATCAAATTAAATCCTAAATAAGCAATTTTACCTATTATAAAATATGAAATTCATTACATTATGTTTATGATTCTTATTTTTTTAATTTTAATAAAGATAGTAAAAATCCAAATAAAAATATTTTGAAATTGATTAACGAAATTTTTCAAAAATAAATCAATTCGTGTTTTTTCATTTTATGGTATTCATTACATATGCTTAATTATACTTTCTTAGTTTATTGCTGTCGTTAACTTAAAATTTTTATATTTTTGACATTGTTAGGTGCAAAATATGGTTAACAGCCTATGGAAGAAGCGACCCGCTTACTGAAACTTTTGAAAAATTCAGTAAAAATTACGTACTATGTGCAGCACATTTCACAAATGAACAATTTTATAACGCTAGCAAGAGAAGCCGTCTATTAAATCAGCAGTTCCCACCATTTTTACAAGACCATGGAAAATATCAACTCATGGTGCACCATCCACTTCACAGCACCATGAATCTTCACCATCCACTTCACAATACCAAGAACAGATCATCAATGCCCCTTCCGCTCTTTGTACATCAGAAGTACATTATGAATCATCCCAAGATGATCCCAAAGAGTCACTTCAGGAAGAAAAGATTGCAAGTGTCAAAAGAAAATTACCATTTCTCAACACACCACTACCAAAAAAGCAGAAAAAAAACCAAACAGCAAGAGAACTAGCTGCCACCCCGAAAAAAATAACTACGAATGAAGCTAAATAAATACAGAGTAAGTTTGCAAAGAGCCAGAAAACAATTACCTGAAATGAAGGCAAAGTTTATATAACAGTGTTATACTTATCTATAGTTGATATTCGAGATTTCTGTAGTGATTACATTTTCACTGTTCGTACTTCTTCCTGATCGATTGTTTGTCTTTTATAAATTTGTACATGTGAGATTCATTAGCATTTGTATATTTCATTTTTCGCATAGTTCAATTTTATCATCTTTAGATTCTGATAATGGGAATTATAAAATTAGGAATTATGCGGATATTTTTTCATGATAAATGCACATAAAGCAATATTTATAAAATCTATTTAGCAATTTAAGTTTTACAGGAATAGATGAGTTTATACTTTTGTGAAAATTATTTTCAACACAAAATAAAATTGCTTGAAATTTAAAATGTTTTTTTGCCTTTTCTGTTTAAATAGATGTTCAGAAAATAATTTTAAAATTAAAAACATAAGTAAAAAAAATGTTAAACTGAAAAACACTTTGTACAAAAAAACAGTGGAAGGCAGGATGTTTTTCCACAAACCGGACGAACATTCTCTTGTATTCCTCGTCGAGCAGAGAAACGTTCAAAAACCAGTTGTTATGACCGGAACCTGTAGTGGAAACTGGGAATGGAGGATTCCATGACCACTTGATGGCACTGTGGTCGGAATACGAACAAGGAATAACCTCCATTGAACCTGGTGAGCCAGCAAATACGACATCCGCGAGAAACAAGTCCAGCCTTGATGATACAGTGGGCCCTTGGTGAAAGGTGGACCCACTCTGGTTATCATGTAAGATCGTGTCCATAGATCGATCAACGCATTTTCCTGTACGCATATCCAAACGCATATCCAAACGAAAAGATGTTTTCCTCTTCTGGATGGCAATTGAAGTCCCCAGCAATCGCTACAGTTAGAGAACAACACAGGTAACTGTTGATGTCATTAAAAATGTTCGTGTCTTTGCTGCCGAACATGGGGCGTTTACATTAAGAAACCATAATTTAAGACCAGATAGAGAAATATCTAAAGCATTACCCTGCACTCACAGTCACAGACACAGTTCGACACCAATATGGAGGAGTCAAAAATAATGGTAGCAACCCCTCGCCCATTTGGCAACGATGAGTTGATGAAAAATTGTCTAGATGGGTATTGACTGCGAAGGCCCACAAGATTGAAATATTTTTGAGAAGCCGCAAGCTTCACTTCCTGGTTCAGAAGGAGTCTGGCCTGTACAGGACAATAAAAGATGACAGTACCTATTGCTTGAAAGAAGAAGCAAAATAACGAACGTTTAGTGAATTGACCTTCACTGAGAATTATTATGCTGACGGAGGCTGACCTGTATCCGATGAAGACTTAGGCCTCTCTGATGTAGGAGGAGGCTCTGTTATCTTCCGTCTAGGGGATCCAACATGTGTCCCCCATGAAATGGCTAGGCATAGAATTTCCAGTTTTCAAGTTCTTCGGGTCACCAATTTGAATCCCATGAAGGGCTGAAATACACTGGCGGAAAAAAAATCCCAACACCACGAAGGACTTGTGCTAGATGAATGAAATTTGGACAGTATATTCAGCTATGGTATTTATTCAATTGATTCAAGTTTCAAGGTTACAACTTATAGGGGGCGCCACCCTGTACATGGTGAACAGCACGGACTTTAGTACCCGCTGTAGCCGCCGCGCTGGTCTATGCAGGCCTGCACACGTGCATGCATACGGTCGTAGAGATGCCGAATGCCATTTTGTGGTATGGCATTCCATGCCTGTTGTACCTGGATGGTCAGATCAGCGACAGTTGTTGCTGGTTGTGGAAGAGCCCTGACACGGCGTCCGACCATGTCCCAGACGTTCTCGATGGGCGACAGATCTGGTTATCGTGCTGGCCATGGTAGGATGTGGACACCCTGAAGGGCACGTTGGGTTGCATCGGCCGTGTGGGGTCGAGCGTTATCCTGTTGGAACAGCCCCCCTGGCATACCAGCCATGAATGGCAGCACAATGGGTTCAACAACCATCCGAATGTAAACATTTGCCGTCATTGGTCACTGAGATAACCACCAGGGGGTCCTGCTGTCGTTGGAAATCCCTCCCCATACCATAACGCCAGGGGTGGGGCCAGTATGCCGACGACGGATACAGCTCGGTAAAAGGACTTCCCCACTCCTCCTCCTGACCCTTGTGCGACCATCACTCTGACCCAGACAGAAACGACTTTCATCCGTGAAGACCACAGACCTCCATTCTGCCCTCCAAGTCGCTCTGACTTGACACCACATGTCCAAAAGTATTAAAAAAACATCAATCAATCTATAATGAGTCACCATTTTATTGGTCCATTAATTTGGTCCTACAGAAAGTTGATTACAATCTATGGTAACGATTTGGAGGAGAAAGTTTACGAAGAAAACCCCTTTCTGCACCAACGGTGTTCTTAAGGGTGTCCCAAAATGAACTGACATTTTAATTTTTTAATGAAAAACATTTTTTCTTTGGAGAATTAAAATAATCTTACTTTATTAGAAAGTAAAAACCTGGAGATTAAGTGAGATACAAAACATCTGAAATGAATGCCCCGGCCTTGTTGGTACAAATTCACTCTTTTGAGGAAATTTTTCATAACATGTTGACATAAAATGTTATTAGGAAATTTCGGCAACGTTGTGTCGAATTTCATCTTTGATGTCCTCAATAATTTGTCGTTTATTGACGTACAGTCTAACCTTAAGATAACGCCAGAGAAAGAAGTCTAACGGTGTCAAGTCACATGATCTTGGGGGCCAATTCACATCACCTCGCTAACACGACCATTAAATTTTTCTTGCAATAACTATTTGGTTTCATTGGCCGTGTGATATATTGTACCACACCATTGAAACCACACGTCTTCCACATCCGTATCATTAATTTTAATCTTGTGTCAAAGCCTGTAGGAGAAGGTGCATTACGGTGACTGAAAAACTGCGGCATCTGCGAATAGTTTTCGTAAAATTTTTACCATTTTTGAAGTGATTTTTTACAATTTTTACGCGTTGTTCGACTGTATAGTTTGCATAATTTAACCTCGATGTTTAAAACTCTCTATTCCGGTTATACCATGAAAACAATGGCGGCAAATTCAATATCAGTTCATTTTGGGACACCTTTTATTTGGCGGATTATTCCCCTGCACCGTATTTTCTACTGTAGAAGAGATGTCTGTAGAACGACGAGGCTGATGTTCCATTCCTGTCTGCAGGCTTTCCAGAGACCCGCAATGGTTGTTGAACCGCGTCGAGCAAGGGATCGTTTCAATAATCCAAATCCACAGTAATCCATCACGGATACATTTGGTGAACTGACAGGGGTATCATAAAAGGGTATAACGTGAATTCCAGTTTCATCTTCGAAATCCAATGTTAATTGAACGGTCGTGTTAGGCGTATGGCTAGAGACTTTGTCTTGATGCAGCCAAACTTTGGTGTTGTCCTCTCCATACAATGCGGGAATTTCCTCGTAAAAAATGAACTGGGAACATGCTGCTGATAATAAAGGGATTTATTCTTAGCTTCCTGTCCACTCTTCTGATTGTGAGCTGACCGTTGTACGAGGATCCCCCAATCACCATAAATCGTTTGAAAAACTTTACTTACATTTGACCACTTTTGATATGACTTCTCTCCACGTAGACGGTAATATATCGCGCAGAGTTTGTTGCAATCGTTGCGGTAGACGTTGGCTTCATCCAACGTGGCAACGTACTTTTATCGTTCTGTTGCAAGGTAACCCTGATAGCGCTTCCGACAGTTTATCATGTGTCTTGGCAGCAGCTTATGAAGACGACTCTTGTGACGCTTTTCCATTTGGAAATCTTTGTTTATTATTTTACTTACAGTAGCCTGTGAAGTTACTACAATGTTTGCGATCCCTCTTTGGGTTGCTGGATTTTCACATAGGGCACGTTGCTTGGGCTTTCGAATGACCTGTGGTTATCGGCTTATGGGAACTCGAGGATTTTGCTCTTTTTGGCCAGTTGGAATTTACCTTTCCGGGGATTTTCCTTACCTATTCAGTACTGCCGATATGCCTTTCTTCGAGACAGAGAAATTTCGTGTTTTACATGAGCTAATTATAGCAGAATAAGTGTAATTCGAGTCGGAAAGGGCACGTGCATGTGACTCGCAGCATTTACGCAATAAATCGTTACCAATGATCGTAATCAACCTTCTGGATTTACGGTCATAATTTTTCGTGGTCCCGCAATATGTTGGTATCATTGTGCAGGAGTATTTGCCCATGCTGACATAATAGCAGCCCTTAATTCGTTGATATTAGAATGGTAACGTTTGTGGGCCTTAATTGGATCTTTTCACTTCGATCCACAAAATCATTTCCTTTGAAGTGATTTCTAATTCAGAGGAGAAATTCAAAATTTCCTAACACCCTTGATACTTATCATAAAGCTTATTGTAGCGGTCCGTTCGGAGGTATCGCAAGACGGGATAACTCTATCCTTCGCGAAGGTAGTGACATCAGACATGAATTCTCCCGAGTCTGGGGAATTACGGAGGGCGATATAAGTAAGCGAGAAAAAAAGCTCCCCGAAAGAGAGGATGGCTTCCCACCTCGAAGTGGAAAATGTAACAGACTGAGGGCGGAAGCGCAAGAGAAAAAAACACAAAAAGAGACCGTTGGAATCAATGACGAGTTTGGGAAAGATGAAATTAATGCTCGAGAAGGAATTAAAGCTCTAGCGGATCGTGGAAAAAGTGGAGGTTAAGGAAAATTATGCAAGTGCGAGGAATTCGACAAGGACTGAGGAGCCGGGATTAACTCTATTACCGTGCCGTCGGATTTTATTTTGCCGCATTACTCTTCATTTAGTGCATTTCTCTATTGCACATGAAATATCAAGTGGATATAATAATTTAATGACAAGAACTGTGTATGCTCAACTTGGGTGTCGATATGGAATCTTCCCGTGTGAATTGAATGGTTTCCTTGAAAACGATTATCGGCTGTACTTACGGAATTTCATTCTACACTTCGCAAGGAGCTTCAAGCTTGCGAGCGGTAAGCTGTACTTTTTCTTTGGAATATAATTTGGAAGACGAATGTGAATCTGCAGTATTAACTCTCAGTAATTTAAAATTAACTTCACATTCGGCCACTTCTTAAACTTTTTCGTCTATTGCATTTCGCCATAAGTTTAGCTACGACCGTATTCAACTCGCTAGTGAATTATCTTGTTGTTTAAAATTTTTCAAGTGTGATTCAGTCATATCAAATGTTGGTGTAATGCTGCTATAATTCAATTTTACAAAGTGTGGAGCATAATTCAATAAGTTTTTCTAAAAGTGGTGTTGTGTTTCAGCCGCATCATTCTTTCGTTAATACATTCAATGTGAAATAAAATTATGGGCAATAGTGTCAACGCTTAGTTAATTGAGGTGCAATTCAAGCTTCAACTAGGTGCTTTGAGTGTCATTAGATTATAGTGCTAATTTAGACCTATCTTTCTTTTTTTACATTGTGTTTCTACAAGTCGTAGATATTAAGTGTTGATTAAATTTTTTTGCTATAAGTCAAATCCCTCGTATCCCTTTATTTCTGAATTACTTATTTCTCTCACTTCCACTGCACACGTGATACTTATACTGTAAGAATCTGTTTTCCTCAAAGAATGTTGTTGTACTGGTTTATTTGTTTCTTATTCGATGGGCAAGGGATAGGCATATAATATGTCTCCATTAATTTTTCTTTTATTTATGCAAAATGTAGGTAGAATGAATGTTAAAATAATTTGGGTATCTGTTCCAAGTTAAATCTAACTAGCTGCATGCTCCCCTACCCTTAAGAGTCATTTCTGGGTTCGCCACTGCTTATGCATTTCTCTAAACTAAAGGATTACCTATCATCATCATCACTTTTAACTCTTTACATTTATTATGAAAGGAATTGTTGATGAGAATTGTCTTTCTGCGTGAGAGCTCGTCGCATTCTGCTTGGCTGTAAATCATTTCTCTCTTTCTCGAGTGCTCGAATTCGTCGGGTCATGGGTTAGAATCTAGCCGTGACTTAGATGTTGGTGCATCCAAACAGAAACTAATGAACCACCCCAACTTCATATGTTACCTTGCAACGTCGCTGCACTTCTTTCTGCGTCGGCTGCTCTCCTCTTAACTCTTGTACCTCTTAGAAGGCATTATACTCAAGCAAAAAAATGTTTACGCCTGTCCTTCTCAAATTTTGCCAACAACGATACGTTTTGTCAACAATTCATTGAATTATCTTATTGAAAAAAAGTTTGTTAAAGTTCATATATCGGACGATATCTTTTGTACGTGACAAATTTTACCCATCACCATTTTTTTATTTATTTAAATTATTATTAAAAAGAAGAATAAAATGATATTACCTAGATTTTTTAAAAATAAATCAGTAAAATCGTTGAAATCTCCTTGAAATTGCATGATATACATAGTTTGAGCAAAGTAGAAATAAGATACCACAACATCCTTCATATTTCGAGCGACGTAGATCATCTGTAAGAATATCGAACATGTAAAGTGACTGTTCAGTATGTTCATAATTAAATTTTTTAAATTTAATATCAAGTAATATTAGGTTAGGTTAGGTATATAATATGTTTCATTTTGCCATTTACTTTGCATTTCTTTTCGATGGCTTTGGGAGGCATCAGATCATAATGGAGATGAGTCTTGATAAGTCTGGGAGAAGGTGTTGCTTCCAAGTGCTCAAACGAATCAGGAAATTCAGCTGGAACAGGCCATACTCCCACTCTGGAAGGTTAATAAAAATTAAATTACACTATTCTATCATAAAAAATCTATTTAAATAAATTCTTGAAATGTACTTTTCACAAAGTTATATTTATATCTGAAGTTTTAAAACTGTAACTTGAATTATCAATAATAATAATAATAGCTTAATGCCAAAAACTGTGGACAAATGGTAGTAACAGACTAAATAAGAACAGAAACCAAAATTCCACGAATATTCATTTAACTTAAGATTGATTTTTGGTTAGCAGAAGCTAAAATGGATTTTACATCAGATTTTAAATTTTCTATTGTAAATTTGAAGCCCTTTTCTAGTAACTTAATTTCTTCTGGATCTTACGTTATATTTGATCTATTGCTGACAATATTTTCACGTTGTTACTATTGTTAACTCATTTGTGGAATTCTGGTTTCTCTTATTTATTTAGTTTTTACTACTGAATTATCAAACCAGATCGATTTTTTCTACACAGATTTACGGGAGATTAGAATTATGCTGAAGCCGACCAAAATCGTTCTTTTTAGACATTTTAATAATTTGAACAGCAAGGGCCTAAAATTTGATTTGTACAAGAAAAATATTTTCCTTCCCCTCCTATATTAAAATAATTTCAACCACTGCCACTCCCAAAAGTGTGAGGATTTCCACCGCCAAATTAGACGAGCATTACTGTTCATTTTCGATGAAGAAGTGAAAAAAAGAAAATAATAAAATATTATGCTAAGTCGACGATAAGTCCTGGAAGTAATAAAGTCCTGGAAGAGCACTTTGGAGAGCGCATTCTGGCTTTGAGGTACTCAGAGGCCGCTGGAATGGGAATCGCTTGGCCGCCATTTTCTTCTGTCTCAACCCCTGTGACTCATTTTTGTGGGGCAATATTAAGACAAAGTTTACGCAAGTAATCCCGGAACCATTGCTGAGATCAAAACAGCCATTCAGGAGGTCATCGAAAAAGCATCGATGTCTTGCAGAATTTAGCTCTTCGTCTGCGCCACATCATAGCCGTTGATGGCAAGCATATCGAACATGTCATAAACAAAAGAATATCTGTAGTTACTTTTAGCATTGAATAAAATTTTTGAACTCACATCAGCAGTTTTTGAAAATTTGATTTTTTATTTCATATAGCTCAATAATTGTCACCCTGTATATGACAAGATAGAAATAATAATTTTACATATGAAGAAGTGAGATATTCATCCTCACATGCAGTTAAAAGAACAGTGCAGTTTTCCTCTACTTAACACCGTCTTCTAATGACGAATGAGAAAATATAAAAATGCAAAAGTCTTCAGAACACTGGTTGAAGACTGAGAAAAAGACGTTTCATAGGGCTACCAGATATTGACTGGAACACTTTTTGCCATTACAAGATACACATTACTGTAGAGTGCAGAATAAAAGAGATTCAATGGAATACTTTATTTTCATAGCGTGTATGTATATTAATTTGCACAAACAGAGACGGAACAGGGATAAAATCACATGTAACATGTCCCGGGTAACCGCGACGGTCTGTTAGCCCTAACGTTTCAAAGCACCAAATAATGATGAGGATTGTTAGGGATCTATGGTAACAATCAGCATATTTAAAGGTTAGGTCAGGTATTAATGTAATTAGTAGTTGAGAAGCGAGCTTAGAACATTGAGTTATGCCATCGAAAACTGACAGGTATTGGAGGGATGCATAACAGCCCTTTTCGACGTCAAATTCAGCTATTCTGAAATTATGAAAGCATGCAAGAAGCGAGGCTTCTTAGTTTCCAAGAAAGGGATATGAACGGTACTAAATAACATTGGCAAAACCAGAAGCGGGGCCATTCCTGAGGGTAATCCAAGACCATTCACTAGCCGTACTTCTAACGTCGTCCGGAAAATTCGGGTTTTCGTAACCGGATATAACACACCAGGCCATTGCAGAGCAGGTAGGAATGTCTGTGTATACGGTCACACAATAATCAACCGCGATTTACAATTGCAGAAGCGACATAAGAGCCACGTTCATAAGTTGTTGCCGCGCCATGTTCAACAGAGACGAACCAACTACCTTAAATTGTATGAACGATAACTGGTGGATGAAAAGTGGAAATACGTGGTCACACGAGATGAAACATATGTTTATTTAAGCGACTGCAACAAGAGCCGAGCCATTTTTACCGCCCAAGGGGTTCTATCAGGTCCAAGGGAAAATTTTTTCGTTTCTTCACCCTTATTTTTGAATGATTACAATCCTCTCGTAGGATGATTTGAATAATGCAATTTTTTTTAAATATTAAAGAGAAATGATTGGTCATTCTTTTGCACATACTTGTCTAAGTGAAAACATTCAATTTAATTTTGAAAAAACGTCTGAAATGGCACCTACATCACCAATAATCCGAGCTTGCCTCTGGTATGAATTTAATCTTGGCGATAAAGCAGCGGAAGCTGCTCGTAACATTTGTACAGCTTTCGGTGATGATTCTATCACCTACCGCGCGGCACAGAATTGGTTCAAAAATTTAGAACTGGTCGTTGTAGTCCATTATGAGCCACAAAATCCAGGACAAAGTATCACAGCATTCGTGTATGTTGGTCAGTTTCAACGTACACGTGAACAAATCAAGCAAAACCAGCCAGCTCTTGCGAATCATAAGGATCTAGTTTTTCTTCATGACAACGCACGTCCGCATACGGCAAAAATGACCCGTCAGGCAATACACAAACTTGTCTGGGAAGTGTTACCTCATCCATCGTACTCTCCGGATATCTCTCTAACAGATTATCACCTTTTCCGATCTCTCGATAACCATTTGAGAAACAAGTGCTTCAAGACAGAAGAAGAGCTAAAACATGAACTGGGTGTTTTTCAACTGAAAAACTCGTGGCTTTTATAGAAAAGGAATTTATGATTTAGTATCTCATTGGGAGAAGGTTGTTGATAATGATGTCGATGAATAAAAAATTCATGTATGCATTGATCTGAGCGCTAATTGTAATATTTTGCAAAAACGAAAACATTTTCCCCTGGACCTGATAAATACCATAGAAAATAGTAACGCGAATGCAAGCAAACATATTCAAAAGTTAAAGCATAACTGTCAAAAATCGGCTGTAGGAAATTCTACAAAAAAGGTTGAAAAAAAATCCTTGTCACTTATGTCTCTCAGGAATTCCCCCCCAAATTCTTGACAGAATTTTACCATTGGACAAGAATTCCCCCCCAAATTGGACATTATTAGAACAAAAATTAAACACATAACAATTAACATGTCCATCATATTTCGCGCAAACTAAGGCTGGATATACTATAGTGCTTAGTTTTTCTGAAAGAGTGCGTAAAAAAAGTGCCTGATCCTCTTCATTACCAAGTATTGCGACATGCCATATTATGCCTATTCTGCGGCATCGTACCTGGGGCAGCAAAGTCTTTATTTATCAGGAAAAAGAAAAAAGAGTAATGCCCCCAACTTTCCTTAGGTCAGAGGTGTTGAGAAGCTTTAGCAGTATTTTTAAGATAACACTGCAAAGTTGATCGAAAAACAAAGAGATTTAGCAAAATTTGGAATGAAATCTGCCGGAAAGGAACCAAAGAATCTGGACAGGCAGTGATGAAGAAGGGCTAGATTACCCTTCGAGCATTCGGTTACAGACGCATTCTGAGAGCTGGACTGTAGTGATTACTGTCCCTAATTAGTGTTCCTAAGAAAAATTTAATACCGAAAATATTCAATTATCAGGAGCTTTAACAAAAAGCTATTTATAAGAATCACGCCTTATCCGGCCGTCCACCGTTTGCAAGATAACTTGAAAACGGATTAACTTTTCAAATTCTGTTTTCAATATTATGACCATTAAGGTCTTAGCTTGACTGTATCAACTTTTTAGGGTTTTTTTGCAAACCCCATCAAGCCGAATTCACGTGGTAAAACAGCGACCGTAAAGAATACCAAATAATAGCATGTCATAAAACAATCGATTCGTCAAGAATGAATGCACTGTTACTTTCTTTTATCTTTTAAGCATTGTTGACGTGAGCAGCCGATGATTGTTCAATTGTTTATAATAATAATCTATCTATACAGAGTTACAGGGAAAGTCGACCTAGATATTTAAGGACGTTATTATTTAGGTCGTTGCCGATAGATTTTACCCTATAACCTACTATCCAAAAGTTAACCGTTTTCTAGATATGTGACTTTTAAATAAACATTTACTCTTTGCGGTCTTGGGCCACTTTCTCTCCATTTTGTGTTTGATTTGCCTTCTTAACTGAGAGTATTATACCTTTTTGGATAGTTAAAAAGATGTAGAGGTTATTAAAATAATTTGCAGGATATCTTCCATAGAACTCTTTTTTTAATTAACGTGCTTCAAGACTGGGAACACTTAATGAAAACATCTACATGCAAGTTGTTTCAAGTTTTATTTTTATAAGCTGGTATATCCCCTACATAAAAACAGCAAAAAATTGGACCCTACAGTCTGGAAATTAAAATAAAGTTGAAATTAGAGTGTAAAAAATGATATTTTTTTCTTTTAATTTAAAAGTCACATATCTAGAAAACGGTTAACTTTTAGATAGTAGGTTATAGGATCAAATCTATCGGCAACGACCTAAATAATAACATCCTTAAATATCTAGGTCGACTTTCCCTGTAACCCTGTATATATAAAAGAGGACATCCACTCACTGAAAGTAAAATCTACTGGGGCCATCGACTCGGTAGTGTCATTGGACGGATAGCGTAGAGGCGTGCTAAGACGGGGTTTTTCGAAATTCGCCCGGCCCCCCCCCCGGGGCTAGAAAGGGGTGGCAGGTTCGGTCGCCTGGCTCTGCCCTGAATGAACGCAGGTCTTCGAAATTTTGCAGGAAGGTTCTAGTTACCGTGCGAAAAAAACAGCTTTCTCGTTTTTTGATATTCGAATTTTAAGCGTGCGAAAACTGAAATATTCGTTTTTCGGGGGCTTTTCCCCAAATTTTCTGATTTTTTAATGCAACTTCGCGGGGAATAAAGCAACGAAACTCGGAGGGAAGCTTCTCGGGAATATTTCCAAAAAAGCAATTTCTGATTTTTTCAAATTTCGCTTTGTGAGGGGCTCCAGGGAGGACCAAAGATTGGCCCTCGTTTTGTGTTTTTGCCGCCTAGCTCAAATGCGGAAATGCAGTGAGCTTCAAAATTGCGCACGGGGCTGTAAAAGGGATCTTCGTTGGTTTTTGAAATTCGAATAAAAAAACTCCCAAAATAGGCCTAATTTTGACTTTCGCCCCGGTCAACATCATTCTATGGCAAATCTACGTACGTCTAAGATATTTACACCATGTATATAGTTCACATAATTTGGGAAAAAGCAATTTCTGCTTTTTTACATTTTTTACCCCTTTGCACTCCTGCGGCCCTCCCTAATAACATGCGATTTCTGGCAGTTTATTCGATATTTTGCGAGTAAAAATAGGTCTATTTAATTAATGAAATTTGGTACGATGATGGCAATTAACGAGATCAACTGTCTGCTTAGTTTGTTTTTGATTATCTGGATCCAGTTTTCTGGTATTTTTTTGACTTTTATAAATTAACATAAAAACTTGCATTTTGCATCCAAAATACTGTCATAGATACGATTTCGTAAGAATGATAATATATAACTTCATTTTTCGTCTCTCGATTAAAAAAAAATGTAAATATTTCAGAAAGTTAAACAGTATCACTTTACTACTGATATATACCGAAAAAACCGAATTGAAAATTTCCTCTGCACTTGCGCAAGCGTGGGATTTCCATAGCAACGAGCGATTTTAAATTGATTGCACATGCGCAAGCGTGGGATTTCCATAGCAACGAGCGATTTCCGGCATTTTGTAGATTAACACTAGATGGTGAGGAAAACCAACGTGAAAAAAGATTTCTTTGGCAGGGGAAAGAGGTCCTTATTAGAAGGGGAATGTATACGTTTTCAGATTTTTAAAACAGTACTATGCTTTGGATATGTAAATAAAATGTGGTCAACGGATTTGGCAAAATAGATATATAGCGCCCTTTCCGTCTGTTTGTTTGTTTGTTTATTTGTTCCTCCATAACTTCGGAACCGGGCAATCCCCGAGGCTGAAATTTTGCACAGAGGACCTCGAAGACCCGCGGACTGTCATAGGCTAGATCCCGTTGACACCCGACCTCATGTTGGCCTCCTACGGTCTTCTAATAGATAAATGTTTTTCTCTTATACAAATCTACAGTTTTATTCCGATCGTGATGAAATTGTGCACACTTTCAAAGCAAAAGGAAGAGCACTGTCTACTTGAAATTTCGAAAAAAAATAATTGTTCCTCCTGTCCCAAAAAACTAAGTATTAATAGTGAATTTGATAATGTAGTAAGATAAAAGTTTTTTTCGTGGTGTATCAAATTGTATTGTTGCTTCAACAAACAAGCAATCATCAATTCCTTTATTGTTGCTACATCCAAAAAATTTCTCTCCGTGTACACATATAGTTTTGCAGCAAAGAGGGTGATTTTATTCCTAAATACCATCATCATGATATGATTACCACTATCGCCATTGTGACTCAAATAACCCATATATATTTAAATATATCGTCACATATATAAATATTCGTCATATATACAGAAAAATGAACACATGAAAAAAGCTTGAATTACGAAGGTTGTACCAAAAATAAGGTACCCATATTTTTTACAAGTAGAAAACATTTTTTATTGTTATTAATTTATACATCGTTGAAAAGCTTACACTGTTGTCTATTTTTCAACATAGTCTCCATTTTTTTCGACACACTTTTGAAGACGGTGCTCCAGCTTTTGTATTCCTAAGTCGAAGAAGTCTCCCGCCAATCCGTTCTTTCAATTGTGCCGTGGGAAGCTTTAGGAATGCGTTCAACAAGTTCACGGACAGTGACCCTCCGATCTTTCAGCAGCTCACTGTTGATCTTCTGGATATACCGAATCCGAAACCGGCGGTCTTCCACTCCGTTCTTCATCGTGAACTTCCGTGCGACCCTCAGCAAAAGCCCTGCACCATTTTCGGACGTGCTGAACGGACATGCACTTTTCACCATAAACCTCAGTCAGTTGCCGATGAATCTCCACGGGCGGTAACTTCCTTGCGTGGAGAAACCGGATTCTTGCTCGAAATCCGGTTTCTCCAAGGATTAACTTCCTTGATTGGCGGGAGCGGCGATCAACACTTCCATCTCTGACGGCTGCCAAGCGAACACTGAGCGCCGTAGGAATCGCTCGAGAGTGGGGCTCGAGAGTGCGGGAACCACTGCGCACGGCACTGTTGTCGGATTTAGCCTAGCACCTTCCCTCGAGGCTGTAGCTCATTGGGAACCTTACTTTTGGTACAACCCTCGTAATATAGTAAAATTTCATATTGAAGAATGGAAAAGAATTTTTAAAATGCTACTAATGGATGGCCCTCCAATTACCGCCTTTTACCACTTCTACACGATTTCGCTCGTTGTGGAATGTTGAGTGAGTTTGGTACAGTGCCGAAGAAAAAAGGTGGATAATGTTCATTTTTTCTGTATATTCACATTCAGAAATTGCAAAATTTCTTCCAAAAAGAGCCCGAACAACGCCAGCTATATCTCTAGTATACGATACAACGAGGCTCACATAAATAGACGTGGATGGCCCACCTAGATATAAGACGTTTTCAAAAGAATGGTCGATTTGTATCACTTCTTCCAGATGAGCCCGGGATATACCCGGTCCTTCAGCTATTTTTATATATACATAAATATGAAAAAACTATATTTTTCTCCGAGCGATGCCGGGTACTTCAGCTAGTACATTAATAATTGCATTTCTGCTTCATTGCTAAAACTCCTCCTTGGAACGTTTACAAGATTTTATTTGTTGATAATAAACGCTTTCTTAGGTTCTTTAAAATTCTTTATAATGGACATGCCTTCTATAAAAGCGAGCGATTCCCTTCATATTCACTCACTGATGAAAGTGTCTCATCGATCAGAGGCGATCGGGAGGACGCTTGAGCATCGTGATGTTTTGATGAAAACAAAAATAAAGAATCTCGTGGTCTCCTCGCGGTCGTCCTCCCCCCGTCGAAGTACATAGGAGAGTCGATTGGTTAGTGACGTAATAAAGCAGCCAATAGGAAGAAGGAATAAACGCTGGAAAAAACGCGTGGCGTCGCCGTTTGAAAAATTAAAGAAGAAGAGAAAAAAAGATACGGAGATAGAAGTTGGAATGAAGTTTAGAGCAGGAGAATGCTGAGAGGAAGGCAATGGGAGTCTTTGTCAGCAATGCACCAAGAAAATGCTGAGACTAGAAAACAGAGCAAAAGAAGTTGAAGGCCCGAAACACCAAAGAAGATAACCACTTTTTGGAAGCAGTAGAAGCCCGTCAACCGAGTTTGCCAACTAATTCGAACGCTAAAGCGGTGCGAAAGGAAACCGATAATGAACGTTCGGGAATTTTCGTAGGCTATGCAGCATTGAAGACAAGAGCAGCAGGGAAGCGTCCCGCTAGCAACTTTCGGCGCAGCCGCCTGATATGGAATTCATCCCATACCTTTCAACAAAGGAGAAGGGCTTCTAGCATCGAAGCGTTAGCGGAATCGGAGCTAATTTACCGGAACATAGATTTAGCAGATAAAGGGGTTCTCCTACTTTACGTGGCCAAGGGGTTCCTAAACCCATGCTTTCCCGGGATAAAGTAGTATGCAAGCAGTTGTAATTATGCTTAAACGTTAAGAAGCTAATCTTAAGAGTGTTACGTACAGATTTAACTGTCTATGCTTTTCTGCTTAATTCCATTTACTGTAGGCCCCGTCCAAACTTTTTGTACATGTTTATGGCGAATGGACGATAGTGCTACGTCTTTCAGCCCTGTGCGTATCTTACCTCTAATGGACATTTATGCATCGACTTCAAGAAGCAAAATTTATGAAATTTAACTTTTCTTTGTGTACAAAATTTATAAATGATGAAAGGTACCTGGTTTGAATCCAGGCTGTGAAATTTTCTTTTCTATTTTTCATCATTAATTTGAACAGCTGAGGTATGGCGTTTAAACCTTCATTGAACATCTTATGAATTAAAATTTATTAAGAAATTTTGTAAAAAATGTTTAAAAATATGTGCCTCATCAGGATATGGCAAATGTAAATTAATGGCATTTCTTTATTTACTTACATTTTACAAATTAATCAATTTAATTAAAATACAGTTCAATGCAATTTCATTCTGCTTGTTTTTCTCCCGTCTCTGTTCACGATTCCTTGAAGACGAACTCATTTATCCGTGACAAAGAGGAATGTGCATAGTTATTGAACCTCTTTTGTAAGGATTTTTGATTTCCAATCTTATTCATTTCGTTACCCTTGATTCTGGCTCTATATCTTCTTTTTAGGCTTTTTTTTTATTCATTCATAAATACGAGGGCTGTTCAATAATGAATGATACTGAATATTTTCTTTAAAAAGTATTAGCAGTAGCAATAATCTGTTTAAACCTTGTTAGAGGCCGCCATGTGGCGTGCATTCCTGCACAAGATCGGACGTCTTTAGTTCCTCAGTGCTGCGTGGCAGCAATTGAAATACATATCAGTTAGTTTCCGCCTACGGGAGAATGGACGTTACGCGTGAGTAGCAATATTGTGCCATCAGATTTTGTTATTGTTTAAAGAAAAAACCATCGGAAACCTGCACCATATGCTGCAAGAAGCTTATGGCGAAGCAAGTCTGCCAAGATCTGCTGTTTTTTGTTGGTTCAAACAGTTTCAGGAGGTCCGGCGTTCAACGTCGAAGGAACACAATTCTGAGGCACCGACTGTAAAGACGATCAGTCATAATTGTGTGAGTACTTCTACACGATATCTGCAATACTTCCGCAAGTTCTCGGATACTTATTCGACGATCCTCTCTGACTATGACACCGGCAGTGTTATTCGCCAATTCCGGAACTGCTACTTGCTTCTTATTTCGAGAGGCATAGTTTCTTTCAAGTCTGCTGTTGTCGGTGCCCCGAAACTGTGTTCCTTCGACGTTGATCGCCGGCCCTCCTGAAACTTTGAAACAACGAAAAACACCAGATCTTGGCAGACTTGCTTCACCATAAGCTTCTTGCAGCATACTAAACTATGCTCCATTCTCACTGTAGGCGGAAACTAGCTAATACGTATTTCAATTGCTGCCACGCAGTACTGAGGGACTACATAAATACGTTCGATCTTGTGAGGCATGCACGCCACTTGGCGGTTTCTCACAACGTTAAAACAGATTATTGCGACTGTTAGTACTTTTTAAAGAGAAAAATTCAGTCTCATTCATTATTGAATAGCCCTCGTAAGAATTCTGATTACTTTCCCTTGAAGATTATAATTTCAAATTATCCTTTTTTGAGTGAAATAATATCTTCAAAAATTGGAAATTTCCTTCATTTGTGTGAAACTTCTCCTGATGATGAAAATATATTTCGAAACTTTGATTAATTTCGTATTGCTTTATTTATCTTTCTCATCATTAATTAGCAGTAGCAGACCAAGGTGAACATTCAAGATAGCATTTATATATCCAGAAAAATCAAGTAAATTTAACTCAGATAATAAAACTATATCTCCCGAAGAACTATCATTTTCTTACAACCATTTGCTATAAAAATTTATCCTGCTGTTATTTTTAAAAAAAGATATGTACGTATATACTTACTCCAAGTAAGGAAAGTCTAATTCTCTATTGCTATTATGTGCTTTTTCTACATCAATGCCGTTATGCAGCAAATAGACAATCTCTTGCATCAAAGCAGTACCTTAAAACATAAAAGAAAATTAAAGAATAAAAAAGTTGCAAATTTTCAATGAATTGTGGAAATTTGCAAGGAATTAAGCTATTTAAAATTTTCACTAAATAAAATTGCTTGTTCTGTCCATCATAGTGTATTACTCAATCATAACATGCGATCTTTTACCTTCAAGTAAGTTTTCAACGATATAGCAAGTTGTCGTTAATTTTAGTACAATCTTCAATGTAGCACGAAGTTAGGGTTGCGTATATGGAGATTCACATTTATTTCATTAATTTATTAGCATTATATGTACGATTAATTATCTCTTCAATCATGCAATACGTTTTTTTTTGTATTTGAAATGACTGTGCTACTATAGTATACTTTTACTTGCAAAAATGAAATGAAATTGCACGTTATTAATTCCCATCACTTCGAGAGGCATAGTTTCTTCAATTTTTGTATTTTCTATTAAACTGTTCTGTGAGCCGCATTTGAAAATTAGGGGCCAGAAGTATCTAGCCACCCCATTCGAAATGTGGCATTGCTGATTTACATAGCAATAATGGCTCGTAGATATACAGGGTGTTCATAAATACCTGACATGATCCTTTGCATTATGACAAACTTAAAGTTCCTTATGCAAAATATTCAAAACTCAAATTTTAAGGGTCATTTAATCTCAACAATTGCCACCGTTTTCTTGTGGCATGGCGCAGTTCATTATGTGAAGCGTTGGTGCAGAATGTTCATAAATGACTAACGATGTCATTTTTTTAGATACCAAATTTTGAGTTTTAGACATTTTCGATAAGGAATTTTTTGCTTAGATTGATGTGTATGGAATCACACTAAGTAATTATTATCCTACATTTGATGAATACCCTGTATAATGGAGTTTCTTAGGTATCAGACAGGAGTTCAGCTAGCGAAAATAATACAAGTTGTGACTTCAAACGTGGCACTACCATTGGATACTACAAGTCTGTCTGAACAATTTCTACACTACTGGATGTGGCTCGTTCCACTGTCAAGTGATGTAATCGTGGAAACATCATGGAACAACAACAGCTTAAGAACGGACAGGTACACCAAAGTTAATGACAGACAGCGACCGCCGAACGCTGAACGCGTTGTGCGCACAAATCGGATGTCCTCTGCTGAATCACTGGCTAACTAATTCCGACATGCACCAGAAAGCATAGCCAGCACTAGAACTGTCCGCAGAGAATTACACGCCATGATTACCATGGTCGTACAGCGGCACACAAGCCCAGCATCATTGGTGGTGTACAGCTCGACGTAACTGGACTCTGGACTAGTGGAAACGCGTTCTTTGGAGTGACGAATCATGTTACACCATCTGGCGGTCCTATAGAAGAGGTTGGGTTTGGCGGACTCCTGGGGAACGCTTCCTGCGTGAATGTGTTGTGTCAACTGAAGTTTTGCAGTGGAGGCATCGTGGTCTGGGAAAAATTCCATTGTTTGGGGTGTGTCCCTTGCTTCCAGTGAAGGGAAACCTGAACACTGCACAGTATAAAGACATTCTGGACAATTCAGTACTTCCAACATGATAATGCCCCAGCTCACAAAGCGAGATGCCTATAAGAATGGTTCCATGACATAAATGTTGAAGAAATGGCGTGGCCCGCTCAAAATCCGGACAACGCACTTAGGGAGGAGTGAAACACAATTCCTGCAAAACTAGTCAAAAGCCTCCCGGGCAGAATGCACACTGTTATTGCAGCGAAAGGTGGTCCAACGACATATTAATCAAATCATAATAAAACGTTGTTTTTTATATGCATGTGTCCGGATACTTCTGGTAACATAGGGTATCTTGAATAACTAAATTTTAAGTTTTGGATAAAAGATCATCAGGATAATAAAGCTTCCTTATTGGATAGTTAAATTTTCAAATTTCAAAAATCTCAAAAGCTAATATCTAAGCAAAAACCTGAAATTTTATTATACAGGGTATCTCTAAATGGAAGGACAATAAGAACCAAGCGTGATCCTCTGTATGATGACAAACTTAAAGTCGCTTCAAAACTTAAATTTTAAGAGTCTAACGTCACGCGAAGTTTGCCGAGGCTAACGAGAGACAGGCCAGGGCACTCGAAAGTCACCTGATCATCGGGGTCCGGGGAACAGTCTATCCTTCATTGTTTCCAACAAACGAAAAATTACCAATTGTTAAAATCCAAGATGAGACAATAAAAGATGAATTGTTGGCCGGACCCCGATGATCATGTGACTTTTGAGTACCCTGGCCTGTCTCACTGTTTTAGCACGTGAATTCGACTGGAAGGGGTACACGAAAAATTCTGAAAAGTTGATATGGCCGAGCTAAGACTTTTATGGTCATAGTTCTGAAAACAGAATTTGAAAAAGTCAATCCGTTTTCAAGTTATCGTGCAAACGGCGGACGGCTGGCTGGCCGGATAAACGTACAGACCAAGGGCGCATTCTTATAAGTAGCTTTTATGCTAAAGTTCCTAATAAAGAGAATTCTAACTTTACCAAGCGAGACTGTTTGTATCGTACAAGTATTTGAGCAAAAAACATGCGTTCTCCTATGCGTGGCTGAGCGCATTCGTGATCAAAATGGCGGACGGAAGTGAGAGTTGTCACCACCCTTCTCCGCACTTATCCAAGCACCCTAAGTTGGGCCGATTATACATGCATCGCCATTTTTCAATGGAGTTCCCGTCCTATCGGGAGCTAGAAACTTTAGCTTCATTTTTCAGTGGTATTCGATGATCTTTTATATCTATAGACCATGATTTCTACCAATAAATAGCCTTAAATTATGACTTCGTATGATGATGTAACAATGTATGACATTTCCGTGCGCAGGCCTTCTCTCTAGGACCTAGTGTTTCAAAGTAGAGTGCCTTTAAGGAAAGTGGTGAAAACTCGGAACGGATTTTGATTGGTTAACGCTCTGGACGCCATAGTTTTCCCAAAATAGCGTTCTGTTTGCATTAGAGATATAGAGAAATAATAGTTTTCGTTCAGTTTTTTGTTTTATTGTGCATGTTTCTTAATTTTTGCTATAAAATTATATTATTAAAGTTTAAAAGCTGTGGTTTTATTAGATCCGCTTTAAAATTAACGATTGAAGTGACGAAGAGGGAAGGGAAAACATATTTTTTCATAATAAAGTGTTTATTGTTTTACTGTTGTTCATAAAAATGTGAATCTCACAAAATAAAGTGATTTTTTTAATGATATTATAGATAAATATTTCAAGGAATGTTAAAAATTTTTTAATTTATATAATTTTTTTAATCTATATAATTTCAGGGAATTTTTATTCAAGGCTCATTCGGGCCCAACGAGCAAGATTTTTATCTCGAAAAATTTGAAACAAACCGTAAAACCAATAGTAAAAATAACATTTAATAAACACAACATATTTAAGTCATTTAATATATTCAAACGGAGAAAAAGTTTGGAAAATGAAACTTGAAATTAAAGCATTTTATCGATAGTTTATAGCGTCAAAATTTATTTTTCAGTAAACGAGCGTATTTATTTAAAATGATCAACGAGGCCTGATGATGAGCGTAGTTGTTCGCGAGAAAAATTTTGCCAATTTTTTGTCTCTTTTAATACCTAGACCTAACTATTATAATTTTGGTTCATATTTTTTAATTTATTTGCAACTTGCAAACACAAGAAAGCGACATTAGAACAATTCCACGATAAAAGGAATGTAAAAGTGAATCTAGATTTTTTCCTAAAACTAATCATCGATAATTGAGAATTTTTTTCATCTTTTGCAATAGATGTCAAATTTTTATTTTTGTATAAATGTAAAATGTGTATAGACTTCTAAATATAATTTATTTTGTTATTGGCTTTTTGTTTCCCTTTTTGCTGAAAAGGGGAAAAAAAGTCAATTCTCGAACTTGCTATCAGCTGATAAAATAATCGATTTATTATGAAAATTAAAACGTTAATGTGCTTCTTTTTTAACCTCCTTTATCCAATATACAAATAAAAGCTTGATAGGCTAACCAGCATTATCCATCTTTACATTTCTTCTTAATAAGCTGAAAAGTATCGTAAATTGTACCTCTGCTAATTCAGTCGTTGGGAAAAACATGGCCGACGGCCCGAGTAGTCGCCACTCTCCTTACAGGCACCCTAACTCAAAGAACACCTGACCATCGAGGTCTAAGCAACAATCCACCCTGACATGTCTCTCGTTGGCCTCGGTAATCCCCTTATTACAAAGCACAATATATGATTATTTAAAGGACAACTCTACGGTCATATAGAACTTTATTTAAATCGAAAGCCTAAACTATTAATAACATCGTGGCATATTTAAAAAACTTTATTTCGAACTCTAAATGTGTGAAAAAACGAATATAATGAGCGCGATTTGAAATCGGGAGGCATCCATCTTGGGTGAGGCCGTGACGTAGATGGAGTCAAACGTAGAAAAACAATGTAATCGGAATAACAGTGTATATCGAAAAACAATGTTATTTTCATTGTTTTCATCTTAGATTTTAACAATCAGTATTTTTTCATTTGTTGAAAACAATGAAGGCTGGATTGTTAGTCAGGTGACTTTTCCCCGTCTGGGCCTATCGTTTTCGTTGGCCTCCTTTGACTCAAACTAAGTCACTTCCGGGAAAATGGCCAGCGGAAGGGGAGTACAAACGCGCCGTTTTTCACTTTTCAAAGCCGTTTCTTATATTGAAATTATGGACTAAATTTATGGAATGTCTTATATTTATATCAAAGAATGATATTCTGTAAAAAAAATTGTAATCGATTTTTTGCGTAGAGTTGTCCTTTAGAGTTGTCCTTTAAAACTTCCTCGCCCCTTCGGATTTAAGGAATTGCTGATGCAGAGTTTAACAATGACGTAACGACGCGATTTTTGTAGACAATTTAAAACGTTTCAAATAACGATTTTTTCCCCATTAAAAAATAAAGGACAGATTCCTTAACGTGCCATAATGAATTACAGCCTAAGTTTTTGGCTTTGCGTTGTTGCTGAAGAAACTATTAACCAAAGACGGCAATGCTCAGTAGCGTAGTCAGAAATTCCTCTGGGGAGAGGAGATCTTTCATATTCGGAAGAAGCAAACTATAAAAATAGGCCGCTATGTTCAACCTTTTTTTCAACTTGCGCCCCTAGGAAAGCTTTAGATAAAATATCGCGCTCCCTGAGCTGATCAACTAAAATGAAAAAAACAAAAAAACAAACCGATATCATACAGTTCCTTCATCGCAATTTTTTTTTATCCCTGAGGGAAGGGAGGTGCAGCCCTTAAGGACTTCTCTCGGCTGCGCCCTTGAGAGTGCTACTGATAGTAAGTTATAAAGTTCACGAACAGATTCAGACAGCACTTATAAATTCAAATTTTAATCGGCTGTATAAGTTACACCGTTGGAACGGGAAAACCCGTTGCTCTTACATTTATATTTACTTTCTGATATCTGTCTAAATGCGCCTGTGACTATGTTTTAAAATCGTTTTTTCATGTTAAAGAATAGAGTCGCACTGGGGATGGTTTGGTTTGGTTTGGTTTATTTGGTATTAACGTCCTTTTCAACTGCCATGGTCATTTCAGAACGGCGTTATAGGGGCCGCAAATTTTGCCTCGCAAGGGTTCTTTAACGTGCAGCCGGCAAACGACTACACGGGATCAACGGCTTTACTTCCCTTCCGAAGGAAATGTGTGATCTCAGGATTTTCCTACGGAGCAGGTATAAACCTTTTTGCACCCAACTGTACACCTGCGTCTTTATAACTAGTCAGCATGCTTGGGTGTTTCTCTTTGAATTCTTTAAAAGTTTAAATAGAAAGTTGATTACACTTCGGAAATAAAGAAAGTAGAGTAGGTTTCGACAGTATCTTCGAAAAGAACTGATTGTTGTCAAAGATTTCAAAAACTGATAATTATATTCAATGTTTAGTGAAATATTTAATAAATCACACTTTCTGACTTACCTTTTCAAGACGGATTTGTTAAAAAGGATATTCAAACGAATAAATACATGTGTATACAGGGTGATTCTGAAAAAGTGTGTATTATTGTAAGCAAGCTATGACAGAGGTAACCAGAATGTACATTTTCTTTTAATACAATGTAGGTCCGAATTTGAACGCTAACTAAGATATGAACAGAAATAAAAATGCCCCACCAAGATCAACAAGTTAATAACTCAGGTTCTGAAACGCCTAGAATAATGAATTTAGGAGGAATAATAGGTACCTGTGCTTATATAGCACGTGTTACGATTTTGAGTGCGTAACTCGGAAACTACTTGTTGGAATACGATCAAATTTTGAAGGTATACAGAGTTTTATGCACCCTGTTATTCCTTCAAAATTCATTTTTCTAGGCGTTGCAGAACCTGAGTTATTAACTTGTTGATATTGGTGGCGGCATTTTTATTTCTGTTCATATCTCAGTTGGCGTTCAAATTCGGACCCACATTGTATTAAAAGAAAATGCCCATTATGGTCACCTCTGTCATTGCTTACATTTATACACACTTTTTCAGAATCACCCTGTATACAGGGTGTCCGGAAATAAATGGTAAATATTCATACACGTGAGAGAACATGTATAAAGAAGATTTTTATTCCTATGAACATGGTGTCGCAAGCCAACCCCCACAGAGATACAGGGGGATTAAAGTATGTTACGCTGCCTGATTGTTGGCGTCCCGCGAGCGACTAGGCAATGTGGTGCAGTCCACATTGGAGCGTACAGACCTCAGTACCCACGGGCTCTTAATAACTGCATCAACGATCCCATTTGTGAGGGTTCAGGTAGTAAGCTTATTTGTGAAATAGTCCTGATTGTGTAAATGTATGCAAATCAATACGTGTGCCACGACCTCCAGTGAATTTAAGATATTAAAGGTTTGTGGAGTGACCTGACAGCGGCAGCTATTCGAGCATACATTGACATCTCTTGAACAGATGTGGGCTGCACCACATTGCCTATTTGCTCGCGGGAAGCCAACAACCAGGCAGCGCAACATACTTTAATCCCCCTGTATCTCTGTGGGGGTTGGCTTGCGACACCATGTTCATAGGAATAAAAATGCTTCTATATACATGTTCTCTCAACAACAAGAACAACAGGAAACCACTATTTCACATCAGAAGTTTATTGCAACGTATGCGCATTTCGGCAGCCAAGCTGCCTTCCTCAGCGTATACAAGAACTTGATCAGACCAGAGAAGTTCTGTTCTGATAAAGTAGAAGAATTACAGAGTCACTTATATAGTAAAAGAGAGCTAGTTACAATCCAATTACAGAAATAAAAGCAAGTTTAAAGTACATAAATGGAAACTACAGGTAGACGATGATCAACCAATCAGGAGTCGTTGTTGTCCATGGTACGTTTATTCTTTCCATAGGTCAGTTTGGGAATATGTAAACGTTTTGCCAAGTCTCTCAATTGTGTCACGTCCATGGGGCCCAAGTCGCTGTTTAGTAAATTAGTAGGTTCTTCACTGGTGATGGCATACGACTCCAGGAAATTCAACAGTTTCAGGTCACTTGTGCTGTAGATAATTTCAAAGTCTTCAGGATTATAGTCATGTTGGCAATCTAGGATATGGTCAGCGAATCTCGATACTGCAAAATTTCCTTTCCTGATAAATGCCAAATGTTCACCAATTCTTGTCTTGATTGCTCTCCGTGATTGCCCGTAGTAAACCGCATTACATTTGGCACATGGTAATTTGTAGACTCCTGGTCTATTTTCCTGCGGATTTATATCCTTCGGGTTCTTTATCTGTTTTTTAGTTGTGTTGGAACTCCTATAGACTATAGTAAGGCCAAATTCTCTTGCGATCCTCCTCATGCCCCTATTTAGTTGTTGATTGTAGGGCAAGGCTAACACTCTTCCTGGGACGTTTCCTTTCCGTAGTGTGGTGATGTTTTCCAGGTTGATCTTGTGTTTTACTTTTTCGGAGATGCTGTTAACTATTTCTTTCTGGTAACCGTTCAATCTGGCAAATTCCTCGATAGTTTTAAGTTCATTTTCCTAGCTTTTTGCGTTCAGAGGGATGACATGCGCTCTATATACCATGTCTAAATGCTGCTAATTTGTGTTGGTAGCTATGGTTAGAGTCTTTTTTAATAAAATTTGGGACGAAATTTGCTTTCCTGTGGATGTCG
>JAHWFO010083482.1:85254-191136 GCA_023313115.1 Rhysida immarginata
TAGAACTTCAGATTTTTTTTTCAGAAGTCAGAAAAGTATTGAGCACCTGTTAAATAAGAAGATATTTTAGTAAGAAAATATAAATTTGAATTATGATACCGAATTGTTAGTAATAAAGAAAGTATATTTACTTTACCCTTTCTCAGAGTCAGTCACTTCTGAGTTACCCTGAAGGACGAGATGAATTGCAGAGGCAGCTGAAGTTGATACAAGCTTCATTATACAGGGTGATTCAAAAGTTAGTGTGCAGTAGTGCATGGAAACGTGTACAGTACACACATCAATGCACTTTCTGCACGACGTCTTTGCTGAGCGTACACACATCAATCATCTCGGTGGCGTCTGCCTGCACACTCGCCGGACCACACACTTCTCGATTTCTTCCTTTGGGGTGCCTTGAAAGGTAAAGTGTATTTTATATATTTATTTATTTATTTATTTATTTATTTATTTATTTATTTATCGCACTCCGAGGGAGTAATAACTAGTGATACAATAATGCAAATAGCTTTATATATCGAGGCATCACTTTTCGATCAACCCTAGCATCTTCTTTACATTTATTGAATTTTCGTTTAAAACTTAATGAGTTCACATTGAAAGGACTAAAAAACAGTTATAGAATGTTTACGACAATCGGATATTATCACAAAATTTATATTCTTAGGATACTTTGTCCATCTGAAGAACTGAAGCTCGAGTAGCCATGCGATTGTGGCTTGGACTTCGAGCTTTAAAAATTAATATCTTCAAAACGCAGCAAAACACAGTTTTGAGTTTCTTGTACTGTTTTTATGAATATATGTGTAAGACATTAATAATTTTTTAATGAAAAAAACCATTACATGTATTGAAAATTGCATAAATAAAATATGGAATTCCATATAGAATCTATAGTGAAAGAGCTTTCATATGTCACCAAACACATCTTTCTAAGTAAAATACAACCGAAGTTACAGTAACTTCATAGATAAGGCCCCCACTCAAATTTCGAAAATTTTAAATGTCCGTAACTTCCATAAAAATGAAAACAAAATAATGATATTTGGCATTCATTTCCAACTCACTAGGGCAATTGTTGTTTTGATTAAAATCCGAGAGGTCAGTTTCAACGAAATTTGATTAAAATCCGAGAGGTCAGTTAAAATTTCCAACCAAATTTGATTAAAATCCGAGAGGTCAGTGCCAATGCCTGTCTGAACTGACGTGGAATGACCCATATAATGACCCATTATAGCTTAGTATTTGCCCCAATGCGATAATGGTGGGATATACCCCATTTCATTTTGTTCTCATATCCCGACCTTCTTATGACACAATCTCGAGCAAAGTTACCTACTTAATGTTTATTTCAACTTTTTTGTTATATACAGGGTGATTTACATCGAATGTAAAATACTTAAAGGGGGTATTATAGAGGTTAAGATAAACACAAAACGTCCTATGAACATGGGTTCAAATATGAACGATAACTGAGATATGAACAGAAATAAAAATGCCGCCACCAAGATCAACAAGTTATAATAACTCAGATTCTGTAAAGCCTAGATTAATAAAATTTGGAGGAATAACAGAGTACATAAGACTGTGTATACCTTTAAAATTTGATCTAATTCTAACAAGAAGTGTCACATAGTAATGTGACAGTTGAGCTTCCCGATGTCCCCAGCCAATCAAATCGTCTGGGGAGCAATGTCGGTTTGCGAGTGCTGCCATCTCTCGACAGCACCTGCAAAGATCAAACCAAGGAGCGTCCTACGCTCGCGCAGGCGGAAGTAAGCGCGAGCCGAAAGCGGAAGCGTCGCAAAAATGAGCGCGGCGTTCGAATTGGTTTTCGGGAGGATGAGAACTGAGGAGAGAGAGAGCGGAGCCTCGACACGTGAAGGTCGAAAAAAAGGAGCTCCGGACTTTTGGAAGAGAGGAAACGTTGCAAGCACGGCGAGTCTGACGAGGGCAGACGTGAGCCGACGAAAATTGTTCAACAGCGTGCAGTGCGACCGTGTGGAACGAATTCGGAAAAGGGAGGATAAGACTTATTTCATGTTAACTGTTGACAGTGATTTTTATCCCGAAGGATTTGACAGCGGGCCTAAGAAGGAGCCCGAGTTCGCCGGCGAAGAAGCCACGTCGACGAGAGCGGTACGGAAGCCCTTCGGAGCCAGCGGAACCAAGCACGACGTGCTGTTCAAAGAAGTCAGCGAAGTTAACATTTCAAGGGTGTTGGTCCTAGTATTCAACGTTCCCAGCAGTATCTCGAGAATATGGAACGAGTCTGTGATGGACAATGGAGCTGAAGACGAAGCAGTCATTTGTATAGCGCCATGGTCGTTTTTAGGACTACTTCAAGACCAGCTCGGCAGCACTTATTCGTACACTAGGTAAGCAAACGAAGGCTTACTCATAACTTTCTCTCTCTCTCTCTCTCTCTCTCTCTCTCTCTCTCCATGCTACGTAATTTTGTTTCATGCAAATAGCAGCGCGTAAATTCTTTTCCTGTGGCGCGTCAGGCAATTACATCGGTAATGTTAACGCTTCTTGTTTTTTTTTTCCTTGCAGTTACGTACTGACGTGCATCCGTGACGTGTGAGAGCGTCGCCTGTCAAATGCCAAAAAGGTCTCAAGCTTGTCCAGAGGTTGAAGAGAATCAGGGGAAAGGCTTTATTATCCCATTTCAAAGCAAGCAATGTGGCCATAAGGACTCGTGAAGCAGTAGCCCGCGTTTCAGTTCTGAATTATAGTTTGGACAATATTCTTTAATTTTGTATTAGTACGCGGTTAAAGTACTTTTAACTATTGTTTAACCGCGTGCGAATTAATTGAGCTGTTCGCTCTGATACATTTGCTATCAAATTTGATACTTTGTATCTTTTCTGTTTATTACCGCATTTGGGTGAATTTCCTACGTGTTAGTAGGAGTTCACCCCTTTATCCAGTAAGGTCGGCACTCTTCCCGGAGTAGGAAGTTTTTTTATTATTTATTTTGTTGTTTCTTGGGGAAGGGTGTCACCATGGATAACCTTTTTTGTACCAATCTCATTAATGTTTAAATAAATTCATTTATTCCATGCACAAAGATATGTTAATTTACTCTGGTCACGTGGTTTAGTCATTTCCACTGCGCGACTCCATTTTTTACGTGACAAGAAGTTTCCAAGTTACTCATTCAACATCATAATACGTACGTGTTCACTTGTGAGTACTAACTAGCACTTGTCACAATTTTGACTGTGTAACTCGGAAACTTCTCGTTGGAATTCAATCAAATTTTAACGGTATACACAGTCTTATGTACTCTGTTATCCCTCCAAATTTCATTAATCTAGGCTTTACAGAATCTGAGTTATTATAACTTGTTGATCTTGGTGGCGGCATTTTTATTTCTGTTCATATCTCAGTTATCGTTAATATTTGAACCCATGTTCATAGGACGTTTTGTGTTTATCTTAACCTCTATAATACCCCCTTTAAGTATTTTACATTCGATGTAAATCACCCTGTATATATCTCGTTATAGCGGGAACGTTGGAAATTTTCGAAATTAGAATAACTAATCTGACAGTACATATTGTGAAGATTTAAAAACGTCTTCTTCTAACCATGAAAATAACAGTACATTTTCAGAATGGCATGATGCGGCGAAAAACTTTTACCAAGAATAGTTTAATTTGAGCCAATTAAAAGTGTGAATGTGTCAGTAAACGATGATCTCAAAGGATCTAAAGTTGGTTTTGGACGAAGAAACAGAAAATAAAGCACTTTATGAAAATTATTAAAAAATTTCAGCATAACGTTATAAAGTTCAAGAAAACTTTCTTATAATTTGTGAAATTTTAATATATTATAATCTATAAATAACCGAAGTCTGTTCGTTTGTGTCTGTGTAGCTCCAAGCGATCCTATTGGCTAATCAAAGTCACGAGGTCCTAGGCTAATCAAAATAGGATTGTATCGATTGTTACGACAGTATTATTGTTAAACTTGGTATGAGCAGAAGGATTTTAATTATTGCAATAATTTTTGTATAATAATCTTTGGATAGCAAAAACATTTTTTCTTCATTAAAATTGTAATATCCTTTCATTGATAACATGGTTTTTACATTTGAAAAGTAAAATCATGTTCCTGAACATGAAATTATATGATGACTTCTGATTTTTGAAATGTCAGTTTTCAAATTAAAAAAAAAAACAGTTTCATTCAGTTATTGCAACCTAAT
The DNA here is from genome assembly GCA_023313115.1 of Rhysida immarginata. Taxonomy (NCBI): domain Eukaryota; kingdom Metazoa; phylum Arthropoda; class Chilopoda; order Scolopendromorpha; family Scolopendridae; genus Rhysida; species Rhysida immarginata. The sequence goes on from JAHWFO010083482.1 coordinate 89,471, forward strand.
AGAGCTTATTCATCAGAGTGTCGTCGTTCCGCAGCAACCAATCACAGCGTGAAACTGGTATACAACATGGTGGCAGCAGCTTCAGCTGCCAATCAACGGCGGAGCTGAAGCTGCTGCCGCCAATCAAAGTCGGAGCTGAAGCTGCTGCCGCCATATTGTAAGGCTCATGAATAAGCTCTATTATCTTAAACCATTACTTGGAATGGGCCTTTTTCAAACGAGGAAGCGCGACATTATGGCCGCGCTCATACTTGATCGAAAACTAGGCTGTCTGTGAAGAGCAGCTTGCTGCGAAGGAATGAATGCTTATTCAGTCCCTTTTTTAAATGCACTACCACAGATATCATTGAAGGATGTAAAAGAAATTGTTAGGTCGAAGACTTAAGGAACCGAGAGAAATCTGGAAACTGTTGATCAAATCAAACTGTTCATTGTTTTCAGGATGCAAATTACAATTTTCAGGACATATATAAAAATTTTCAGTTCCTTCTTCAATGATGATCATTACTTCAAATTCATTTGACAAATGAAGTTTATTTTGTCGTCGTTGTTGTGTTGTTGAATAACCCGCAATGGACTACGTTCTTTTCAACTCATTATTATTCTTTTCCTGAGTCCAAAATACGCCTTTTTAATTCTTCATTTTTTCCCGCAAGCCTTTTGATTGTACCAACCTAGTTTCATGTGGTGTACGTTTTTATATGCCTGCTTGTGAAATTTGTAATTCTTCTATGCCCTTTTGTGTTTCATTTATCCAAGTATTGGCTATTTTCAATTTTGACATATATTTGAAAAATTTTCCTGTGAGCCTATTGGAGTTTATTCTTTCAAGATTTTCATAAAAAACTATTCTCCTTTTCCTAACGGTACAGTATCAGTAATTTTTTCAGTATGTGTGTATATTTCATTGTTGTGACGTACTTTAAATATTGACCCCAACATTTTTCTTAATATTTTTCTTTCAGCTACTTTCAGTTCTTGAGTTAACATTTTTTTGATTAGGATCAGACATTTAGCTGTATAAAGTGCTTCTGGGCGTATTACTGTTGTTTAGTGCCAAAGTTTAGCGTTGAATGATATTGACTTCTTATAGATATCTTTGGTGAGGAAATAGGCCGATTTCATCTTACTGACTCTCGCTTTAAAAGCTTTTTTCTCTGATCCGTTTTGTTAAATTCTCTTAAATACTTGACCTTTTATTTATTCTGTCAAATTGTCATATTGGGTAGTCTTGACGTTCGTCATAAACATGGTTTTTGGAATGAGATTCTTAAACTATCTCTCTTAGCTTTTTGTCATATAATGTATTATTATTTTCATTGCATGGATTGCAATAAACACTCATTGCCAGTGCGTTTACATCTTGCAAACACATATGCAAGATGTAAAATGTTATTAAGATCAATTAATTAATTGATTGATTAATTGGTCTTGTCATATTGATATAAAAATATAACAAATAATAAAACAAAAAATGAAAATAAAAAAGTAATAAAAAATAACATCCCAATATAATTTTAATTGATTTCAATTAATAAAATTTATTATACAAAAGGTATATGTTAAATTCATGAATTATATTCAATATAATTTATATCAAATTTTAATATTAATTAACGAAATAATAAATCAATAAATAAAAGTAATGATAGTATAGTGATTTTTGAAGTGATTTTCTTTAGTCATTCGTTTTGGTCTATTTCGCAACACAAATTTATTTGCAATAGCCTCCTTCTTAACTAATCTTAATTTATCAAGTGAATCCATGAAATATCCTGAGTTAAAATCCAGTGATTAAACAGTTACGTCTTTATTAATCTATAAATTAACACATACAGTGCTTTCCCGTGTGTGAATTTCACCCGTCAGCCTCGTTTTCAATCTGCCAAGGACGCCGCCATTTCTCAAGTCTCGTAAACGTGAAAAAGGCCCATTTTTATTATTCAACATAGTTTTCAACAGTGGCTTATAGAATAAAGGCAAATAGAGATTAGCTAAATTAGAGATAAAGGATTTTACCCTTTTTGGATAGGTATGCCCAATATTTTGGGAAGTGACCAAACCTATAGCTGCCGCCACATAAGTTGAACGACAGGATGACGTCATTTCTAACGCCAGTCAATAGACGTTAACGGGAAGTAATTCGCTTAGCTATTCCATGAAACATCCGCTTTCGTTTTCGAAAAATTGTTTTCGTATTTATATTTAGTTTCTATTTTCGTTTTTTCTTTTAAATAGATAAATGAAATTAATAAATTAAAAACTGACGCAGAATAGTCGACTCGAATGCAATTTGTTTTATATTGACTTTTAATAAGCTTTCCATGTTTCTACGATATCTCCACCATTACTATAGTAGAACAAGTGCATCATGGGTAAAATCCAGACAAAGCATGTTGATGAGATGACTTACTGAGCATGTCAAAAAGATCGTTCAACTTACGTGGCGGCAGCTATAATAACTTGACGTTCAACTTTAATGTTACCATAATAACACTTTAGTTCTGAACTTTGTCAGTAGATGGGACTGCCTTAACTTTAAAACCACAGTATAAGAAATAAACCGTGTTTAAAACGCGCTTTAGGTCGTTTCTGTCGAACTTCATCTTAGCGTTATTGTTTGACGCGCCGGACACATCTGATCTAGGCCCTAAGGGGTTACCTGTCGTGTAATTATTTATGTTTATCTTCTGTGTTTTACGGGTTTTGATTTGTTTACTCTGCGATGCTATAGTTGTTTGGTTTCTATGGATATTAATACGTTTTGGCTATTCTCACGGACTTCGATTTGCTTTGCAATTCGCATTTTATTTTTTGCTTTGTGAATAGGTATATTCAAATTTTGTAAGATTGGAGATAAATAGCATCAGTAGCGCCCGGGGTCACTTCCTAGTACCGTCCTTCATGCAAGGGGATGATTGTGTTTGTTGTGTGCCCGAATGGCCCGTGGATCATGCTTTTGACAACTGTGTCGTGTAATTTTTGGTCGCAGTTGACATCAGGAATTTCTGCAGTAATAATATCGTCAATTTGGTTGGGACGCAACTTTTCTTTTAGCCACAGTAAAAGATGTACGTGGGGCAAACCGCGCTTTTGCCACTCTGGAGTACGTACATGAAGCATTGAGTCTCGCCATATATTTGACATTTCGTGAGCAGAGCTGCCAACTTCCGAACTTTAATTTCAAAATCTCGAGCATAGGATAGGATAGGAGAGAATGAGCATAAAATTATGATGCAATGACAGAACATTCGTTTTATGCTATTAAACATAAAATGAGTCTTCTACTTCTTCCTTAGCTTTTTCCCATTATATGGTGTCGCTGTTGTTATATTTTGGCATTAATTTTTACGGTAGGATGCTCTCGAGACGAAATATTAGAAAAGGGACAAACACAAACATCCATGACCTCGGCAGTATTCGAACCCGCGACTCGCTGTTTCCGCGAACGATAAGACCTGCGCCTAAGCGCTCTCGGCCACCGAGCCGGGTTTGAACATAAAATGAGTATAGCAGACGATAAGGATAGGGAAGTGTCTATCGAGGAAGCAAAGGAGATACACGTGTCTCCCTTGAGCCCTCTAACAAATGTCCAGACGACTGACAAAAGTTTGTGTATTTGTTTGTGTGTTTGGAAAGGAAAGAGAAAGAACGAGTATTGATCAGGACACTTTGCAGCTAAAAGGCAATAAGCTATCCGGGCATCGGGAACATCTGAAGAACGGAAGCTTCGTCTAGAGCAGGAGGGTATAAGAACTTCTATGTCAAGGGCAAGGGAAACTTCGAAGGAAAGATGAAATCTAATGTAGGCTATCCAGTTACATTCCCCGGTGGTGAAAATAGATATTTTAATCTGAGGCAGGTCAAGCCAACAAGAGGATAAATAAAGTCCCGAGCGACGCCGGGTTTTTAGCTAGTTCTCTAATATTCTCTTTGCTTTTAGAGAATTATTCTTTTTTGCTTTGATAAAGGATAATCCCTATCCAAAACGTCAGCTTTTTATTTTGATTACTTATTTTATTTTTTAATTAATAACTATTATTCATTGTATTCCAGGGTTTTTGTGTCTCGTCCTTCTCTCCTTTATCCGTCTATTATAATTTGTGATAAATCTTTCATTTTCTAGCAATTTGGAGCTCAGTACAAACGTCTATAAGTTATTTTCACAATTATTTAATTTTTATACAATTTTGTTGCAGTTTTTAATCGTCACTTTCGAACATTCTTGAGAAACTGTTATATTCGAACAACTGTCAACAATTTAGGCCATTAATGTATAGCTATGAACTTCATAGTATGAAGATCAATTTTTAAATGAGTTCTTATTCATTACTGTCACTTTTCGTAATACCGTATTCTATTCTCATATTAGTGCTATTATAAAGTTTGCATTTCTTAATCTAAACAATTGCTCAACACACACTGTTTTATTTTGCTATGAAAGACCCTGAAATATTAATATTACTAAAGAATAGGGGAGCCCGGGGAATGTTTGGTACTGGGGTAGGTTTACACATTCCCTATAGTTAATTTACCGTTGGTCGGAGCGCACCGCCGTCGAGTCAGGAGAAACGTTACAACCACCATGTACTATCAAAACAGTCTGGAATCAGTCGCGTGTGAGAGCAGTGAAATAGACCGTATATCACCGAATTCCCGAAAACCGAAATCCCGAACGCCTAAATTGTTCAGAGTCTTGGATTAGCTAAGGCTTATAAAGAAAACGTCGAAGTGAAAACAACCGTAAGTAGATGTGCCGCTCTCCTTTTTTTGAAGTTTAGAAGACGTAGATGAAGCATGGCTGACACTCTGTTAGGAGATGCCTTATGTATTCGTTTGAACCAGTTTATGGACTACGTTTTTGAAACGTGGATTGGTGACGACGATGAAAATAATGCTAAATTTCCCAGAGATATTTGGAACCATTTTCGTACTTCGGGACCACGCAGAACAAATCATGTCGAACGCTGGCACAATTGTTTAAATCGTACGTCACGTCAGCCTATTTGAGTTTATAGAGGGGATCAAGGACCAACAAAATAAATTTGAACGCGATGTGATGATGTTGGATGTTGTTCACAACCCTCCCTGTCCAAAATTCAAAATACGTCCAATTAAAGAAAACTTAAAATTATCATATGTGAACGATTCAAAAATTGTAATGCAATTTCTAGATTGTGTGAAATATTTATCTATTAAATGAAAACCTTTGTTAAAAAATCAAAAATCTCCGTATAATTGCATTTTTTATAAACATTTTACACCAAACTGCGTTTAGTAAATAATTAATATGTAGATCTAAAACCACTGAATAATTTGTCAAGATATGACAGGTTTATTTCAATTAAAATTAAAATTTTATTTCTCTAATTTATTAAAAAACAACTTTATCAAACTGGTATTAAATTCTCGGGATTTATCTTTCGGGATTTCGGTGCTAAACCAAATAGACAACTTTTTCTGATTTTTCTTCTGGTAAGTGAATTTTCTCACTTATGTATTGGCAGTTATAGGATTTGTACAGTCATCAACAGGAAATAATCCACACGAGTTTAATACTTAATATTACATTTCATGCTAATGTGTTGTTTTAATAGCTTTTTTAATTATAATTATTTAAATTTAATAAACTTAATAATGTTAACTCTAAATGTAATATTAAATTATTAAAAATAAATTAATATTGAAACGGTAAAACTTAGAGTAAAATTCAAGTGTGGATTATTTTCTGTTGATGACTGTACCATTAGATTATCATGACTCAATATTGCTTATCCTGTTAGACTGTTCTTTTGCGATTATTTTAAGTTATTGGATTGATTGTTAATCTTATAAACAAAACTTAGAGGCTTACAACCAAACATGGCGATGGGGCAAGTTTACGCAGGAAACATGGGGCAGATTTACACATAGGTGGAGGCCATATAAAAAGTACAATGCACAGAGTGTAAGAGGTGGGCACATGATCACTGTATTATGTGCCCACCGTGCTTTTGTCCACTGCCAGATCACCGTAGACATTCTGCAAGCGCCTATGTATATCTGAGATGCCCTGGTTTTCCGCCAAAAGAAACTCAATCACTACCTGTTGTTTGAAACGCACCTCCATTGCAGACGCCACTTTAACAGCTCACTATAGCGCTGTTCACATATCGGACGTCAATGAAACTTTACGAGACGAAACGGAAATGTGTGAAAATGTTCCACAAGAAATGTCCAGTTTTTCAACCAAAATTTGCCGAGAAAAAAAATGTGTTGCATTACTTATTGAACTCCCCTCGTATAATCCTACCCCGGTTACGGGGCAAATTTAGACAGGTGAGATTACGTCAAAAGCTTTTTTTAATTTGAAAATAATATAAATTTAAGATAAAGTAAAGGCACCATACGGCATCTTAAAATTCAATGGTCAAATGAATGGAATGGAAATTGAGTGAAATAAATTTATACTAAAAATACAAAGATGATAATAAAAAAAGTGCGTAAACCTGCCTCGGTCTACCCTACTTTAAATGTTTCGACAATCTTCATATGGGGAGGCATTATGTACTGGGTGATTCTGAAAAAGTGTGTATAACTGTAAGCAATGACAGAGGTGACCAGAATGAACATTTTCTTTTAATACAATGTGGATCTGAATTTGAACGCTAACTGAGATATGAACAGAAATAAAAATGCCGCCACCAATATCAACAAGTTAATAACTCAGGTTCTGCAACGCCTAGAATAATGAATTTTGGAGAGATAATAGGTTACATAAATACGATCAAATTCGTTGGAATACGATCAAATTTTAATGGTATACAGAGTTTTATGTAACTTATTATTTCTCCAAAATTCATTATTCTAGGCATTGCAGAGCCCGAGTTATTAACTTGTTGATATTTGTGGCGGCATTTTTATTTCTGTTCATATCTCAATTAGTGTTCAAATTCGGAACCACATTATATTAATAGAAAATGTTCGTTCTGGCCACCTCTGTCATTGCTTACAGTTATACACACCTTTTCCGAATCACCCTGTAGAACTAATAAGCATGTTTTGAAAGATGAATACAAAGTGCGTCTAAAAAGTTTAGTGAATGGAAGCATAAAAAAATAGAACAAAACATGGAAACAAAATACCCTTATTCACCCTCAAAGTAACATCGGATGGACACAATACACTTTTGACATCGTTGATAAAGCTGCTGGAATGAGCCAGCGAAGGCCTCTTTTGGGATCGATCGAAGGGCTTTCACACGTCGTCGGATGTCTGGAAAGTCTGCAAAACGTGTGCCCATCAGGACCCGCTTGAGGCGAGGAACATAAAGAAGTCTGCAGGCGCTAGATCAGGCGAGTACAGTGGATGTGCGATAACTGTTACAGGGCATTGGGCCAAGTAGTTGCGTGTGTAAGCCGGCGTGCTTTGTCATGCAACAGACTCCACTTTCCACTCCTGTTGTGGGCAAACACCTGAACCAACATTGCATTCGTTTCTGTGGCCGTTTTTCCCAATTTGTAAAAAAAACTTTCATGTTTATTCGTTGCTCCATTTCCATTTGACGTCAGTTTTGGCTCACTCGTTGTTCGACTGCCCGCATGCGTGTGACCGCATTTTTATCTTGCGTTGCTTTTTAGACGTACCTTGTATATAAATTATTTACAGTTTTATTACTTCAGAAAACAAATATGCAGGACTTTGAAACAGTCGCTGCATTCTTATATAAAACTGTAAAATCTGTTAAATCTGACTCTTGAAAAAATTCTTGCAACGATTATGAGTAATAGAAAATTAACGTATCAGTAGGTCCGTGATATTATTTCACAGATCTTTGCTATAATGATTTTTAGCTCGAATATTAATTTAATATCTGTGCATTCCAAGCATTCCTAGTAAAAATTCAGCTATTGTAGCTGTGATCATGAAATAAAAAAACAGATTACAACATGTAAGGGTTCTATTCATAAGATATATTCCTTTGATTCCCCCGTAAAATGGCTTGAATGACGAAACAAACATTTTAATTTTCTTTGATCTATAAATAAATAATTTAATCTGAATCTTCAACAACAAAATAAATTGATAAATAAAAAGGTGTAAGAACATTGACTGACAAAATTCTATCGTGTAGAATAGCAATATTAAAGCTTTCTTTGATCTGTTATTGATTTTAATAGTAATTTTCTATGAGCTGTTGTTGATTGAAAAGAATTACAAGTTATAAGCCACGATTTAAAATCTTTATTATTTTTTTTCTTCTAAATGTTACATAATTTCCAAGTAATTATTGTTTACGTAATAACGTTAAATTTGCATTATTATTAATATATTTAACCTAATTCATATCTTTTTTTTTATTCTTAATCTCTTTTTAATGCATGAGGTCAGTCATTATGCAACCTAAACCACTGAGATATGACTGCCTGTAAAAATTCAGATGCTAGTTTCCTTTTTTAAATCTAAACATTTATGCATTATTATATTCCCACCAATACACTTCAGCTCTTTCAATATTATTAAAATAAACACTCATTAAGAGAATGAACCAAGAAGAAAAGTACACAGTTGATGAAAAAAAAAGCAACCAACACATCTAAGAGTTTAAATTTTTAAGATGATGAATAAGAATTAAATTTGCTTTTCAAGTACATTCTCGCAATCCTCTGAAAGAGAAGGTTCCAAATCAGTGTTTCTCAACTCGGTCCCTGGTAGCAAGTATATGAGGAGGTAACTTTCAAAACGTGATTTGTCCATCGGATATGGAACCGAAGAAAGATGTACATTTTTGATTTTCACGAATTCGGTAAATTTTTGTGAATTCTATAAATGTAGAAAGATGAAAGGGATTCCACTGTATGAAATTATTAAGCTTTCACAGATAAATGAAGCTTACAAAATCTTAATTTTTTTGATGAAAAAGGGGTGCATGAACCACGTGGACAAAACAAGTTTTGAAAGTTACCTCCTCATATCGAGCTGCCATGGATTCTCCTTGGATTTATCATTTTAGTTTTCTAAGATTTTTTATGAATAAATGTTCTATAGTGGAAATATTCTGAAGAGAATAATATTCTAGAATATGTCGAAAAGGTCAGATCCACAAATAACATATACACAGAAAATATCACGGTGTATGTCACGAATTTGAGTTCGTTAAAAAGTTCCTTACTGAATTCTATATTTTGTCTGTCCGCACGATTTTCAAGGTACGGGACGTACGATATATGAAATTAATGCCTCTTTCATCGCTGATTACGAATTTCGCATCCAAATTTCTGTGATTCACGAGATATGGCCAAAAATTCGAATTTTCGAAAAACGCTGTATCTCGAAAATGGCGAGTCACCGCAAAATGGAACCAAAACAGGTTAATAGTACATATCAATAAATTTTTGTATTCACAAGTGGTCAATAAACCGGCGGATGCTATCGAAAAATCAATATTATTGACAAAAAATCGATATTTAAGATATATATATAAAACAGCTGAAATGTATACACTCATTCATTCATTCATTCTTCATTCATTCACCACGAAATCTCCGTAACTATGAAGCCTACAAACTTGAAATTTGGCAAGTATATTTCTCTTGTCTTCTAGGTGCTCGCTAAGAAACGATTTTATTTTTTCTATCTTCATTTCCATTATAGTTTATTTTTAGGTGGTATTGGTTATTACCAGCGTTAAAAAATTGTGACTTTTGCTTTGTTTAATGAAGACTTTAGCGATTGTTCCGTGAAGCAGCATCAACAATGAACTGACCTTTTATCTTTTATCTGAACTAGGTCAATGCCCGTCGCGTCGCTGACGGTAGATGATAAACGGTCAAGACCGTTGTACCTGTCACAACCGAGCAGTGGGCAAATCAACTGCAGCTCAGGAATACAAATACGATTCGCAATTCAAGTTGTATTATTTTTATTTTTAGAATCATTTAATACACAAAGGGATGTAACAAGGTGCACATGAACATAGACAATGTTAAGTAGAAATGCTTGGATAGACCACATCTTAACACAGTATCCTTCATCGTCTTCGTAAACTTGATAATCAAGGAAAATTTTGATTTGTTGCGCTGAAGTTGCTGGAGACAATGCAACGTACAGTTGTCCATGAGAGAACCCAGGTTGCGGGAAGTACAATCCTAAATCATGAACTGTCTGTCCTTTGCGCTTTAAGGCTGGTTTCCATTTAGCGTCGGTTTGGCGTCTCGTCATGTGCGGCGTCCTTTTTGCTGCGGCGTCCTTTTTTGCAATCGTCACCTGTGAGACACGCCCTGATTAGCACGCGAGCGCGGTCGTTTTCCATTTAGCGACTTTCAACCGTTATCCTGACTCTGGTCTGATCTGATTGGTCGAGTCACTGCAAACAATTGTCGCTCTCTCAAGGTGATGGAAAAAGAGGATATCAACCACTCCGATCAAGTTCACGCTTTGAATTTATTACCATATCATTTTTACTTTATAAATAAATGATTCGCCAAATTTTTATAACCTGTTTATTAATAAATTCACGAGGGAAAAGTCGCGAGAACCCGTATCGGCGAACAACAGCTACGGCAGCCAGGATTCTCCATATGAATCGGCGAAGACAACTACCCAGAATCCATAGCGAAGTAGATCGCACCTGATTGGCTAGATCAAAAAGACGCCTTAAAATCTAGCCATGCCAGATCTTGAAAAGACGCGTGACCGACGTCGGACCGACGCCGAACAGACGCAGACGCTTAACAGACGCTAATTGGAAAACGAGTGCGTTTTTCAAAAAATTCCCAAAAGAGACGCAGACGCCTAACAAACGCCAAACCGACGCTAAATGGAAACCAGCCTTAATTGTTGTCATTGCAAAAGCCAACTGAACTGGAAATTGGCGGCGTCGTATTTGAAATGGCAGGGCAGACTCGTGCGTAATCAACGGGATTCGAGGAATAGCAACTACTTTGTCTTTGTGAGATCCTGTCAATATTGTTGCCAGTAAGCAATTGCGCTTTAGCTGTAGGATTTGCAGTCGTGTTCCGTTGCAGAGCCCCTCTTCCTCATTGAGGTTGCGAATAGCATGATTGGTGCTCCCACTTTTAGACAAAGTTTGTGGAGGCATTCCAGATATGGTGCTTATCCTTCATTGGGAAGTAATCAACCGATACGATGACATTCTTCTCTGAATACGGAAAGTATACAAACCATCACATGCATTTGAACAACGCGATACTACAGCAACGCTTTCACTAACTGACGCACCCATTGACGTAGAAGCAAATATACTGTTGTACGCACGGATGCCTTTCATAAATCTTGGGTTGGACAATGCTGTACGTATTCTTGTGGTAGTTCATTTGGAGGAACTAAAGCTACTTTGCTATTGAGACAGCACACCATAAACGACTCATCTTTCCATTTTTGTGCTCCGCAATGCACGCACATCATGGATCGTGTGCCAATTGAGTGAAAACTTTCTTCTAAATGGACAAAATCCTCTAAACGGTGAGTCGCTATTCGCCTTGTAGGGTTCGGTCGGACTTGAGCGCATGATGCGCAGCATTGGCTGGTGTTTTTTTCACATTTTTGCTTTAGCATAATGACTTGACGTATGTCAGCTTCTGTAAGTTGCTGCCGTTGTCTGCAATATATAAGAGCTTGACTTCTGCTCTTTAGTCGTCTGCTACGTTGTTCAACAGTTTTTTTGTTTTCAGGAGCAGCAAAGGCTTTTTCCAACCCTTTAATACTATTGTATCGTCATGTAGATGACATCTCCGAAATTTGCCCATTTTGTTCTCTTTCGTGAAAGTGGCGTTGATGTTCTCCTGGATCATCTTCTCGTTTACAGTCTAACTCAGTAATTTGCTACGGTTTTTTTCCACCGTAGAATAGCTTGATATGTGCTCTTTAGCCGTCTGGTACGTTGTTCAACGATTTCTTCGCCTTCAGCAGCACCAAAGGAATCTTCAGTCTCGCTAACGCTATTGTATTTTTGTTTTTTGGGTGGCATTTTGTCGTTTTGAATGTTTCCCTAATAAATATGAGGTAGGTGAGATAAAGAAACATTATCTAATTTCATTTATTGCTCTCAGGATGTTCACTATTAACCTTGAAATCCCTTCGTTTGTGACTTCAAACCTTAACCACAGTGTTTTCTACCTTACGAAGTTTTAATTACTAATTATATGTTGAAAATTTTCGACTGGTATAGAATATTTTACCGTCTGATTATTAACTTGATACCGCTTTTTTATTGTTAAGAATGGGGAAGTTAAATTGTTGATCCTTTCATTATAGTCTGCGATTTATAATCGTTTAGCTTCTGGCGTCATTTGCTTCACTTTAAGCAAAATATATATATATATATATATATATATATATATATATATATATATATAGGCCTCGAGATCGTAGATTGTAGTGACCTCTTGTGGCGTGTTTGTAAAAAACGAAAGTGATAAACACATACAGCTTCAATCAATTATGGAAAAAATAAGAGAGTTGGAAGGACCATTTGTTGCGTTTATGAATGCAGCAACACGTAAGGAAAAGATACGGAGGCATCATTCTATTTATTTCCAAACGAGAAATGGCATCAAGACAGAAGGAAAAAATGAATCCAAGCTATAAAAAGAGAGAGAATAAAATGTTTATTGTTTTAAATTTTATATTACTGAATATTTAATTAAATTACTATTTTAATGTATGATTTATTTTCATTTCATGACCCCACAGACTGGTACCAACGTAATACTCGAAAATATACTCCAGACATTTCGTTGGCAACAAGAAAAGTGACAACCCAAATCATCCATCATATTTGCTCACAATATTTATCCATAAAAAAAAACAACAGAATAACTCTCAGTTCTAGCTGAACAATATTATACACGCCTTTTAAAACTGACCAAGCGAAGGTAAACCGATATGAAGATACATAGTGGAACATGAGTTTTCCCATTATCTCTTTCCTGGTTAGTAAAATTAAACTACTGATGCTACATGTTTACATTTTTGTGACTCCCCTGCTTTACGCTCACATAAATAACCTACTATGGTTTTTGCTTCTGTAAGCTGAATAAAAACAGAGTACAGTCATGGACAAAAAAAACGCTCCCTCACTCTGTGCTGCTATATTTTTAAATGAGCGTTTACTACTTTTGCCACTAGGGGTCTGATATCGATTAGCATGTCAGTTTTTCTGCTGTATTTTGATTCCAAATGCACCACACAGAAATCTAATGATAAAATTTAGATTTAATATTTCTTTCAATTGACTTTTGGATAATGATTGTGAACAATATTTATTGCTTTGTTATTGTTAACTTTAAAATGTTTTAGAAAAATAGTCCGTACGGAAGAAAATAGGATGGTAGGATTTTATTGGTTAAAAATTTAGATAATTTTTTGACTGAACTAAACGATATCAGACACCTAGTGGCAAAAGTAGTAAACGCTCATTTAAAATATAGTAGCATCGAGTGAGGGAGTGTTTTTTTTTTGTCCATGACTGTACAAATGAATATAATCCTTTAAACGTTTAACACAGTTTTTCTTAAAGTGAACCTTTAGTCAAAAACAATTTTTTGATATTTTATACATCTAAGTCTAAAAACACTAGTCCGCGTGGAAAAAATTCAATACCTGCAAGGGTCTACAATTTCAATATCTACCTTTATTTATTAAATAGCATTTTTAGACGAAAAATTATAGCCCATGGTGGCCGCCATCTTTCCCCGAATGCGCAAAGGAACACAGGAATTTCGTGACGTCAGGTATGGCCTGCGCAAAACAAGGCCAACTATAGATGAGAACGCGCAACTGCAACAAGCGATCCCGCTTTAAGAAATAACGTGGTTTACTGCATTGCTTATGGCTGTAATAATAGGTCTACGACAAACAAAACTTGCAGCTGGCATAAGTTGCAGCTAAAAAATCAACAAATGTTGAAGCAATGGTTGCATAATATTAACAGGGAAAATTATCCAGTAAATGAAATAGTCAGGATGTGTTCGGATCATTTTACTGAATCCTGTTATTTGAGAGATTTCAAGGCAGAACCCTGAAGCCGGACGCGATACCAACGGTTTTCGTTCATCGGCAACCTGAACAAACGCCAAGGAGAATACTATCCAAACAGCTCCAGAAATACAAAGACCGATTTGAAGTAAGTTTAAAATTCAAAATGAAATGTCAGTATTTCTTATATGCATTACGGTAAAAGGAACGAAGTTAAAATACATCGCCGAACTTGATTGCATTAGGCTTAACACGCGAATGATAAAGTAGATTACTGTTAATCTTTACCCAGTTGGCGATATTAATTAATTTTTACAAAAACAGAGGAAAAAAACTGTAAGTAATTCTTAATATTTATAATCCATTGAACGTTGAATATGGTTACTGTAAAACTAACGGCGACATAAAATCACTGTTTTGGCTTCCATTTCTCCCTCTCTTTACCTTAGACATGGGATTATGGCGCCGAAACTTTCTTTCGTCAAGGTCCGCAAGATCCAGGGTAGAGATGTCAAGATCCGGATAATTCAAGATCCGGATATCCGGATCTTTTTTTCGGAACTAGGTCCGAGATCCGAGATACGGATCTTGGATCCAAGATCCGAGATCCGAAATTCGGATCCTTATCAAGAAATTATGTATATGCAAATTTTTTTATATATTTGAACTCGACTATTGCGATTGTGATAGCCTGAGTCCTCCTAAGTCCTAATTAGTCCTAATACGCATCCCAGTTAAAGGATCTGAGATCCGAAATCCGGATCCGATATCCGACATTCGAAATTCGAATCCGATATCCGACATTCGAAATTCGGATCCGAAATCCGAGATCCGGATACGAGACCTGGATCCGGATATTTCTAGATCCGAATCCGGATATTTTCAGATCCGGATCAGAAATCCGGATCCAACAGACATCACTAGTCCAGGGCATCACCATATAGCAAAGTTCCTCAATTTTTTCATAGAAAGGGTAGTCCGAACTCATCAATTTGAAGGACACCGCCGACGAAAGCTCCCCTAGCATAACTATCCAATGCAGCAGCCACAGTGCCAACAATGGAGCTCGTTTACGTTGACCTTGAAAACCGCTTCATCTCCATAAAATATACATATATCGTATGGCTCCATACATGAATTTGCTATGGCTATTCCTCTTCGGCTCATTGTGTCGTCGTTCATAATGGCCAGTTCCTGCAAGGGTCTACAATTTTGAAGCAGTTAATTTCCTTAACAGAACACTGTTTAATGTCCTCTCCAGAACTGAGATATTGTCCATTGATTCTGATGACGCGAGAGGTAATCACTTTACTACAGTCAATTTCTCAGTACAGTATCAGTAAACACTTTCTTTTGCATCTCATTAGGAGCCACAAGGAACACAATTGTCCTTTTCAAATTCTCAATCTTCTCTCTCTCGATCACCTTCGCTTTCCTCCTCCTTGTTTTTCTCTGCGCGCGCAATTACGCTGCTTCCTATTTCGCTTTCGACCTCATCTCCCTTTGACCAAATCTTATTTATTAGATCTGAATCCTTGTATTTAACGTCAAGAGATGGCGTTGCTACCTTCTCTGCTGTAAAGCTCTATATATATATACTGGGTGAGTCAAAAGTCGCAGTACACCCTGTTTTTTCGAAAACCTTGCAGGAATTGAGAAATCTGAATATTCTAGTAAGGTGTGGGTGAGGTGGTCTATCTTTTACGGCATGTATTGAACATGGCCGCCATCTTGAAATCGGCCATCTTGAATCTAAGTCAATTTTTTTTAAATAGAAAGGGGGTCGTGTGATATATCAAATAACATCAGCATTTTCTGACAATTTCATTCCTGTAAACAGATTTGAAGTAGCAGTTATGGTTCAAAAGTTACGACACATTTTGTTTGGAATTACAGGCTGGAATGTTATTTAATGTCTTCAACATGGTATCCCTCTTGGTCAAGGCACACTTGAAGGCGCTGAATCCAATCGTCATGCACTCGCAGAAGGATTTCCGCAGAAATGCTGGCACACGCTTCTTCAATGCATTGCTGGAGATGATGTTTGTTTCTGATTTTCTCTGCATATACGAATTGCTTTAAATGTCCCCACAGATAAAAGTCAAGTGGTGTGAGATCAGGTGATCTGGGTGGCCATTCCACAGCACGGATGCCATTGATGAGCATTAAGGATTCGTACGATCGATGACTGGCTGATTCCATATTCTGCTGACAAACGTCGTGTGCTGCGATGTATGCTCTTGGCAAAGGACGCCAAAACCATTGTTGAGGTTGTCTCGTCAGTAGCATCTATTGGACGGCTACTTGGTGCCTTGTCAACCACAGTCCCAGGTTCTCGGAATTTCTGAATTAAGCACTTGGCAGTGTTGTGTGAAATTGGAGGTCTTTCTGGGTGCCGGTTGTTAAAATCTGCAGCTATGACATGGAAACTTCGTTCTCCAGACATCAAAATTACCTCAATTCTCTCCTCCGTGGTCAAAGCCATCTTCAGTTACCTGCTACAAAATGAAACAAAATGTAATGTAACTTTTGAACCATAACTGCTACTTCAAATCTGTTTACAGAAATGAAATCGTCAGAAAATGCTGATGTTATTTGATATATCACACGACTCCCTTTCCATTTAAAAAAACTGACTTAGATTCAAGATGGCCGATTTCATGATGGCGGCCATGTTCGGTACATACCGTAAAAGATAGACCACGTCACCCATACCCCTTACTGGAATATTCAGATTTCCCAATTCCTGCAAGGTTTTCGAAAAAACAGGGTGTACTGCGACTTTTGATTCACCCTGTACAAGTATGGATAACTGAAGCCATTTTCGCCATTTTCGCCATTTTTGGCCTTTTCGTAGGCTTAACTACGTATTAAATTCTCGAAAATCACTAGTTTTTTATGCAACTTAACGCTCATAAGTATACATAAATTACATAAAAAACGAGTGATTTTCGAATTTTAATAAGCAGTCTATAGTGAGTGAACCTACGAAAAGGCCAAAAATGGCGTCAGTTGTCCATACTTGTATATATACAGCTTTATTCTGCTTTGTTCAGATGCCCATTAATGCCGCCTTGCTTCCCTACAGACATTAACATCACAAATTTCTGTGACATCCTCACCGACCTCCTTCAATGCACAGCCATCGGAATATCTACATCGTCCCTCCAATTCTTTGTTACCAGGTGACAAGTTTGGGTGTCGCCAACACCCTCGAAGCCCTCTAACTAGGCTTCCAAATGGTTTATGAAACTCGTCAACAAATTTACACAGTGACCCGGGCAATGCTGGGTGCCTCTGCCAGAGTATACAGGGTAGTCCATTTAAGTGTAGACATGGAAAAAGCATTGTACGGAAAACTTTGCCGAGACAAAATATATTATTTTTAAAGGGCAAATCTTTCTCTTCTAAAATCAGCCCTCCCCCCCCCCCCGCCCCCAGTGGGTAGGGTAGGTGGAAACTTTGATATCTTAAATAGGATTCCCCTTTTTATTACAGATTCGGATTCTATGGGAAAAAATACATAAAAAATAAGGAGAGTGAAATTTTTGATAGAAATCGCAATTTCTTGCAGATTTAAATGATGCAAAAAATTTCGAGAAAGATATTAATTCAGCACCTTAAAATAATCATCCTGGTTGATTATGTGGCTAACCCGCAGTTGCAAATTTCAAAAATTATGTAGAGCCTGTTTTCCAGACGTCAGCAACATTTCGCTTTGAGACATTCTTTTGCCACGTGTTTTTCTAACTCCAGAGCCACATTTTAATTTAGACATTTTTGATTGCATAAGATAAAATTGAAATGATTTTGATTTATTTATTTAAATGCAGAAGAAATGTTGACGATGCTTTTGCTTTGTTTGCTGAGTGCTTTCCAAACGATGCTCGATCGCATGTTTTTTTTACAATCTTGTTAAAGCTTTCACTATCAATGGAAATTTCCAATCTAAAAAAAGAATACGCAGAAGAACTGTCACTGGAGAAGCTAATGAAGTAGCTGTGCTAGCCGCTGTTGCCCACAATCCTCATGCAAGTACTCGAGACATAGCTACCAATTCTGGAATTTCACGAAATAGTATCCTCAGAATACTGCATCGTCATAAGTTTCATCCATTTCATATTTCAGTGCGTCAGGAACTTCATGGCAATGATTTTCATAATCGAGTAATGTTCTGTTTATGGGCACGTGAAGACATCCTTAGAGACCCAATTTTTTTCCGTAAAGTACAGGGTCTTTTTAATTAAAGTTCCATTTCGACATGGCCATAAAAAAACTACTGGACCAAAAGCTATAATACTTGGTAATATTATACATGAGGGCATGGTAAGTTCATACCCACCGAAAAAAAATTAGTTCAAAAGGTCACCACCAGCATGGAATGGCGCTCTATCCAATATTCGTATACGAAATTAGACACGAAGACACAGGTTAACAAGTCTTTAATCGTTACTAAAATTAGTTACATGTTGAATGTGGCCTCCACCATTTACTGAAAGCAGGTTATGGTCAAAATGGAACTTTAATTATAATGACCCTGTATTATTTTCAGAAGAGTCCACCTTCACCAACCACGGCGGCGTTAATCGACACAACATGCATTTCTGGAGTGTGGAAAATCCACACGAGTTACGACAAGTTGAACATCAACGTCCCTGGTCGGTTAACGTTTGGTGTAGAATAATAGGTGACAAATATTGGTCTCTATTTTATCGAAGGTACTTTGAACGGCATTCCTACAAGATAAACTGCCAACACTACTTGAATATGTAAGCGTGGATTTTCGATCAAGAATGTGGTTTCAGCATGACGGTTGCCCAGCTCACCATTCTGTACTATCAAGACAGGCATTAAATCACAAGTTCAGTGATTGATGGATCGGGAGAGGTGATCCGGTTGTGTGGCCTGCCCGGTCGCCAGATTGACATCGCCAGATTTTTGTTTGTGAGGTTTCTTAAAGAATAAAGTTTATCAACAAGTACTAACAGCTCGTGAAGACATGAAAGAATGAATAAGGAATGCGTGGGCTCAAATTTCAATGATACACTATTAAGTTGCGTAAGGGCATTTGATGAGCGAATCAATAAGTGAATTGAAGTTGGAGGTCAAAATTTCGAGTACTTGCGGTAATAAAATAGTGAGAGGCAAAGGGACTCACCTTAAACAAGCACGCCGATGGAAGAAATAACTACTATGTCCACGTCTTTGTTCCTGGCTAACGCAATAAATCGCAATGGTCTGCCTTGAAAAATCAAAATTAACCCGATTTCGTCATCTGTGGCGAACCACAAAAATTGTTTCAGGCAAAACTTTATGTATTATTAAGTACCGAAAGGTGCTTTATGCTATCAGTTTGGGGAAACGTGTCTGTCTGTCTGTATCGTTATCTTACTCCTTCGAGGGAGTTTTGCGCCACCCCTATGTCTTAAAGACTGCTGTATGATGGTCGCAGCAGCCGGGACCGACGGCTTTACGTGCCCTCCGAAGCACGGCGGGAGATGGAAATTCCAGGTGGTTACCCAACCTGTGATTAGCCGCGCCCAAGGTTGCTTAACTCTACCACTGCATTGACCAAGGCCAGACAACTGGACTACGGCTCCCCCCCTGTCTATCTGTAACTCTAACTCCTCCGAAGCTTTGAAAGATTTTCAAAATCTGTTTTCGTCAGTCGATGAATATGGTTCATGGGACGAACAAATCACAAATACTTCAATCTAAATCGGTTCAATAGTACGTGCACAGATGGTACCTTCACGACCCCACCTAGCAATTTTCAATGGAGAGATATATAAAGTAATATATCAAACAATCGTAATGACGAGATAGAAGCAGATATAAATTACTATTTTCGCTAATTGATAAATATGGTTCAGGAAATGAACCATTTTGAAAATTGTTGTAATCGAAACAATGACACGTGCTCTAATGGTACCCTTATGACACCCTCAAAAATTTTCAATGATAAAATATGGCATGTAATATATCAAACGACTTGGAATGATGTGTCATGAATGAATATAACGTAAAATTATTGATAGGCGAAATTGGTACAAAAACAACTGGTTTAGTAGAACCATTATGGTTAATTGGAACTTTCAATGCTAAAATATGGCATGTAATACACTGAGTGAGCATATTATTATGACCACTTGACAAGTTTATGCAAATGGGCGCACGGACGTCGCCACAATGTTGCTAGCGGGCTGGACCAATATAAAAAGGGAAGCTGATTGTCGTCGACAACAGTAGACGTGTTCCATTCTTCAACTATGGGTAAACGACGTGATTTAACAGCCTTCGAACGCGGGATGATTGTAGATGCTCGGAGCTATGGAGCGAGTATCAGCGAAACAGCAGCATTCGTGGGGTGCTCAAGAGCAGCCGTCTTTAATGTATTTAAAGACTGGACGGTTAGCCGGAAGACGGGGTCTGAACGTTCGCATTGTGACCGCCCGCGGATGGTTGATGATCGGACAGAACGGAGAATGTCACGACTGGCAAAGGATAACAGAAGGGCAACTGTGCATCAGATGACTGCTGACTTTAGTCAGGGGTCCTCCAAAACGGTCTCTGAATGTACTGTCCGCCGCACATAGTATCGCATGGGATACGGAAGTCGAAGAACTGTCCGCACACCTTTGCTGTCTGCAGCCAACAAGCGGAAACGACTCCAATTCGCTCAGAAGCACAAGGACTGGACTATCGATCAGTGGAAACAAATCATGTGGTCTGACGAGTCACGATTCCAGTTACATCATGCAGATGGCCGCGTGAGAATCTGGCGGAAACAGCATGAAAGCATGGACCCCGCATGGTCCGTACAACCCTTCAGGCCGCTGCGGGCTGTGTTATGGTCTGGGGAATGTTTTCCTGGCATGCGTTGGGTCCGTTAATACGTATTGAACAACGTCTGGATGGCACAGCATACCTCCGTTTCGTGGCCGATCAAGTCCATCCTGTCATGTTGAAGGCTACCCCAATGGAGATGTATGCTTCCAGCAAGACAATGCGCCATGCCACAGAGCTCGTATTATGCTGGAGTGGTTCCAGGAACATGACGGGGACTTTACCTTACTTCGGTGGCCCCCACAATCCCCAGATCTCACTCCAATTGAGCATTTGTGGGACGAAGTCGAACAAACCATCAGACGGCTGGATCCACCACCGTCCAATCTAGCACAACTAGACCGTGCTGTCCATCAGGCATGTGGTGTCAGATTCCTCCCATAACCTTTCAACATCTCGTGGAATCAATGCCACGAAGAATCACCGCAGCATTAAAGGTGAAAGGTGGCCCAACGAGATACTGACAGGGTGGTCATAATAATATGCTCACTCAGTGTATATCAAACGACTTGGAATGAGGTGTCATGAAAGAATATAACGCAAAATTAATGATGGTCAAAACTGGTTTCAAGGAACCTGGTTTAGTGGAACCATTATGGTTCATTGGAACTTTCAATGCTAAAATATGGCATGTAATATATCAAACGACTTGGAATGATGTATCATGAATGAATCATACGTAAAATTAATGATAATCGAAATTGGTTTCAAGGAACCTGGTTTAGTGGAACCATGGTGGTTCATTGGAACTTTAAATGCTAAAATATGGCATGTAATTTATCAAACAACTGGGAATGATGTGTCATTAATGAATAAAACGTAAAATTAATGATAGTCGAAATTGGTTCAAATGTACGTGGATTAATGGTTTCTTTATGGTCCATTAAAAAATTACAATATTAACATAGGGCGGTTTAAAATACAGTTCCGCGAATGGTTTAGTTTAACCTTTCGGTACTTGGTTATGTCATTCCTTAATGGTTTATTAATTACCGAAAACTTCTTTATGCTATCAGTGTGGGGAAACGTGTATGTCTGTCTGTCTGTCTGTAACTCTAACTCCTCTGAGGCTATGAAAGATTTTCAAAATCTGATTTCGTCAGTCGATGAATATGGTTCATGGCACGAAGCAGTCACAAATATTATCTAAATCGGTTCATTGGCACGTGCAGAAATGGTACCTCTATTTTCCCGCCTATTAATTTTCAATGGGAAGATATATTGAGTAATATATCAAACAAATCGTAATGACGAGTTAGAAGCGGTTATTAATTACTATTTTCGTCAGTCGATGAATATGGTACATGGCACGAACCAATCACAACTATTATCTAAATCGGTTCAATAGCACGTGCACAAATGGTATCTTCACGACCCCACCTAGCAATTTTCAATGGAGAGATATATAAAGTAAAATATCAAACAAATTGTAATGACGAGATAGAAGCGGATATAAAAATACTAATTTCGCCAAAAATTAAATATGGTTCCGGAAATGAACCATTTTGAAAATGGTTGAAATCGAAACAATGACACGTGCTTTAATAGTACCCTAATGACACCCTCAAAAATTTTCAATGATAAGATATGGAATGTAATATATCAAAAGACTTGGAATGATGTGTCGTTTCATTGTAGAGTTCATTTTCAGAGTTTTCAATGATATTGACACTCTACCCGAATATCTGACATATAAAGTGCATGGTGTAATTATGTTTTTTTTTCCCCATTTTTTGAATTATAAAACATTTTTTCCCATTAAATAAATTATATTGCCGACAACATCTCTTTACGTCGAATGTCCAAATGTCGGTGAAATGCAGGCATTTCTCCGTCGGTTAAATTTCCGTTCGGTCATATGTCCGTCGGCGAAATGTCCGTCGTTGAAATGTCCGTTCGGTGTAATGTCCGTTCGGTCGAATGTCCGTTCGGCCAAATGTCCGTTCGGTCGAATGTCCGTTCGGTCAAATGTCCGTTCGGTCGAATGTCCGTCGGCCAAATGACCGGGTACCGTCATGAATGAATATAACGTAAAATTAATAATAGTCGAAATTGGTTCAAAGGTACGTGATTAATGAATCATTACTGTCCATTAGAAAGTTACAATATTAACATTGGGCGATTTAAAATATGGTTCCGCAAATGGTTTAGTTTAACCTTTCGGTACGTGGTTATGTCATTCCTTAATGGTATGAAAATTCCTTAATATTCCTTAATATCTGTAATAAAAAGGGGGTTCCTATTTAAGATGTCAAAGTTGCCACCCGCCTCACCCACTGGAGGCGGGGGAAGGCTGACTTTAGAACAGAAATTTCCCCTTTAAAAATAACATTTTTTGTCTCGGCAAAGTTTTCCTACAATAATGGTTTTCGAGATATTTCCATGTCTACATTTAAATTGACCACCATGTATATGTAGAAGAATTTTTGTCGGTTTGCTTGTTTGTTTCTTATACAAATCGACAGTTTCATTCCAATCTTGATGAAATTTTCCACACTAGATCTTCAAAGCAAGAGGAAGGTCACTGTCTCACTCAGTTTTTGAAAAAATAATAATTATCGACAATAATCGATATTCATAATGATGGTAGGGCATACAGATAAGAGGTATTTCATGACCAACAATGCAAGGCAAAGTTTGTGCAACAATAGGCCTGTCGTGTTTGTATCAACAATGGTATCAACATGCAATTCACCAATAATAAGCACGGACCGATAATATATATCTAATGACCAGCAATGCAAGTCAGTGTGTGCAATATATATATATATATATACTAGCAAAGGTACCCGGCGTTGCCCGGGATAATTACACTTAGATGTAAACAGAACAATCTCAAAAAATTAAATTAAATTTTGCAATATCTTAAAAATAAACACATGAAAATGCTTAGAATTAATACAGTAAAAATTCTTAATGAAAATTCTAAAAAAAACTTTTTAAAGGCTCACAATGGCTGGACCTCCAAGGATGCCACTGCTATTTTAAATAATTTCTTACTCACGTAATCTTACCTCAGATGTATACTTAGTGTTGTTGCAATTTCCACTCTTCTCTCGATGTGTTGAAGCAAAATTTGGCCATTCATCTCTTTGTGCAGTCTAGCGGTCGCGGAATCTTCTATTTACTTGCTTCCCATTTGCTCAATACATCACGGAGCTAAAGGAGTGCTTCCTCTCTCGTCTTTCCACTCTTTCTCAATAGTCTGCTAACTCTCCATTGTCTCCATTTACTGATCATTTTTAAAGATTTTCAAGAAATTGTTAAGTACTAAGAACTCTCTTTTCTAAGAAAAGCCTGAATAACAGGAATTCTATGCATTGTTACAAATTGAAACTTATCCATATTGCATTGTTATAATTCTTGGAAAGGACTGCTTTATCATTGCATCATCATTTTGAGCTCATTGTTATTGGTGAATTGCGTGTTGAAACCATTGTTGATACCTATTGTTGCACAAACTTTTATTTGCATTGTTGGTCATGAGATATATATTGTTGGTCCGTGCAGAGTGTTTGTGAATTGCGTGTTGATACCATTGTTGCAAAAACTTTGTCTTGCATTGTTGGTCATGCGATATTTCTCATTAATATGCCCTGCTATAACCATGAATATCGATTTTTTATCAATAATTATTATTTTTTCGAAATCTGAAGTAGACAGTGACCTTTCTCATGCTTTGAAGGTCATGTATGCGAAATTTCATCAAGATCGGAATAAAACTGTAGATTTGTATAAAAAACGTACAGACCCACCCACAGACAGACCCACAAACATCCTTCTTTATATATATAGATAAGGATCATTAAGCCATGTAATGAAGATTCCATTCCACCTCTGCGAATTATAAAACTAAACTGAATTTTTAACAATGCATAGAATTCCTATTATTCGGGCTTTTATTAGAATTGATAGTTCTTAGAACTTTATATTTTCTTGAAAATCTTTAAAAATGAGCAGTAACTGTGGATAATGGAGAATTAGCAGACTATTGAGAAAGAGTGGAAAGGCGACAGAGAAAGCATTCTCTTCGCTCTGTATTGGTTTCGGCAGTGCAAGAGGTGAGCGTGTCAACAGAAGAAACGGTGACTGCTAAACCACACAAAGAGATGAATGGCCAAGTTTTGCTTCAAGACGTCGAAAACAGAGTGCATTTGCAACAACAGATTACCATGTAGTGAATAACCCCACTCAGATTGATGGAATTGCAGAGCACACAGACACAAACGATTATGTGCATGTGTTTTAACGAAGTTATTGTTTCCATATAGTTCCAGATCAACGCCGGGAAAATATTACTGCCATGGAAACCGTAATGATGCAACAATATTTTCAAGATGCTGCAATGATAGAATGTTCTGTTTCCATGGCAGGAATTATTATTAATTATTATTAATAACCAGAAAATGTGTATAATAATAAGATATAGATAAGGCAGTCTCTCTTGAGGAGGCCAATTTTACCCTTGGAATAAGTAATCTTTAGTAATCAGTACAATTAATCATAAGGAAAGAAACAACCTCTCGTCCACAAAAGCAGTTTAATTTCGGTCTCTTTAAGACCATTATTCAACGCAATACAAGAAAAGAAGATAATTACAGGCTAAGAAAGTATGTGAAACCTATTAATCTTCGAAACCGACCAATCAACAAACGAGTTGAACGGCCAATTAGAAAAATTAAGAGGAATACTTTTACAATAAAGGAAGTTGAACCAATGAAAAACGAAAACGATAAAATCCAATCAAAAGTGGTAAAAAACCATAAAGCAAAAATTATTAAACAAAATAATAATTTTTCTATTTAGCCTGTATTGCATTGAACAATGGTCTAGACCGAAATACGCATACGTCGGATTAAACTGCTTTTGTGGACAAGAGGTTGTTTCTTTCCTTATAATGTCTTTATCAACAGCTCACTCCTTTTGCTCAGTACAATTAATATTAAATTTGCATAATAGAAGATAAAAGTGTATATTTAGATGAAGAAAAGAAAATGGATTAATTCTTTACTGGAAGTCAATAACCATTGCATTAAATATTTTTTTCAAATTTATTCATTGTAATTTTGAAATGATAAAAAGTTAACAGATTTAAAATGAAAATCAAAGAACTATAGATATTTGTTTGATTTTCATTTTAAATCTGTTAACTTTTAAAATTAAAAGACCCTATTGCAAATCTGCCTACAGGCGAAATTAGTCAACAGAAAAGTGTGAAATTTTGTGGAGGACGTAATGAGGAGATGGGAATTTGTTTCAGCGGAAAAAAAAATTAGTTAAGAATTTTGCCAACAGAGGGCGTTTTAATAACTAATTACACATTTAGCCTCACGAGTACAATGGTTTAACAAGTTGGTTGGTTGGTTTATTAGAAATATTGGCGTCGACTACTAGGGTCATTTTGCGCCTTTTACACAAGTTATATCCGTACGCAGCCCGGGACAAACACAAACATCCATGCCCGCGCCGGGATTCGAACCCACGACCACACGGACTCGAGAACTAGAAAGCCTACGCCCTAGCCCTCTCGGCCACCTGGCCGGAGTTTAACAAGTTCAACATGTGTAAAACAACAAATTACAACATAAAATATTCCATATGATGGTCATCATTTTCGGATACCATCTGAAATCGCAAGATGGCACGTTCAACAGCTGATCGAAATGTATACGGCAAAATGTTGAGCACATGGCGTGAAATGCTGTCTTTAAGATCAGGTAAAGTTCTTGGATTGTCACGACTTACCAGATGTTTCAAATATCCCCAAAGCCAAAATTTGCATGGAGTGAGCCCTGGGAATCGGGCAGGCCACTCATGACGGAGGTGACGGGTGATGCACGTTCTTCTATAAAATGCCGTGTAGGAACATCCTTAACACAGGATCTCCGCGAATATTCCTCGGTTTTATAGGTTACAGCTGCTGCGTGGAGGCACATAAATTTACATATTTACAACAGGTATTCAACCTAAAACGACCTCTGGTGGCGAAATTCGTAACTAATTCCCCACCCCTACCCCCCACTTAAACAAATTCCCATCCCTTCATCATGTCTTCCACAAAATTTCACACTTTTCTGATGACTGGCTTCGTCTGTAGGCAGCTTTGCAATAGGATCCTTTAATTATGGACACCCTGTACATTCTTCGATATATAAATGAAAAGTACATAATATCCGATGACATTCGGCAATAACTTAACTTAGTGTATACATTATATAATTGCTATTTATTTCCGAAGATTAACATATGTAATGTTACTTTTCAGAGCATCGAAGGCTTTCTGTATAAATTAGAAGTCAGCGGCTGGTTGCCACTTCGCATGAGTATTAACATTTGAGTATCTTTAATTTTTATTTATTTATTTATTTATTTATTTATTTATTATTGAGGTTGGATGTGTTCTCCAGTGATTTTCCTATCCAGCAACTGATACAATGAGGCAGTACATCGATTGTTTTAAAATTAATTCATTAATATTATGTGAAAGCGTGATCAAATTTTATAACAGATTTAGATACAGGATAACCAGTTTCTTTCGCAAACAAAATTACGAAGGTTGTGTTGAATGAAAAGTGATGCTTCAATGTCTATTTCATTTTTCGTCACAGAGAAGGCAGAACAGGCGCGAAGCAGCATTTTAGACAACGAGCCAATATTGAGTTTTAGCAGGGGTCTATGATAATGTACTCCTTGTTCTTAACGGCAGAAAGTGGTGCTCCAGTGGCAATTCATCAAAGAATGCAAGCCATTTAAGGTATTAAAAGAGTTGTTGTTAGCACTAGTTATGCGATGTTAGATCAGCATATGCACGTTGACGAAGCAAATATCCTGGATTTAATTGACAAAGAAACAGTTGGACGATCTATGTCAACAACCGATGAGTCTCACATGAAAGAAGGTGACGAATTGATTCGGGAAAACCGGAGGATGACAACACTACAATGCTAGGGCACACATTGCTGGGAGAGCTGAGGAAGCCGAAACACGCCACATTACCGCATTTGCCATACAAAACAGACTTGTCGCTGTGTGATACTCTTCTTTTCTTTAAAATGAAGTAACACCTTCGTGGAAATCAATACGACTCTATTGATGAAATTCAGGCAGCAGTCAAAAATTGGTTGCGGAAATATTTTCTGAGGTGACGGCTTCACTAAACTTGTTCATCGTTAGCAGAATGTTTTCAGTAATCTGGCGACCCTATTGAAAATTCTAAGAAAACTTTCTTTCAAAAGTTACTTTCTCTTGGGGGCATTACTTTACATTCAAAACTCGTATTTTTTATCTTGGTGGCATTTTCTTTTTGAATGATAGTGAAAGATTTAAATTTTCCAGTTAACAAACGATTAAAATATCTAAATATAGCCATTGATTCATGTGAGATAAGTTTACAACAAACTTATAATAAAGTAAAACTTAAAAAAACTAATTTTCCAAATAAAAAAAAGTGCTAAAAGGTTACTACGTTATGTCACTTCAGTATTACCATATGCCTAATTATATTAAGGTTTTAATGGACTGATTTATTTCATGATAAAAGTACACAGGGTGACCATTTTAAAGTTTCCCCTGAAATATCTCGAAAATAACACATGGGATCGATAAAAGTAATGAATGAAATTTATTTGTCTTGGAGCGGGTAATTGAATGGTACTAAATTAACCCCCCCTTCCCCACCACCTGGGGTGGGGCGGGAGGCAACATTGAAATCTTAAATAGGAACCCCGTTCTTTATTGCATATTCGAAAAGTACGTGAAAAAACATGTAACTTTTATTGAACACATTTTTTTTCAATTCATGATAGATGGCGCAGTAATCGCAATTTTTTTTTTTTTTTGTAATTTTCGAATAAAACATTGAATTGAAGCTCATTAAATTACGTTTTCAACAATACCAAACTGAACCTTCACCTCCTGGGGGTGGGGGAGGGGGAGGGGTCTATTTTAGTACCATTCGATTGCCCCCTCCGAGACAAATACGAGAATGAAATGAATGTAAATGATGTGATTTTAACTCGTACACTATGTGACATTGAAAATGCAACACCATGAACGAATGCACAGAGAAATATGCAAATTGCAGGGTTGACCCAGCTCACAGAGATGTGTAAATGATGCGAATTGCACAGCTTTCCCGCGCATTTTGAATGCGATATAAGTGAAGGAATTTGCATATTTGGCAATACTACTCTGCCTTGTACAGAAATCGTCTTCCGATTTTCTTTTTGGGTGCTGGGGAAACGTTTAGTTGCAGATAATGCCAGGACGTCGTCATTCAATGCAATTCCAGCAAACACGATTTCACGAGGAGTATGGTGATCGGACTCAGAAGGGCAGGTTGGTCCTTTCGTCGAATCGCAGCAGGCTGCAACCTGCACGCGTTCACGCTGCATTGGCTGTGGCGAAGATGAATGGAGCAAAGGAATGGAGTACGTTTGAGAGGTTCCGGTGCTGCCCCAGCGACGTCAGCTCATGTGGACATACGTATCCGCCCGCAAGCTTTGAAGAAACCCCAGGCCATTTCCGTCGGTTTCATGCGAGCATTCAGGTCACCCTAAATGCTCCCATATCGTCCAGGACCATTATTCGTCGATTGTTCGCTGGCGGCCTGCACTCATATCATCCATTAAGAAGACTGCCATTGACCCCACGTCAAAGACGACTTCGTTTGCAACGGTGTCGAGAATGAGCCACATGGACAGTGTAACGGCGCAGGATGGTGTTCTCAGACGAGTCACGTTTCTGTTTCAGCAATGTAAGAGTTTGGCGCCAAAGTGGTGACAGGTCCAATTCGGCCACAACTGTGGAACTGCACACCCCGCGACAACGCGGCATCATGGTTTGGGGCGTAATCTCCTACATACAGGTCACTCTGGTCCGTATTGATGGCAGCTTGATGTCCGGTCGTGGATGAGGTGCTGCGTTCGGTGATACTATCCTTCCTTCAGCGAGTGCCCAATGCCATTTACCAGCAGGATAACGCCCGACCGCACACTGCAAGCATCAGCCAACATGCCCTTTAAGGTACAGTCATCAAAGGAAAATAATCCACACATGAATTTTACTCTAAGTTTTACCGTTTCAATATTAATTTATTTTTAATAATTTAATATTACATTTAGAGTTAACATTATTAAGATTATTAAATTTAAATAATTATAATTAAAAAAAGCTATTAAAACAACACATTAGCGTAATATTAAGTATTAAACTCGTGTGGATTATTTCCTTTGGTTGACTGTACCCCGGTGCTTCCCTGGACAGCAGTCTCCCCTGATCTCTCACCAATCGAACACATCTGGGACCTGATTGGGACGTCGCTTGCATGCACTACCATCGGCCAGTTCAGAAGATGAACTTTGGCAAATGGTTGACAGGGAATGACATCTATCCCTCAGACACAATCCGCACGCTCATCGACTATGTACCTAGACGTATCGCTGCCTGTATCGCCACCCACGGTGGTCCTACAGACTACTGATCACACGGTATTGTCGCTCAGTGTATAGGTGTATCATGTGGTAATAAAATCACTTATTGTTCATTGCTGTATCTTTCTGTTTGCTGATTTCATCACTTTCTATGCACGCGTTCATGGTGTTGCATTTTAAATGTCACGTAATGTAAATTTCATTCGGAACTTGTTTCGATCCCAAGTGTTGTTTTTGAGATATTCCAGGGGAAACTTTAAAATAGGTCACCCTCTATAATAAACGCCTGCACTTTCAAAAAAAAAGAGTAAAACTTTAATTATATTAACAGAATCAACAGTATCATTATTATTCAATCTAGATGAGTTAGTTGCATTAGATCATATAATTTCATTAAAGAAAACGAACGTATCCATTCAAGCATTGTGGTCGATAATTGCTTTTAACTCAGAATCCTTTACTGTTTCTTCTAATAATGTTGAAAACCGTTTGAGGTCAATCTGGGTGAAATGATTTTTCCAATCACCGACGATACCTGAAATTATATGAAAAGTGAGATTAATTTAAACTTTCGAAATATACATTAAGTTTTTAAAAACTAATTAAAGTAAATATATTGTGACAGCTCGTAGAGCTATCACATTTTTGTCCAGTGTTTTCCTTGTATAGATTGTACAACCTCCTAAAACGTTAATTAAGTTATCTTATGAGTTATTTACTGATTGTTTATCAAATATATTATGATGTCGCCAGTGCTTCGCTTGGCTTCTGGGAAACTACGAGTCTAATTTGTGGGGAATTGTTGCAAGAAAAACGGGATTGTTGGGCCGATGCGTTCGAGATTATACAGGCTGACCCATATCATGAAGCCGGCGAGGTGCTCGAGAGGGCTAGGGCGTAGGCTTTCTAGTTCTCAAGTCCACCTGGTCGTGGGTTCGAATCCCGCCGTGGGCATGGATGTTTGTGTTGGTCCTGGGCTGCGTACAGATATAACTTGTGTAAAAGGCGCAAAATGACCTTAGTAGTTGACGCCAAAATTTCTAATAAACCAACCAACCATATCATGAAAAAAGTGGCGACTATCCACCTTTTGCCATCTTAATCCGCCAGATGTCTCACTGTGTCTTGGCTTGGTTCTTCTTTTGTATTTGCTTTTCTCCTACAGTTTGATATTTAATTTAGCATGGGTTCATACTGTGCAATTGTTGTCTATTCAAACGCTCAAAAAATCCTTAGAAAATGGAGAGAGGAAGAATGTAATTGAGCATCGAAGCAATATGTTGATAGTAAGTGCGTGATCTCAGGATTTCCCCCTGAAAAATCCTCGTCGTCCTCAGCCGGGATCGAACCCGCGTACTCGGGCATCAAAGGCGATCACTGAGCCACCGAGGCCGATAAACACTTTTGATTCAATAAAATAATTGTAAATGTCGAAATATGAAACAGGTTGCCACTTCACATCGCACTTCCTAAAGAATTAAATTATGTTCATAATCTGAAATAAAATTATAAACAAGTTTTAAAGTAAGCAAATAAAGACATTTTTACAAATGCTGTCTAATTTTATTTTACCGTCATGATGCGTTGAAAATAGACTAAAAATGCAACTCGACATAAACATGTAACTCATGTTCATCACTTGCTGCCAAGTATTAAAAGTAGAGCAGGAATTTTGTACACGATATCCGATTTTTAGATATATTTAATTAACGATGCGACATTATAGGGGGGGGGTTCTAAAAATTTGGCATCGACTACTTAGGTCATTTTGCGCCTTTTACACAAGTTATATCTGTACGCAGCCCGGGACAAACACAAACATCGATGCACGGCGGGATTCGAACCCACGACCACGCAGGCTCGAAAATTAGAAAACCTACGCCCTAGCTCTCTCGGCCACCTATAGGCAGTAATTCTAAAATTTTAAGAGTGGATGAGAGGAATCAGAAGACCCGAGAGCCCAGAACGTAGCCACCGTATGTGTAAACATATACGATGGCTACGCTGAGAGGCATGTTGTAATGGCGGACGCACTCGAAACTTAAAGAAGGCCAAGAAACTTATTGTATGGTTTGAAGAAACCCTTCAAGAGCGAGATGTCCAAAACGTCACTAGTAGGGGAGTGATCGCAGTAGTAGGTGTCCTCCACAGGTCCAGCAGCGATGATGTCATCTTTTCCTTGTATGTACCTATAGAGAATCATGCCGTTGTAATTCTGCGTTCTGGAGTTCCAGCTTGGGTGTTTGGCATTTAGGTCACCAGCCACGACCACTGGAGTGTCACCACTGAAGAGTTCATCAAGCTCGCTAACGTCAAGATAATGTTTAGGTGAATTATAGAGCGCCACGAACTTCACTTCACCACAGGAGACGTCATTGATAATGATGGAGGCCGATTCCATACCTGCATAAGACTTGGAGACTAATTCTTGATGTTGAATTCCCTTCTTAATGATGATCGCAGCGCCCCCAGAAGCACATCTTGCAGCATTTGAAGCCATGAGATCCGTACGGTACACACAAAAGCCAGGTAGCTTGAAGTCTTGGCTTGATTTGAGGTGCGTTTCACAGAGGAAAGCAACGTCGATTTCTTGCCTTATCAAAAAATTGTGAAACTCGATACGCTTTCGGGGAATCCCCCTAGCGTTCCATATCACGTACCGAAGTTCACCTTTGTTGATTACTGTATAACGTTTTGCAGCCATAGTATAATTAGTTGGTCGTAAGGAGCCCACTCAACTGTGGGTAAGTTTTGCCTAGATTAGAAAACAGATGAAAGATACGTCCTAATTGCTTATACATACTTGGTAGGTCGTTGATGTTGAGGCCTTTATCCTCCGGCTTAGACACAGCAGCAGCATAGGATTTGTCTGCTGTCACTTTGGAACTAGGCATCCTTTGACCCTGGGGGCATTTTGGACATTTCGTGTAGCTTGAAATGTGCTGTCCACCACATCTGACACACATTGGGGGGTCTTGTCCTTTAATCTTGGGGCAATCTCTAGCATTTGTTGCAACGAGGATCTTCCGTGCAGACCATGGCTACGTGTCCGAATCGCAGGCAGTTGTAGCATTGTAGTGGTGTCTTGTTTCTCGAAAGGCCTCCACTAACACTGCCAGCGGCCCAATACGTGTAATGTTCTTCAATGACTGGTTGTATTCGGTGTTCGGGAGCAGAATCAAAACCATCGGCATATGGAGCCTTTGGCTTTTCTTAATCGAATTACCTTTTCCGGGAAGTAGTTGGCTCTTTTTTAGGTCTTCTTGGAAGTCATCCAGATCATAGGTAACATCAACTATGACGAAGTTCAGAACCTTCTCGGGCTTCAGTTGATGATGCTAAATTTTTAGAATACTGTTAGACTTAATTCCAGAGACTAACCTGTTGTGAGTTTCTTCGTCTTCACATTTAACTTTGACGGTTTCAGCTCTGCCCGTATGAACGGTGATCTTTTCCACTGGAACATGCTTCTCGAGCTCAGTTAAAATCGTCTTACAATCTTACAATGGACGCCATGAGTCCGCACTATAATTGGCGTACATACCTCTTCGTGATCCTATGGTCTTCATTAGCCGAGCGACTCTGTCCATTCTTCGGATACCTCATTCTAAACGCGCTGGCGACTTCTTCGCTTACTCTGGAGACGGTCTTTAGGTTATCGATCCTCGTGCCTTTTCTGAATTTTTTATTAGTGATCCAATTCAGGGACTGTCATCCACTTCTTTATCGCTTTCATCATAGTGACTTCTCTTACAGCCACCGTTTGTCGAACGGTCACTATTTTCTATTATATCCATAGACTTCACATTTTTAGAACAGGAAATAGTTTTCAATACATTACTTACCTTGCTGTTATCAACCGGTTTGTCTTCCGTGGAGTTTCCTGCCTTCGGGGTCCCAGATCATTTCCCAAAGGCTTCCTTCAGTTCGCTTATCTTGTCAATAACATCTCTACGAGAGTCTTTAATTTCCTTGTTGATACCTTCGAACTTCTCCTCAAAACTTTTGTGTAGGGATTCGACTTTTTCCTCCAGTGCACTATACTTAGCGTTTATTTCATCCCGGAGGGCTTCTAACATTTCGTTGAACACTAGGTCAAATGCAGCAAACCTAGCATCCAAGCAGGCATCCCGGTAGGCCTCTTTTCAGGAAACAGTTTTACCATCCGCCACTAGCAAAAGCTCTTTAGCCGACTTCAACACGGTTAATTTGGACGAAGCCATCATATATAAATGTATAGAACCAGGGGGGGGGGTAACCTCGCAGTTAAGGTGTGTGCTAAAGAAGCCGTCCTAAGAAGGACGCACCTAGCTTTAAGAAAAAAGAACAAGTCAGGTTTGCGAGAAAATTAATTCTACGCCATGGACCCACTCGTGAATGATTAGAATAACAGATGATATGAAAAAAATGTCCTTAGTTAAGTTTGCGAGGAAATTAATCCCAACACTAGGGACCCAGAAGGATAATGAGTGTCTTGATGTACTGGTTTACGGGAATATTAATTCCAAAGCCAGGGACCAGCACATAAGACGTAACAGAAAGTGAATATCGCCCTGAAAAGGCTTCTACTGAAAAGGAAACTACACAAGATCGACAATAGACAATCGAACAGTGTAGTGTATCGGTATTCGTGTGGAACTTGAAGCATAGCTTCCATAATCTCACCCTTCATAATCATATTCCAAGGGAAATACACTGAACTAGAAAAGAAGCCTGATGTACCCACAAAGGTCATCCAAAGTAAAAAGAAAGAATATTGCCTCCTCTTGGTGGAGGAAAATTTGATTGACGATTGTCTGAACTAGGAGTATATTACATAGTAAGCCACAGAAAAAACGAAAGAATTTATGAAACCAGTAATCTGGGAAGATGACATTATCAATGTCATCAAAATTGACATCAAGGATATGTCTTGGATTTCGATGCCTTTTTCTATGTAGAGAATGTTTTAGAATGCCAGAGACTAGATCATTATCATGATTTACCATAATAGGCAGCACGGTTTTCATGAGCTCTTGAACATATTTCCCGACATGGGTCATATCGAAATCATTCTGGAAACTACACAAGAGGCCTCTCGCCCTTATATACAGAAATATGGTACAATGGAGTAATATGATTGGATAAAATACAACGAATGACATGACAAAGGCAATGAGTACTAAATACAATGAAGGTAGAAGTAAAATAAACAACATAGGTGTACGTTGATTGGATAAGAATATCAGGGTGTCTAAAGCAAAACTATTTCGTAAAATTCCCTGACTCTTCCCGGTTTTCCCGGTCGCTAGTCACAGCGAATGATAATAAGAGAATGGGTAAACTATTAAAGGTACACTAACTGGATGAAAGCAGAAAAAAAACCGATAGGATAACAAATAACTGAAAAATAGAATAAAACAAGTGAGGACATAAATGAATGAAGAAAGGTTGATCCATAAATGATTATAAAAATAATAAAAATAAAATAAAATAAAATAAAAAGAGAATTACAGTAAATCTGAAACGGAATTAAGAATGGAAAAATGTCAAAATCCGTTTGACAATTAAGGAGGAGGTCAGGAGACGAGTTCTTGGCTTTGAAATCCTATGGATTCCAGAGATAAAAGGGTCATTACAGAAGTGGAGAACGGACACCACTTCTTCACGTGTCCTGTGATGGCCAGATGGTTTGCAAAATGGGATTTGTCATATTTTTTCTGGAATGACTTCATATGTTCTTTAAAGCGAACAGCGAAGTTACGGGATGAAAGTCCTATGTAGTACTTGTCACAAACTCCGCAGTCTAGTCGATATACACAAGAACGCGAATATTAGTTGGTATTGGTACGGGCGGGAGAGTTCAACGTACGGAAACAGGGAGTGGAAGATCGGAAGATTTGGAGGCCAAGTAAAGAAAGGATATGGCGTTTTAAATTCATAAGGTCTTAATATATTGGGGATATAGCGGCAACTATTTGTTGGCCAACCTTATCCAAACCAAATGGAATACAGCTGAAATTCCTCATGAACTTAAGCTAGCTACAATCCATCCGATTTATAAAACTGGAAATGAACAAGATATCAACAATTACAGGCCAATTTCGGCCTTACCATCCATCTCGAAGATTATCGAAAAAATTATCTTTACGCCTATGACGTTATACCTATTGGAACATATACCCAAAAGCCAATACGGAGGCAGGCCTCAAACGACCACTCAAGATTTACTTCTTACCATCTTATTAGAGGCGGTTGAAGCGCTCGATAAAAACCATACTTTCATCATAGTCTCTGTTGACTTGGCCAAGGCGTTTAATTTGGTTTCACGACCACAGCTTTTTGAAGATATGGAAGCATACGGTATTACAGGCCCAGTTTTGGCCCTAATCCGTGACTTTTTTGCTAACCGATTTAATATCTTATCTTATAATTTGAATAAATTTTCTCATCATAAGAAAATAAGTAATACCACAAGAATCCGCAATAAGTAACATCACTTTTGCTACCTTCCTTGCTTCGACATTCCACTTATCGCTGTCTTTTAAATTGAGAGCATACGTTGATGACATCATCCTCACGAAAATATACGAGGACTATTCAGAATGTAAAGTAAACCAAGATATATCGAGTGATATAGATAAACTTCAAACATGGTGTCAAGCGCGAGGAATAATGATTAACCAAGAGAAAACCACCATAGTGATTATCAAGAAGAAACCCATTCAACCTAATTCGCAGAAAATTCTTTGGATAATATTTGACAGTAATCTGAGTTTCATCGCCCATACGGAATATCTGTTAGTGCAACTTAACAGATTACGTTTTCTGATTCGAAAATTACGACAAACCCTCACAAAGAAGGAGATCATTATCATTATAAAATCAAAAATTATTCCCAAAATTACTTACGGCCTACCGATATGGGCGATATCAATTAAATACGCACTTGAGAAACTGAAGGTGGCATATAACAACATTATCCGCACGGCCTTAAATATTTATGTTCAACAATCCATAACGCAAACATGTGACGATCTAACTCTTCCCACCTTTAATACGATTGTCATCTTGGCTAAATTGAAAGAACTGGTTAAAGCCTTTTACCGTCATTCCCATCCTGCCAACTTTATCATAGCTTGGAAGGTTAGTAGTTCACGATGCAGATTACAAAACCAACTCTTGATCCAACCACCGTCCATCATTTCCCCTATTAAAGAAAGATATTTTCCGTTCAACTGTAGGCTATAAAGGATTGGAATGCCATTCCCCTAGAATATCGTCAAAAAATTTGGAAATGCGACAGAAATCTCTGTAATGATCATATACGACATGCTCATTCTATCTTAACTAATTACTTCCTAGATTGACAAACCTCATAGTTTGGGGGTTTAATTTTTGTCCACTTGGGCGCAACATATATAATAATAATATTAGTTAAGCGAGAAAAATGGGGGCCAAGCAAAGGTATAGAAATCCATTTCTTGGGCGGGGATAGGACTGGAGGCTTGGAGTTGAGGAGGGCGAGTTTTCTACGACTTATTAGACGGGAAAAGGCGGAGAGAGGAAAACCATTCGTAGAGGCAAGGGATCGGATGCTGCGAAATTCAGAGGAATGAGAACGATGAGGGTTGAGGGCACGATCTATGAGGAAACGGAGGGAAGCAAGTTTATGGGAAGAAGGGTGTGATGAAGAATGGTGGATTAGGTTAGAAGATGTGGTAGGTTTATGGTAAACAGAGAAGGAGAAGTGATGGGTGACGGGGTCATTAGGGAGAGAAGGAATTAAAAATAGTACAGACAGCATCAGGGGAGGTAGTGCAGGAAATTTTTAATTTTAAATATCCCGCACAACCTCTCCTGATGCTATCTCTACTGTTTTTAATTCCTTCTCCCCCCACATCCAGTGTTTTTATTTACTGATTGTTATTTATTATCAGTAAAAATCTAAGTCCCAGGACAATTTTGCAACAGTAGGTATATTCAAAATAGGTTTATTCAACAGTAGGTTTGTTCAACCGTAGATAATACAACAATAGGTGTGCTGTGAATAGTTTGCGTTTGTTGGTTTCTTTTTCGAAATATCAAATAACAATTGATTTCGTTTTCAGTTACAATGGGTCGATATACGGTTAGTGAACGAATCGAACTATAGTCGTGGGCATGAGAGTTGACCATGTCGTAGGGGAGAAAATGAGGATTTAACCAAGCTAAAATAAGGGAATGAAGGGTATTGGTCTTCTTCCCCTATCCCAAACCCCAAGTTAAAAAGTAAAAAAATTAATTTAGGTCAGTAGAGGGAGTAGAACTACGTGAATAATGTTACTTTTTATTCGACAAGTGATCAACACTCGTACCCCTGACTATAATTCGTTGGTATTACCGTTGAAATAATGTTGAAACGTTAGACGGCAGTGGATGTGAATAGGCAACCACCTGCAAGAAGCACAATCCAGGCATTGATCAGAAAATGGAACGGTCAAGGATGCACACAAAGGACGAAGCGACCGACCTCAATCAGTAATGCCAGAAATTTGCGCAGATATCCATTGCACACTGATGGACGCTATTCTACATCAACTCGCCAGTTAAGCCGACAGAACAATGCTTCCCAAACTTCAGTGATACGATGCATTAAAATAATAGGGTTCAGATGCTACAGACCCCCGACTTACGCATGGCATGAAGGAAACGGACCATGGCCGCCGATTAGAATTTTGCGGTTTGTTGTATGACATTTTGGATGAAGAAGCAAACATGTTAGACCACATTTTATGGACTGACGAAGCTAAATTTCACCTGAACGGATTAGTGAACAGGCATAATTGCGTCTACTGACATATCACCATGGAGTCAGTAGATCCAGGAATCCAGGTGTTAAAGTTTGGGCGGGTATATGGTCTGGTGGATAATTGGGCCCTTTTTCTTCGAGGGGAATTTAACGGCAATTGGATATCACAGACTGTTACGGGTAAAGATCATTACAGAAATTCAAGCGCAATGTCTAATGGACATCATTTTTCAACAAGATGGTGCTCCGTGACACGGTGGTAGATTGGTTCATAATTTTCTCGACACCCTGTTTCCCGAGAGCTGGATAAACCGTGGTAGGGCCTCCACGCTCCTGCTATGTCATACCTATGGACTTTGCAGTGTGAGGAATTGTCCGTGATATAGTCCATACGGAACCCCCACACGACATCGAAGTCGTTAAAGTACTGGTCGAAGAGGCATTCGCTACGTTTACCCCACCACTCTGCGCTAAAATTTGTCGACAAGTTGAGCTTCGCGTAGCGCTGTGTTTTGATGAAACTGGTGGACAATTAGAACATTTATTTTAGGATTACGCCATGCCTAACACCTCGCATTTGCGTAACACTTGTTGAATAAACCTACTGTTAAATAAACCTATTGTTGCAAAACCTATTGTCCTGGGACTTAGTTTTTTTTCCCTCACGCCGACTTTTTTTGACTCACTGTGTATATAATTTATAAAATTTTTCATTTCATTTATCTGAAAATTTTAGTGATCTTAAAGTTATGACAACCATTGTAGAATCTTTTGTTGACAACTGACCTGGCGCGATCACACAGTCCCTATCGCGCAACTCACAGTCCCTACACGATCACCCATCTGGCTTTGAAGCAAGCAAAATTTTAATTTTTGGTGTAAAAATTTTTAATGCACTTTTTCCCATCCAGATATCCGTATGACCGAGATCCGTACAATCCGTACAATAACTCAGCCTGATAATTTTTAATAAACATTTCCAGAAGGTAGCTTGCATTCAATTTACTTTATCCTATTTTTGTAAAAAAAAAATAAATAAATAAAAAATTATCTCATCAAAAAGAGCACTAAAAAAAGAAAAAAAATGAATTTAGGTTAGAAAGTGAGTTTTTCACAAAAATAATCAGATGACGTCATCACAAGGGAGCTTGCTGGGCTCTCCTAAGGACATATCAATCATTTATCATGGGCATATGACGCCCCGAGGCAGGATATTCATTTTTTTTGCTCCGTGTTATCATATTTTTTCTTCGCGGTGCACCTCACCCCCCAGCAAGGGTTTCAAGACCGGCGCCCGGGGACAGAGTTCTTTGTTATTAGGCCCGGCGCAAATGAGGCAACAATGTCGAAGCAAATTTTGTCGACGCAACACGCTGCTTTGACACATGACCTCAGTGGAAACATTTTTGCTGCTTGTTTTGAGACAACAGATAGCGCAAATGTCGAAACCACTTTGCTCTACAGAGTAGCAAAGGCTTGTAAGCAGTAACAATTAAATGATTATTTTGGAGTGGCGTAATTATTACGACAGGCAAGATCAAGATGGATGCCAGCGAAAACATCGATGAAATTACAGTATTTGCTTGTGGAGCTATTGTTTCCTAGGTTCATATCGTACTATCCGTCATTACTTAATTAGCCATGTTATTTGAAAACGCACAATGCAGGAGGTAGATGCTCATTGGCTATGGTCAATTACATGATAGAATGGTGGAGGCAACCTTGTTGACTGGATTAAACCTGGCTTGATCGAAGCGACGGCAACCAGTGGTAGCCTCCACATGTCGCTAGCATGTCGCCAGTATCTTACTGGCAACCATTTTCATTCCACAAGCGACCATTCCATTAGACCGATTCAGTTGCCATCGCCTAATAGTTGCCCCATTTTCCCCGGGCCTTAGTCTTGTTGTGCGAATTTTGTATATGCAGTTTAATTAGAATTTAGAATGCTTGTTTAATTACATGTATCATACAGGCACTCTAACGTTTAAAGCTCTATACAGGGTGCTTTTGAAAAGGACGTCGTGAGATACCTA
This sequence comes from Rhysida immarginata, assembly GCA_023313115.1. NCBI lineage: Eukaryota > Metazoa > Arthropoda > Chilopoda > Scolopendromorpha > Scolopendridae > Rhysida > Rhysida immarginata. Next base: position 130,531 of record JAHWFO010083482.1, read on the forward strand.
GCGATGTTCTGCAGTTCTGCACCTTAAAATAAACACAAGTTTCCTCATCCGTTTTGTCGAAATTGCATTCCATAAAGAAGTAAACAGTTCGTGAAGTTTGGTTAAAATCCGCCCATAACGAAAAGTGCATGAAAAAAGAAAACACCACCACGTGTTTCATTAATAGGTTTCCGCGAACTACCAGTGCACTACTGTGTTGACCCTAAACTCAACCACTCTCAGAGGAAAGTCAAATTATACTAATGGAAACTACGTGATCGAAAACATGCTTCAATTAAGCATGTGCCTTTTTCAATTGTCATTAGATTTTAAAACGAAGAAATCTTGCGTTAACAAAATCGCGTCAATGACCACTTTACGTAGGCCTAAATGAGGTTCGGACAGAACATGCATTTTCACTATTGATACATTTTTTGACTGTCGAGGCAATTATTTGTTTACCATCTTATCGATTTAATGGTTTTTGCATGTCTTTACTACTCATGTGTGTGTGCTTCTTGGCCATTAATATAGCAATTTAATATTGTATCTCTCGATCATTTATCCATTTGCACGTCTTTCTGAGATCTAGTAATTACGAATCTTTCAGTGGTTGACTAGGGCCAACACATAATGCACAGATAGTTCGCAGAAATCTATTAATGGAACACGTGGTGGTGTTTTCTTTTTTCATGCACTTTTCGTTATGGGCGGATTTTAACCAAACTTCACGAACTGTTTACTTCTTTAAGGAATGCAATTTCGACAAAACGTATAAGGAAACTTGTGTTTATTTTAAGGTGCAGAACTGCAGAACATCGCTAGGTATCTCACGACATCCTTTTTAAAAGCACCCTGTATAGAGCTTTAGACGTTAGAGTGCGTGTATGATACATTAATAAAACAAGCATTCTAAATTCTAATTAAACTGCATATACAGAATTCGCACAACAAGACTAAGGCCTGGCGCAAATGGGGAATGAAAATGGTTGCCCACTACATACTGGTGACATGCTAGGGACATGTGGAAGCTACCGCTGATTGCTGTCGCTTCGATCAAGCCAGGTTTATTCCAGTCAACAAGGTTGCCTCCACCACTCTATCATGTGATTGACAATAGCCAATGAGCGTCTACCTGCATTTCGCATGTTCAAATAACATGGCTGATTAAGTAATGACGGATAGTACAATCTAAACCTAGGAAACAATAGCTCCACTAGCAAATGCTGTAATAAAATATTTACAAGCTCACTCATATAGGCTGCTTATTAAAATTCGGGGTGAATATAAGTTAGTATACTTATGATAGCGTTAAATTACATAAAAAACGAGTGATTTTCGAGAATTTTAATAAGCAGCCTATAGCGAGTGAACCTACAAATAGGCCAAAAATGGCGTCCGACTATCAGTGGGCCATACTTGTATATAGGGTCGAGTCACATTATTATGACAACGACCTACGTTTGTCTTCGGGGTTGCCCAGCTGAGGAACTGTCACGCGTTGGGAATTGGTTAGGTGACTATATAAGATAGGTTTCCACTATCTTAAAAACACATCACTCATTGCTGCAATGGGTAAGAAACGTGATTTATCAGATCTGGAAAAGGGGATGATAATCAGCTTTTAGGCCAAGGGTGGCAGTATTTCGGAAACCGTGCAGTTTTTGAACTGTTCTCGTGCTGCTCTAGTTAAAGCGTATCATGACTGAGAAAATGGGACCGTTCAGAATAAACGATATGGGAACTGTGGAGCATCACGTGCCATTGATGAGAGAGGTGAACGTCGGCTGCGAAGCTGTGTGAAGGCCAACCGAAGAGCTACAGTGCACCAGCTCAAACCAACTAGGGTGCTACCAGACATGTCTCTAAACCACAGTACAGAGGACCCTGATACATATGGGCCTCCGCAGCAGACAGATGGTCACCGCACCCATGCTGAGAAGGTTCATTGCCAAAAACGGATTCAATTTACTCAACAGTACAGAAATGGAGCACTTCTGACTGGTAAAAGGTTGTCTTCTCCGATCAGTCACGATTGGCGGGTGAGGCGAGATTTATTATTCTGGTGACGGCCGTTGGCGGGTGAGGTGAGAAACCTCCGAGAACAAGCACCCTGCAACCATTGTTGGAATAATCAGGCTAGTGGCGGCAGCATCATGATGTGGGGAGTGTTCTCATGGCATTTTCTGGGCCCACTGATACCTGTGGAAAGCATTCTCAACCGATTCGGTTATTTATCCATTACTGCAGATCAAGCATACATGGTGACTGTCTTCCCAGAGGGGGATGGCACGTTCCAGCAAGACAATGCGATGTGTCATATGGCTGCAATTGTTCGGGGGTGCTTTGAGGAACACGACCAAGATTTCCAAGTACTACCTTGGCCCCCTAATTCCCCAGACCTCAACCCAATCGAGAACCTTTGAGATCACCTCGATCGTCAAGTGTGTGCTATGGAACAACCACCGCGTATCCTTCAGCAGCTATCAGTAGAAAACTACCAGAATCTTATTGACTCACTCCCACGCCGTCTAGCTGATGTCCGTGCTGCTAAAGGCGGTTATTCGGGATATTAGCTGGTGGTCATAATAATGTGACTCAACTCTGTATATATAGTTTTACTAACGTTTGCATCACTTTGCCATCTACTGACAAATTTTTTTTCTGCTTCTACAGATGGGATTTTTTATCTTTCCAAATTCTCCAAATTTGACATTATTCTGTCTCCAAGCAATTATACTACAGAACCTTTTGAATTTTGAAAATGTGCTTATTCTGACAATCCGATGTTCTAAATACCTTTACGCAGATAATCAAACTCCTTTTTAGCCACGTTTCCCCGATAATGTTTTTTGTTGACTGCCGGGTTGTTCTTCATTTTTTCGAAGCTGCAGTGATCTACAATTGCCATTACTTGTTCATCAGTCAAAGTTTTTCCGATGAAAGAAGCTGTCTTTCGTACGACAGATGGTAAATCCTTAAAGAAAACGACTGAATTGAATTAGGACATAAAACATCGTAAATTTAATAAGAGAAGAAAAAAAAAATTATATGCTTTTTTGAAAACGGCATGAAACTATAATCTACAGGGTATTCCAAAATGTTTTAGATAACTTTTAATCATTATACAGGGTGTTGTTAAATTTCATGTCAAAATGATAAGGGTGATGAAATATGCGATTCTAAGCAAAAAAGTTCATATGAACATGGGTCCGAATTTGAACGATAACTGAGATATGAACAGAAATAAAAATGCCGCCACTAAGATCAACAAGTTAATAACTCAGGTTCTATAACACAAAGCATAATTATGATATAATCATAAAACTGTATATATCATTAAAATTTGATCAAATTCCAACGAGTAGTTTCCAAGTTACGTGTTCAACATCGTAACACAGGGTGGTTAGTAACTCGGAAACTACTCGTTGGAATTCGTTTAAATTTTAATGGTATATACAGTTTTATGTACCCTATTATTTCTTCAAACTTCCTTATCCTAAGCGTTAGAGAAAGTGAGTTTTTAACTTGTTGATCTTATTGGCGGCAGTGTGGAGAGAAAGGTCAATGAACACCCCCATAACACCAAAGATGAATTGAAAGCTGCCATTGTTCGAGTAATGACCTATATGAACCATGACCATTTGATTCACGCATGTTGATGGTTTCTATCTCGCATTGAAGCAGTTATAGGCTGAAGGCAGATTCATTGAATAGCCATATAACAAGAAGGTTTCTTGTGTTTGTTCATGATGTTTCGATAACAAAGTTATCTCGACTTATATCTCTGTTTTCTTTCTTGACATTCTGTCCTCAAATATCTTACGCACCCTGTATTTTCTCTAAAGTGTTTTAAAATGTATGTTAATTCTATGTATCTATGTATGATACTATATGTTATGATTTTGTGCATCGTGAAGAAATAATTTGTTCAAAGAAGCAGCATGTAAACGTTGTTTTTACTAGCAATGAAAATATAGAATGAATACAAAGGAGCTAACATGCGCTGCAGCTCAATACATTTCTCAAGAACTACAACAATACAAGCACATGCCAACTTAACAAAGCAGAACGTGCTGAGGAAAACGGTGGTTAAGATTAGGAATTACAACCCCCCCCCATTTAATCTAAACACCGCTAATATACTGTGGCACTTATACAATAACATGAAACAACGAGAATTAGTTTCCTGTACTTAAATTTAACATTTTACATAATTTATAATATTTTATATTTCTAAGTCCTTTGGTAAGAATATCAGCAATCATGTTGCTTGTATCTATATATTTTAGACATATTATGCCGCTTTTTATGACTTCTCTAATATAGTGAAAACGTACTTGTATGTGCTTTGTTCTTTGTCGATAGGCTGGATCGAGTGCAAGTTTATGAGCACTTTGGTTGCATTATAAATTATAGTTGGCTCTTGCACGAATCCATGGAAGTCAAGTTCTTGGAGTTGATTCCTCAGACACTGTTTCTTTTGCTGCAGAAGTGAGAGCAACATACTCTGCTTCAGTAGACGATGATGCAGCAAGTAACTGTTTCTTTGCCTCCCAGGAAATGGGTGCACCGCCAAGAATAAATGCACACCCACTAATGGATTTCCTATCCACCACATCATTGCCCCAGTCTGCATCTGCATAAGCAATCAAAGAAAGTCCTGTTTTTTTATATGTGAGACGCAGCTCTTTGGTTTCCTTAAGATAGCGTAGGACTCGGTTTGCTGCCAGGAAATGTTGAAGTCTTGATCACTGTTAAATTGACTAAGTGCATTAACAACAACGTAGGCAATATCTAGTCTTGAAACGGTTGAAATATATAGCAGGGATCCAATTAACATTTGATATTCTGTTTGGTCAACTTTAGATGCTTCTTGTTTCTCCGGCTCGTTAGACAATTTGAGATTTTTAATCATCGGAGTTTTAGCATCTTTTGCAGACTCCATGCCGAAAAGTTTTAACAATTGTTCTATGTAAGGACGTTGATATATTTGAATCGATTCCGTCTGAGAGTCTTGAATTAAATTCATTCCCAAGTAACATCTGACTTCGCCAAGATATCCGATATTAAAAGACGATGCGAGCTGATTTTTTACACTTGCTATTATGTCATCAGAAGTAGTTATCAGATTCACAGATCATCTAGATATACACAAACAATGATAATCTTTTCTTCTTGATGTTCTACATACATACAATTGTCTGTATTTAGGGCTTTGAGGTTCATGTTACACAATTTTTCATGATTCTGATTCTAGAGCTTCCCAGATTGCTTTAAACCATAGAGATTTTTTAAGAAGCATTCTTTTTGTTCTTTTCCCCTTTCTATGAAACTCTGTGGCTGTTCCATGTAGATAGGTATATCCAAATCGGCATGTAAATATGCAATTGTTATATTCACATGGTGAACTTTAAGATTGTGTTCCACAGCTAAAGCAAGTATCATTAGAATGGAATCGTATCTAGCTACAGGAGAAAATATTTCATTGTAATTAATGCCAGGATGTTATCTCCCATAGCTACTGAACGTGCCTTGTAAAATAGAGTTTTTGTATTATTTTGAAACTTCGTAGTAAATACTCACTTGCAATTAGGTGGCTTTACTTTAGGTGGGCGTTCCACCAAATCCCATGTGTGGTTAGCAAGAAGAGCATCATATTCATCTTGCATCGCTAATTTCAAGGTCTTTGCATCAGGTTGCTCCATAGCTTCTTTAAATGACTTAGGATCACCTAGTGTATGTTCCATCATTGCCATCGTAAGTTTTCTGTGTGACAAATTTTTCGAGGTTTTCCCGGTTTTCCTGTGTATTGTTTCATGGCATGGCGAGGTAACCTTCTAGATTGAACCCCTTCTACTGGAGAGACTTCATCTCACTATGAAAATGTGGTTGCTCTATTTCTTCGCTAATATCAATCTGAACTAAATCTTCGTCTTCATCAGGAGTATATTCTAGAATTGGAAAATGATCAGAAGCAGTTTCAAGCTGAGGTAACTGTTTATCTTCTAGAAAGGTCTCTACTTTTAAGTCTACTATGCGTATCTTGACGGCATAGATGGTAACCTTTGGATTCCTCGCTATAACCAATTAGGACGTATCTTTCACTTCCACTAAATTTACCTTTTCCATGTGTGTTATTCTTCTGCATATAATTAAAAAATAACCAACATTGGGTTTTCTCCCATTCCAGGCTTCAATGAGGGTTTTATATTTACAATGAGAAGTAACACATCTATTATGTATAAATGCAGCTGTATTTATTAATTCGTCCCACAGTCCTATAGGAAGATTTCCATCTATGATAAAACATCTTGCCATTTCAACTAACATACGATTCATGCGCACTGCCACACCATTTTGTTGTGGTGAATATTCAATGGTCGTTTGCCTTTTGATTCCATAGCAAGTAAATATTGTGAAAAGTCTCGACTAAGATATTCTTTGGCGTTATCACTACATAAAACCTTCAGTCGCTGTCTTGTTTGGTTTTCGGTATATTCTTTGTAGGTTTTAAAAGCTGATAAAACACCACTTTTGTGTTTAAGTAGTACCACGTACGCGTATCTTGACTTGTCGTCAATAAAAGTCACAAAATATTTGGTGGATCCATAGGAGTCTTGCTTCATTGGTCCATAAATATCAGTGTGTACTAGTTCCAATAACTGTTTAGAATTTGACGTTACAGATTTTGGAAAGGGCTTACGAGTTATTTTTTCGACTACAGGGTGATTCAAACCGCGTGTAAAACAATTATTAGAGGTCAAGGTAAACATAAAAAGTCCTATGAACATGGGTCCGAATTTGAACGATAACTGAGATATGAACAGAAATAAAAATGCCACTACCAAGATCAACAAGTTAATAACTCAGCTTCTATAAAGCCTAGATTAATAAAATTTGGAGGAATAACAAGATACATAAGACTGTGTATACCGTTAAAATGTGATCGAATTCCAACGAGAAGTTTCCGAGTTACGCAGTCAAAATTGTAACAAGTTCTGGTTAGTACTCACAAGTGAGCACGTGTTATGATGTTGAATGAGTAACTCGGAAACTTCTTCTTGGAATTCGATCAAATTATAACGGTATACACATTTTTATGTGCTCTGTTACTCCTCCAAATTTCATTAATCTAGACTTTATAGAACCTGAGTTATTAACTTGTTGATCTTGGTGGCAGCATTTTTATTTCTGTTCATATCACAGTTATCGTTCAAATTCGGACCCATATTCATAGGACTTTTTGTGTTTACCTTGATCTCTACAATACCCCCTTAAATTGTCTTACACACTATTTGAAAGACCCTATTTATAGGTTTCACACACTCTTTTTTTTCCTTTCCTGGTAAATTCATGCCAGTTAACAATCCGTGAGATGCTAACATTTTTAACTGTTGCATATTCACATATCCATATCTCTGATGCCATGATTCTACTGGATCTAATGTATTATTGGCTACGACTGAATTTAGAGCAACTTGTTCAAGGTTTCTTTGATATGGAGGCGTTCTGATAACGTAAAAGCTATTCCTATTCCTATTTTAGTTAACAGAGCTCCACTTGATTCTGTCTTATATGTCTGGCTCTTAGTTAGTAATATTCCATTTGTTGAATGAGATTTATTCTCCTTACATCTAGCTTCTTCATCAAGTAACTTTGCTTTTAAATTTTCTAGATCAGGCAAACTGTCCCTCGATTCTATGGCCACTCGGAAATTTTCATATTCATCATGTAAACTACAGAGAATCACAATGCAGAGTAGTTCTTTCGGTACTTCAAAACTAGTCTCGTCCAATTGATTAGCTATTGAGAAGAATTCTTTCAAATGTTGTTGCAGAGCTGTATCCATATCCACTCGCAATTGCAACAGTTGTTTCATTAATGAAACTTTTCTCGTCGGACCTTTCGGTTGATATATCGAGGCAAGTGTTTCCCGTGCCTCCTTAGGTGTTGTGGCTTTCTTTACGTGATAAATTTCAGAAGGTTTCATGCATAAAATAATGCTTGCCAATGTCTTTTGATCAGCTTTCATCCATGTATTCATTTGCTCTTCTTCCTCTGGTTTGAGACTAGTTGTCTCCGTTAAACCGGCCGCTACGGACGGTTGCTTAATAGTTCCGCACGTATGTAGCAATATCATCTGCATCTGTAAACGCCATGTCTCGTAATAGAGTAACGTCAACCACGTAACTTTACAATGGCGCGGCCATTTTGAAAGTCGACTGAGGATAACCAACAAAGCTCTCTGCTTTCATCGTATGTAGTTTTCTGATTGTTTTCACGCGGAAAATTTCAAAAAAGTATTGTTTTAGTCCTTATCCTATCCAGATGCATTTGCGCTCAGGCTAGAAATGACGTAAGATGTCGGTTCCCTATTGTCTTTCGATAGCTTTTCTATTTGATAAAGTCCGGAAGCCGAATTACCTAAGAATTTAGTTCTTAGGTATAGGCTTTGCTAGAGGCGTTAAACTTATTTAAGCTTGATTAGGCTTAAGGTCGGATCAAGTCCTCTTCTTACCTTCTAGTATTGTGCAGTGAAAGCGTGCTGGGCCCCTAACCTGTTATGATTTTGTGCGTCGTGCAGAAATAATTTGTTCAAAGAAGCAGCAAGTAAACATTGTTTTTACTAGCAATGAAAAAATAGAATGAATACAAAGGAGCTATAACATGCGCTGCAGCTCAATACATTTCTCCATAACTACAACAAAACAAGCGCATGCCAGCTTAACAAAGCAGAACGTGCTAAAGAAACGGTGGTTAAGATTAGGAACTATAACACGAAAATGTGCTCCCTTTATCCGTTTTGGCGGTTTATATAATGATCAAAAGTTTTCTAAAACATTTTGGAACATCCTGTATATTTCTTATTCTGGATTCTTTAATTCTCTGACCAATATAAGACATTTCTAATTGCTTACCTTCTTCATGTCTTCGTAAGTGACAAATAAAATGTTAGGGTCATTTCTTCTTTGCCAAAATCCCGAAACATGATCAATAAATGGACAATACGGAACTTTAAATAAAAATTCAAGAAGTTGATTAAGATACTTTTGTAAGTAATATAGGAAAGAAATTAATAGATTAGTGATAACTAAAATAAAGATTCATAGGAGTAGCTATATCGTTAAAGGAACTTCTAAACGTTTGCTTGTAAATACAAATAGATTTGTATCTTTCATGTTTAAGTATACATAGGTTGAAGTTCGTCGAGTATCATGGTATAACTAAAAGAAAATAGGGTCAAAAATGATACGGTAGTGTAAGTTTATTGCGCCTTAGGCAATAAACTTACACTACCGTATCATTTTTGACCCTATTTTCTTTTAGTTTAAGTATACGCACGAGTACACTAAATGTAACGGTGAGCAAGAAATATATAAACACATGGTGAATTTTATTCTCTATAGATTTACTTATTCAGAAATGATTACGAGTAGATTTAAGAAAGGCCAGGGCCAAGAAGTTTTCAAAGACTTTATGCAATTCAAAACCTCTACCCTTTTTAGGGTAAGAATATTTTATTAGGACAGATATAAGATCACATTGCTCTGATGAGGGATTTTATGATGAAATATACAAGGTAGGCTTAACTTTTCCTTAATTGTTATTAATAAATTTTATAGATGCAATTTCGTTTTTGTGCCAATAAATTTGGCATATAAGTAAAAACTGTTTTATGGAAAATTAAGTTTAAAGGCAAAATGTCTCTGGTTTTCTAAATAACATATTATTTCATGAAAAAATATTTAAATATGCCGTGGCTTGAAAGTTCATGATAGATGTTTATCTTCATTATTTATACGACTTACTTTCTCACAAATTATTAAATTACCTTTTTATTAATAAATCTTCATATTCTTTAAATAATAGCGAGTAAATTTGAACAAAAAAGCCACTTTGTAGTGTTTCGAATTTTGTTTATACATGAATGTAAATATTGATGCGCTGCAAAGAAAAAGATTGATGGATGCAAACAGGTGTTTATTCCATTAAATGGTGTTTCCAGTTTCGAGTTTTTAGGGTCGGCGATTTGAATTCCGCCTTGCAAGTCAATGTTCAGGTTTATCCCATTGAAAGACTGAAACAGCTTAGAAAACGATGTCCCCAAAAATATTAAAAAAAACAACAAATAATCTACAATGAGTCACCATTTTATTAGTCAATTAATTACGCTTCTATTCACGGCCATAATTTTTCGAGGCATAGGTTCTATGAGATGTTGAAATCATTTTGCAGGAGTATTTGTCCATGCTGACATAATGCGTTGACATTGGAATGGTAGCTTTTTTGGGCCTTGAATGGATCTTTCCACTTCGATCCATAAAATCATATCCTTTGAAGTGATTTAGATTTCAAGGATGAAATTCTAAAATTTCCTAACACGTCAATACTCATCGTAAAACTGATTTATTCAAAGAATGTTGTTGTACTAGCTTATTTGTTTCTTATTCGATGGAGGAGGGGATAGGCATATAATATATTCCCATCAATTTTTCTTTAATACGCAAAATTCAGGCAGAAAGAACGCTAAACTAATTTAAGCGTCTGCTTTCTGTCAAAGCTAACTAGCATGCATGCTCCCCTTCCCTTAAATTCGTTTCTGGGTATGCCACTGCCTTTCTATGAAATAAAGGGTATCTTTAAAATAAAGGATTATTTATTATGAAGAATTGTTAAAGAGCTCGTCGCATTCTGTTTGGCTGTAAATATGCTCTTTCTTTTTCGAGAATCTCACATTGTCTATCGTCTTTTGTGCCAGCCATATGCCCGAGAGCTTTGGGGCACAGGTTTTACAGTTCTCAAATCCGCTGGTCGAGGATTAGAATCTAGCTGTCACTTAGATGTTAGCGCATCCATAAAAAAAACAACAAAAAAAACTAACGAACCACACCAACTTCTTATATTGCCTTGCAAAGTCCCTGACAATTTTCTGCGTCGGTTGCTCTCCTCTTAAGACTTATATATCTTAGAAAGCATCATATATAAGCAAAGCAATGTTTACGCCTATCCTTCTAAAATTTCGCCAACAACGATACATCTCGTCAACGATTCATTGAATTATCTTATTGAAAATTTTTGTTAAAGTTGATAGATCTGACGATATCTTTGTACAGTCAACCGTTGACAACGAGACCCATAAAGCGGCCAATCTCTTAATGAAAATGGGTGAGCCGGGTCGGGAGGGATGCTAGACTTTTTTCGCTTATGTGAAATGAGTCACGAAGAAAAATAATTCCTTTCTCTCTCTCTCCCCACCCATTTACATCAGCTTCAGGGGTCTCGTTGTAAACGGTTGACCGTATGTGGCAATATTTTCCCATCACCATTTATTATTATTATTATTATTATTATTATTATTATTATTATTATTAATTATTAATTATTAAAAAGAAGAATAAAATGAAATTACCTAGATTTTTTAAAAATAAATCAGTGAAATCGTTGAAGTCTCCTTGAAATTGCATGACATTCATATTTTGAGCAAAATAATAATAAGATACTACAACATCTTTCATATTTCGAGCGACATAGATCATCTGTGAGAATAAAATTTATTGAATTGAACATGTAAAGTGATTGTTCAGTATGTTCATAATTAAGATTTTTAAATTTAATTTCAACTTTTGTTAGTTTAGGTTAAGTATAATATGTTTTATTTTGCCATTTACTTTGCATTTCTTTTCAATGGCTTTGGGAGGCATCAAGGCATAATGGAGATGACTCTTGATAAGTCTCGGAGAAGATGCTGCTTCCAAGAGCTCAAACGAATCAGGAAATTCAGATGGTACAGGCCATACTGCCACTCTTGAAGGTTAATAAAAATAAAATGACAATGTTATCTCATAAAAATATCTTTCTATTAAAATAAATTCTTGAAATGTACTTTTCAAGAAGTTCTATTTTATATCAGAAGTTTTAAAACCAAAACTTGAATTATTAATAACACTAATAGTTTAATGCCAAAAATTGTGGACAGATGATAGTAACAGACTAAATAAGAATAGAAACTACAATTCCACAAATATTCAATTAACTTAGATTAATTTTTGGATAACAGAGACTATAATGGGTTTTACATCAGATTTGAAATAATCTACTATAAATATGACGCCCTTTTGTAGTAACTTAATTTCTTTTGGATCTTATGTTTTATTTGATTTATTGCCGACAATATTTTCACATTTGCTATTTTTGTTAACTCTTTTGTGGAATTCTGGTGTCTGTTCTTATTTATTTAGTTGCTACTATTGAATTATCACACCAGAGCAATTTTTTTTACATAGATTTACGGTAGAGTAGAAATCTGCTGAAACCGAAGCGACCAAAATCATTTTTTAAATACTTTAATGATTTGGACGGCAAGGACCTGAAAGTTGATTTGTACAGGAAAAAGTGAAGAAAATTTTTTTTTTTTAAACAACTCTTTTGTCAAAATTAGGTAAAAATAGCGCCATTTCTTGACCAAAAAAAAAAATATACACCCAAATTTTTTTTAAACCCCCCCCCCCCCCCCCCTGGATATTTTGAATAACTTTTTTAGAACATGAGCGACAAAATTTCAGCAAGATCGGACTAGTAGAAGGGGTTGAAATATTGATCACAAGATTTCATCCACCAAACATGACCCAAATGGCGAAAGTTGTAACAATAATAATAATAATAATAATAATAATAATAATAATAATAATCTCCTTCCTGCCTATATTAAATTAATTTCAACCAATGCCACTCCCAAAAATCGGATGATTTCCACCGCCAAATCAGACATAAGACGAGCATTACTATTACTTCTCGATGAAGAAGTTAAAAAAAAAATACAAGAAAAGAAAATAATAAAGTATTATGCTTAGTCGACGATCTTATGGTAGGCTAGAAAATTTGGAAAAAAAGAAATTACGCAAGATTAAAGAAAAGTTTTTTAGAGAAAAAAGTGCAGGAATGTTTAAAGGTTAATCCATAAAATAAAGGTCATCAACCCAAAATTACTGGGTGATTCAGTCAATTTCTGACCAATTCACTCGAATGACGTGCATTAGGGATAAACAAGTGAAAGAATAAGAGCGCCATATCGAATTTCTAAATAGTTGGAATTTGTATTGTTGCAACGGCGCTGCATGAAAATCGTATTGTTGAAAACTGGCGCCCGCTTTATCAACAGAGCAGAAATGCAAGGTTGTCGAATGGTATTTCGAGACAAAATCACCTGTAACCGTGCAAAGAAAGTTCCGGAAGGAGTATAAGTGTCGAGACGCATTAGGCAGGCAAGCAATCATGGATTTTGTCAAGCAATTTCGTGCCACTGGATGTGTTAAAGGCAAGAAAAAAGGCGGGAGCGAAGCTCGTGTTCGAACGGCCGAAGTTGTCGAAAATGTTCGCACAAGGTTGGTCGATTCCCCTACCAAAAAATCTGTTCGCCGCCTATCCTTTGAAGAAGGGTTGCCGTATATCACGACGTGGCGAATTTTGAGAAAGGATTTACACCTGTTCCTGTATAAGATCCATGTTTATCAGGAGTTAACAGACACTGGAAGATAGAAGCGACAACAATTTGCGATGGAGTTTGGAGCAGAAATGGAAGCCAATCAGGACATTGTGGACAACCTGTGGGTGTCAGATGAGGCCTTCTTCCATCTGTCAGGTGACGTTAATAAACACAACGTTCGTTTTTGGGGTTCCAGCACCCTCATGAGTTCCGTAAGTCACCTCTTCATCCACGAAAGGTTATGGCTTGGTGCGCGATTTCCAAAAGAGGCATCATTGGTCCGTTCTTTTTTGAGGGCACCGTAACGTCACAGGCTTACCTTAACATGTTGGAAACCTTCTTCATCCCCGAGCTGCGAAGGAGGCGTATACCGCTTCGACATCAGTGGTTTCAACAGGATGGGGCTAGGCCTCACACCACTAATGAAGTGCTAGACTTTCTCAATCAGAAATTCGGAAATCGTGTCATTTCAAACAGGTTTCCAGATCGATTCGGGGGTTGCTTTCTTTGGCCCCCTACGAGTCCTGACCTAAACCCATGTGATTTTTATCTCTGGGGGTTCCTTAAAGACAGTGTGTTCACTACAGCATCAAGAACCCTAGACCAGCTGCGACAAAGCATCGTCGACTGCTGCACCCTTGTGGATGCAGAAATCCTGGATAGAGTTATGAACAACTTCACCATTCGGCTGCGAGCAGTTCAAAACGTTCGTGGTGGCCACATTGAGCATATCATCAAGACTTTTCCACGGGAATAAAAACTCCGAACAGCTTAAAATATCATACTGAAATGCTAAGTTTGTAAACATTAATGGGTCAATAAATCATAGTACTGAAATGGTCAGAAATTGACTGAATCACCCTGTAGTAAGTAGCCAATGAGGAGAAAAAAGAAAAGACCACTCAAGAGTGGTTGGTCCAAAATACCAGACCTTAGACAGAGTTATACAGTAAAACGGGAGAGGCAGAATTATACAAAGTTACAAAGAAAAGAAGTAAATAGAGAATAAAAAACCCAGGAAAACCGTTATTTAGGATGGGATAGCAGATTTTCCCATCGAGATAGATCCAGGGGTCCAGCATCATGATTCAAGAGTTTTCGTTTATTGCATTTCAATATTTCCAAAGACTCCAAGAAATTCAATCTCTTGAAGTCATCAGTCACATGCAGAATCTTGAAATTTTCTTTCTTCTTGTCGTGTCCGGTTTTTATTATATGTTCAGCGTACGCAGATTTTTCTGGTCTGAGGTTTCTGACGCAGTCGAAATATTCTTTTACTCTGGCCTCTATTCTTCTGCGGCTTTGCCTCTATTCATTTGATCTCATATATCCTGCATACATACCTTAATGCTGCATACACGAATCGGTGGATAGGTCGAGGTGGACCGGTAGCCTGGCCTGCAAGATCACCCGACCTTAATCCCTTGGACTTTTTTCTGTGGGGTCATGTGAAAACGATCGTCTACAGCACAGAAGTTCCTAACATTATGGATCTGCGACAACGAATTGAAAATGCATGCCAAACCGTTCGTAATGCTGGCGACGAACTCTTTCATGACATCAGACGGTCGCTCATGCAACGAGCCGAAGCGTGCGTGCGAGCTGGTGGCGGGCACTTTGAACAATTCCTGTAATTTGGAGCCACGGGTTTAGTTGGCTGTATCGCGTAAATAAATCGTTTCCAGACAACATTTTCGTCTTCTCTTGACCTGAAGAATATGTCACTAAATTTATTGTACATAATTTTGAAACACCCTGTGTATAAAGAAGGAGGTTTGTTTGTTTGTGGGTTTGTTTGTTTGTTTTTTTATACAAATCTACAGTTTTATTCCGATCTTGATAAAATTTCGCACACATGACCTTCAAAGCATGAGGAAGGTCACTGTCTACCACCTCAGATTTCGAAAAAATTATAATTATTGATAAAAAATCGATATTCATGGTTATGGCAGGGCATATTAATGAGAAATATCTCAAGACCAATAATGCAAGACAAAGTCTTTGCAACAATAAGTAACAACAATGGTATCAACACGCAATTCACAAACACTCTGCACGGACCAACAATATATACGAGCACATGACCAACAACGCAATCAAAGTTTGTGCAACAATAGGTACCAACAATGGTGTCAACACGCAATTCACCAATAACAATGAGCACAAAATTATTCAAAAAATTATAACAATGAACATAAAATGATGATGCAATGACAGAACATTCGGTTCCAAGAATTATTAATAATGAACAGGAAATGGATATAATAGACGACATAGATAGGGCAGTCTCTCTCGATGAGGCAAAGGAGGTACACATGTCTTCCTTCAGCTCCCTAACAAGAGTTCAAACGATTGGGAAAAGTGTGTGTGTTTTTTTTTGTTTTTTTTGTGTGTGTGTGTTTGTGTGTGTATTTACCTACAAGCGTAATTATCCCGGGCAACGCCGGGTCCTCTGCTAGTCTTCTATATATAGCCTCGTATATATAAAGAAGGATGTTTGTTTGTTTGTGGGTTTGTTTGTGGGTTTGTTTGTTTGTTTATTATACAAATCTACAGTTTTATTCCGATCTTGATAAAATTTCGCATACATGACCTTCAAAGCATGAGGAAGCTCACTGTCTACCTCAGATTTCGAAAAAATAATAATTATTGATAAAAAATCGATATTCATAGTTAAGGCAGGGCATATTAATGAGAAATATCTCATGACCAACAATGCAAGGCAAAGTTTGTACAACAACAGGTATCAACAGTGGTATCAAGACGCAATTCACAAACACTCTGCACGGACTAACAATATATATCTCATGACCAACAATGCAAATAAAAGTTGTGCAACAATAGGTATCAACAATGGTGTCAACACGCAATGCACCAACACTATGCAAGGATCAACAATATATGTCTCATGACCAACAATGCAAGGCAAAGTTTGTGCAATATAGAATTCAATGCATAGAATTCCTGTTATTCAGGCTTTTCTTAGAAAAGAGAATTCTTACTACTTAACAATTTCTTGAAAATCTTTAAAAAAGATCAGTAACTGGAGATAATGAGTTAGCAGACTATTGAGAAAGAGTGAAAGATGATAGAGGAAGCACTCCTTTAGCTCCGTGCTGTATTGAGCAAATGGTAAGCAAGTAAATAGAAGAATCGGCGACTGCTAGACTACACAAAGTGATGAATGGCCAATTTTTGCTTCAAGACATCGAAAGAAGAAAGGAAATTGCAACAACATCAAGTGGACATCTAAAGTAAGATTACGTGAGTAAAAAATTATTTAGACTAGAAGGCATCCTTGGAGAGGTCCATCCATTGTGAGCCTTTAAAAAAAATTTTTTATGGTAAATCAAGTCCCGGTATATCACCTAGAATGGATTTTTTCAGTGAAGAGGTAAATTCCTGTCTTTCGGATTTTTCTTAGAATGGATAGTCCCTTCGCTCTATATTGTAGTGATTGAGTTATTATTTAACCTATTTGGAGGTTTAATTTAGCTTTTTGAGGTTGTATTGTTTACCTACAAGCGTAATTATCCCGGGCAATGCCGGGTCCTCTGCTAGTTATATATATAGAAGAAAGATTCATTTTGTATTTTTAATTAATAACTATTATTTGTTATTATTATTATTATTATTATTATTATTATTATTATTATTATTATGGAAGAACACAAAAAACAATCTGAATGTATTGTAAGCTCAAATTTGGATGTAAGAAGCTTCATGAAAAGAGTTTCCTTTATATATCAATTGTTTATATATGTAAACTCGGACTTATATCCATACCAGCCCAGAAGATGCTTCGGATTTTGGGGTTCGAATTTGGCCTTTTGAAAATTATTACATGAAAGAACTGAAAATTTTATTTTTGTGAAGTTAATAATCGTATTGTAGAGGAGGTTTTTTTTTGTAAAGTAAATTAAATTTTGTAAATTTTCTGATATAAATAAGATTCTTGTAAATTTTGTAAAAATTATCTTGATTCGAATTGAAATAAATTGAAATTAAAAAAATTGGAAAAAAACAAAAATAAACAAAAAAAAAATGCTTGTATAGATTTGTAGCGCCAAAAACGGATTTGACGCTTTTTGACGTTACGTTAAGCTGACAAATAAACGTGAAATTAATTTATTAAGATTTTCCCCAATTTTTGCCTGGAAAAAGGAAAAGACGATGCTTGTGATAAGAGTCCTGCATTGATTGCATTTAAAAAGAGTGTAATGTAAATAAATTGTTTGAATAAGATTCGAGTAATAGGAAAAAGTGTTTATTAAACAAAAACTGACAGTGCAATTATAATATGAGCAAAATATTTATTTTTTTCTATTCAAAGTTAACCACGTCATTGTTATCGTCGAGAAAATATCGTACCCGGGTACACATTGTAAAGCGCGCGTCGTCGGTAACAATGGGTAGTCATCGGCTTTAGAAGAAATTTGGAAATAGTTTTTTTTTGGAATATAGTTTCTCGTCGAGAAAAACATAGTTGTTGACGGGCCAGTGGAATGGAGTGTGGTTTCAGCGACCCCCGAGTTTTCCGCAGTGGATCCGAGTCCAGGATGAATAAACAACACCGTGGTGCAATCGAGTGGACGAGCTACAGCAAATAAGAGTCGGATATCTGTGGGAAATTAGTCCTGGATATTATGGCATAACTCATCGCATTCTTCTGGTATGGGACAATTATTGTAGGCCATGTTAACAGAATCCTACCGGAGGCAATCTTTGTTTTTTGTTTTCTTGCAGGAAAAACCCGTATAAGTGAGACGAGGTTCTACCCGGTCTGCGTCAAAAGGAGTCGTTTTGGTGAGGAAAAACATGGATGGCCTGAAGTGACGTTCGTTGTCCGGCCTTAGCCGCAATTCAGGACCCAGTTGGATGTCTTGTTCGAAATGTTTGCGTCAACGGATAAAATTAAAGCAGAGAGGTATCTTGTAGAGTTAAGATCGGCGTTCCCCTACTAACATAACTAATTAACCCGCCGTTAGGTCTATTTCCCCCCCCCCCCCCTCCACTTACCTTTCCTCGTCGGTCAGGCAGTAATCCTGGGTGCCCTCCTGTAAATGAAACCTACAAAAGGAAGAGATCTTTATTCAGTTTGACGAACATGAATTAAATAAATTATCCAACCCCTTTGAACTATAACTATTCGAGGAGAGGTCAAAGTAAAGAAAATAAAAGAAATTAGATTAAAGTTGTTAGACTTACCTTGACATAAGACGCAGAACTGATTCTAAAGTCAAAACTGTCGGGAGGATCTCTATTCCTTTTCTGACTCAAAGGGAAAAATGAATTTTGTAGTTTACCGGATTGACTGGGGTAAAAAAAAAACAAACCATGGCGCGTAAGTTAAATGAAAGTCTGTTTAGCGGGACAGCGAAGAAGCACAAGTATCAGGAAAAATAATCTTTTGCAAAGTTTTATTTTTTTTTCCGTAAGCAGTTGGCGAAATCAGAGACAATAGACTTAAGTGAGAATTACCTGCACGATTGGAAGCAATTAGACATTGAACTTTAACAGTAACGAGATACTTAGTTATGAAGTTATGAGTACCGAACCTTCCCTTAAAAGTAAAATGTCGGAATTAAACGAAACTGCTAAGAAAATAGTGATAAGAAACCTGTTACTTTTGAATAAAGCCACAGTTTTTAAACGGAGTTAAGAGCGTATGGTCATTTACTCTTTAGTGATTAATATTTTGGCCTCACAGCGCCCAGTCCTATTAACGGTATTGTAACCAAATATTTATGTGGGGTGGTGTGGTTTGGTCCAAGGGTCTTTAACCTTAGTCACGGCAAGATAGAGCGTTACAGCTTTACCGTTTGGAAACAAAAAAACTTTTCTGGCGTGAATAGGTCTCTCTCGCGTATATGTGGATGCGGTTTAAGAGTGTAAAGCCACAAACTTCACGCAAGATACGGTTCTCGCAAGGCCATTCACATATACGCCAGGGTCATTTCTCGCGCGAGTGGACGCAACTGGCGCCAGAAAAGGTGTTGCCAGAGTTTTCTGTTTGAAACAGGAAAGTCTAGTTCTGGCGCGCTAGAGCGAGAAAGTGTCCAGATCTTCTGATTGGCTGCCTGTGGCTTTAAATACCTTGTCCTACTGTGAGAAGAGAGTGATGTTACCAGTGCAGCAGTCATCTTTGAGTCAAAGCATTCCCCAATAAAATTTACTCTTATTCATTGTTCTCTGCAAAAAAAAATTAGCAGCCAGAGGGTAAAGGCATGGATGAAAGAAACAGGATGGACGACTCCCTATACTTTCCCAGCAAGTTTGATTTCACAGCGACATCTTGATTTTTGCATGAAAACTAGCATATGTCGTCTGCTTAGGGATTTTTGGATTTGGATTTTCAGCCTGCATCTCCCCTTTTATCCAGGAGACTAGCTATTTGGGATGAAAGGATGGTGAAATAGACAAACACAAACATCCATGCCCTCGGCGGGATTCGAACCCGCGACTCTTTGGTTACAAGAGCGGCAAGACCTGCGCCTCAACGCTCTCGGCCACCGAGCCGGCCGTTTGCTTAGGGAGAAGAGGAAGCATTGTCCATAAGCTAATGGATATTGTTGACATATTGTTGCTAGGAGACCAGAAACAGCTGTGATTTTTTTGAAACGTTTAATATATATTTAGATCATGTGTATAGTTATGATTTAAGGAAGATATATTTTCTATTTTTATTTTGATATCTTTTAATGTAATTTTAAATATAATTTTTAAAGCAAAATACATATATAATTAAATTGTTAAAAGAATGTTATGTAATCATAATAAAAATTATATTTTAACTCAACAACTTAATATTTCAATAAACTATTTCAATAAAATAATAAAAAATAATTTAATAAAAAAAAATTCAAAAGAACTCTTATGATATACGTAAAATTTGCGATAGGCTGCTATGCTTTTCTCCTCTAACAGCTGTGTAAACAGAAACTAGGCGAAGCGAAACCGAACGTTTTCGGTATTGTTCACTTAAGAATCCAGAAGGCACCACTGAAAAAAAACTCACGCACGACTCATAGGAGTCGTCCATCCTGTTCCTTTCATCCATGGCAAAGGCAACAGCCAACGATATGAAATGAGTAGATCGCTTATATGGCCGCCATCTTTGGGGCAATTTGAAGGCGGCCAAATTTGAACTAATCTCTATTGTTAGTATAGGCGCCATTACTGTGGTTGGCAGAACAACATCGCCAGCCACAGCGCCATTACTATATATCCGCTTTGTCGCCAGCTGAGAAAGCACCCCTCCCCCACCAATGTCGTACTTGTAGTCTGAAATATTTTAAGCGACCTATCCTAAATGTAGATGCTTTTTAATAACAGTGGTATATAATTTCATAAATACCTTTAAACAATCATTCTGGTATCACTGAAATGACGGTAACATGGTTGAATATCGACATCTTTATGTATCAACAACCACGATATAAAAGATGACCAGGATTTTTACATGAGAAAAACATTCTAAGACGCAGGAAGATAAAAACACACGTGTGAAAGGTCAGTGGTGAACCTTTAATATATCTATTACTACAATTTAAAGCTAGACAAGAAATCGGCATTGAGTTTTACTATGTTTGTCTACGCAAACTTCAAACGTAAACATACGATGACGGCCATTTTTTGCTAACCAAAGCAATAGCTGATAGGCTTTCAAACGGGGACGCGTTGGTGGCGCTGAAAGCAGCTCTTGAGCGATCTACTCATTTCTTATCGTTGGCAACAGCTAAAATCAAAATGGATGCCATGAACGATTCTCCCGTCTTTCAAAGAAATAGGAAAGGCAATTAAAAACACAAGCAAATGCTTTAAAAAAGCAAAAGGAGACCACGTTAAGAGAAAATTTGATTATGCCGTCCGTGAACGGGAAATTATTTGGAATAAGGCTCCTAAAGACCACAGAGATCGCGACCTTGTTGAGATCGATGGCTCGAAGTTGAAATCACTGCATGAAGAAATTTTTTTTTTAAAAAAAAAGCGCCAGCGCCATCTCTTGAGCAAACATTCAAACATAAACCAATTATATTTCATATTAATTCCTCCCCCTCCCCCTTTGGATTTTTTGAAATGTTTTTTAAATTTATGCATTGTCATCGACGGTACGTATGTGTACAAAATTTCAGCAAGATCGGACTAGTGGAACGAGTTGAAATATTGATCACAAGATTTCATCCACCAAACATGACCCAAACGGTAAAGTTATACAAGCATTGGGTTTTTTTTGTTATTTTGTTATTTTGTTTTTTTTTAATTTTTTTAATTTCAGTTTATTTCAATTCAAATCAAGATAATTTTTACAAAATTTACAAGAATCATATTTATATCAGAAAATTTACAAAATTTACTTTACAAAATAATTTCCTCTACAATACGATTATTAACTTCACAAAGATAAAATTTTCAGTTCTTTCATGTAATAATTTTCCAAAGGCCAAATTCGAACCCCAAAATCCGAAGCCTTTTCTGGGCTTGTATGGATATAAGTCGGGGTTTACATATACTTAATACAAAGTTATAAGATTCATTATTTTACACACGTTGTATTGTATGGTGTATATATTTATAATTTCATATCGTCCATTTTACAATACAATTTTTATTATTGTTTAGATAGATATATTTCGTCCTTTCGGACATCATCAGTATTTTAAAAAATTATAAATTATAACATAAAAAACATAATAAATTAGAAATTATAAATACAAAGTTATAACATTTGATATATAAAGCAAACTCTTCATGAAGCTTCTTACATCCCAAATTTGAGCTTGCATTACATTCAGATTACTTTTTGTGTTCTTCCATAATAATAATAATAATAATAATAATAATAATAATAATAATAATAATCACGAACATTGAACAAATCTAAGTACAAATTATTATTATTATTGTCCGAATTAATTAATAATCAACTATTATTTAATTATTCAACCTGTATACAGTTATCATTTATTACGCATTTAATATAAAAATACGTTATGGGAGGACAATATTTTTTTATTCATTTAAGATTTCTTTCGACATTTTGGCGCAAAATTTAAACTTAAAAAACTGGCTTCGTTTGACGGGCTTTATTTGAAGCTTTTTCAGCATCAGAAGCATTTCCAAGTGCAGCAGCAGCCTCCTTTTTCTTCGCGCCATTGAGCTAGAAAGAAATGAGTTATGTGCACAGGGCATGTGGTTCTCGCTGAATTGAGCGTCTCTCGCAGCAGCGCGCCAAAAGTGAGAGGAAGCGCCAGAATTTTTCTCGCGTGAACAGGTCTTTCTCGCGTATATGTGAATGCGGCTTAAGGTGACCTTTCAGTGCCGGGGCCTCTTTTTTTTCGTCGCTTGCGGCATGTATTAATTTCTTCAACCTTTGTCCACGCAACATACACACACGACAAGCCCTGTAAATTTTTCTCGCAGAACTGGTATAAAGAAAAGTTGTTTGTTCCGACTATCCCTACCGCCTCTCCATGTTTGGCAGTGGAATTAATTTTCGCCCTCTGTAGATTATTAATTTCTGTTTTTTGAGAGACTTAGCTCCAGTGTTGGATTTTTACCAACATTGTTGTAGTATTATACAGCTATCGGTTAAATTTCAACTTTATAACTTACTTCCAAGTTGCCTTTTTAAAACCGGACAAATATACATACATATTTACATTGCGCTTTATATGTATAGAGAAATTCTGCAGCTAAAAGACAAAAAAGCTATTCGGGCGTCAGCAATATCTGTACAACGGGAGCTTCGTTTAGAGCAGGAAAGGGAAATTCCAAGGAAAGATGGGTCTAAAGTATCCAGTGATATTCTCCAGTGCTAAAGATGGATATCAGGTTATCTAACAAGAGGATAAATAAAGTCCCGGGCGACGCCGGGCTATCAATTAGTATGTATATACTTACTCCAAGTAAGGAAACTCTGATTCTCGATCGTTGTTATGTGCCTTTTTTATATCAATGCCATTATGCAGCAAATAGATAATCTCTTGCATCAAAGCAGTACCTTCAAACATAAAAGAAAATTAAAAAATAAAAAAGTTGCAAATTTTCAATGAAAATTAGAAACTATCTTATGATTTTTATCTATATTTATGACACCGTTTAGCAGCTATGTAAGATGTGTTTTAAAAATTGATTCATAATTTTCATTTTATAGTACATACAGGGAGATTCAAAAGGTATCGTGCTGGTCGGAGGTGGCACAATAGCTGCTAGAAACATCCGCCACCGGCCTCACGACATCCGTTAGCACGTAGTTGCATGTTGTGAAACAGTGTGCTCAATACGGCTGGTGAGATTTGCTGAACTTCAATGGTAACTTTTTCCTTCAGCTCAGGCCTAGTGCGCGGACTGTTTGCATACACTTTACCGTTCAAGGCACCCCTAAGGAAGAAATCAAGAGGTGTGAGGTCCAGCGAACGTGCAGGCCAGATGTCACGGGAGATGATTCGATCAGCTAAGATGTCCTGCAGAGAGTGCATTGACATGCGCACTATATGCGCGGTTGCCCCGTCCTTCTGAAACCAGGCACCGCTTCCTCATCGAGTTGTCGGCCAGGTGGCCGAGAGGGTGGGTTCGAATCCCGCCATGGGCATGGATGTTTGTGTTTGTCCCGGGCTGTGTACAGATATAACTTCTGTAAAAAAGCGTAAAATGACCTTAGTAGTCGAAGCCAAGATTTCTAATAAATCAACTTAACCAACCTCATCGAGTTCGGCCACAAACGGTTCCAGAATCTATGTGCGGTAGCGATGTGCATTGATTGTGTCAGAGAAAAAGATGGGACCGGTAATGCGTCTGCGACTGATGGCACACCAGATCACTGTTTTCTGGTCATGCAGAGTCTGCTCTTGGAGCTCATGTGGATTGTAAGCGCTTCAGAAGCTTGTGTTCTGCTTGTTAACGTAACCGGAAAGATGAAACCAAGCCTCATCGGTAAAGAATGTTATGAAAGTCTGCCGTCACTCCGCATATGTAATTCGCTGTTGGTTTTCTCGCTCTTACAACTGCTGCACCTTTGTACATTTTCAACGTTTTCTACGGAAACATTTTCAACGTTTTCAAGGTCTTCTTCACGATGCGTTGTGCTGTACTGTACGACATATTTGCTTGTTGTGAGAGTCGGCGCAAAGATTTACTGGGACTTTGCAACATTCTGTCCTGGATGTCAAGCACTTTCTCCTCCGCTGCGGCGGGGCGGCCCGATCGTTGTGCATCCAGCACAGTTCCACTTGCACAGAATTTGTCGATTAAGCTCCGTACTGCATGCCGATGAGGCACCGTTACACCAAGAAACATCTGTTGAAACAGCTACCGAACCTCCTTTGTGTATTTGCCGGCGTTCCGGAACACATTCTCCACTAAGAACACACGCTGTTCCGTTGTCAGCACCATATTGCTAATACCGCTCTCTGTACACGTTTCCATGCACTACTGCATCCTTTTGAATCACCCTGTAAAATTTTGAAGTTGAAATTAATCTAGAGTTAATTTTCTGTAATATACGAGGTCTGTTCAAAAAATACGTAGACTGACGTCATAAAACAAAATATACTTTGTCTGAAGTTACACATCTGGGTCCCCTTCAAAGTACTCTCCTCCCCGACGCACACACTTATCCCAACGGTGTTTCCACTTTTGGAAACAGTCCTGGAACGCTTCTTTTGTGATGTCCTTCAGCGCCTTCGTCGCATTTGCCTTTATGTCGGGAATCGTCTCAAATCTCCTTCCTTTCAAAGGTCTTTCGAGTTTGGGAAACAAGAAGAAGTCACAAGGAGCGAGGTTAGGTGAGTAGGGTGGGTGAGGAAGAACAGTGATCGAGTGTTTGGCCAAAAACTCTCGAGTTCTGAGGGCTGAATGGGCTGGTGCGTTGTCGTGATGAAACAACCGGTCACCACTCGTCCACATTTCTGGCCTTTTCCGCCGGATAGCATCCCGCAGACACAAAATTAACACAAAATTTCACAGCAACTCTTTGCTCGTTCAAGTCACTCATTCTAAAAATCCGCCAAACGAAAAAAACACACTTCACAAACAACCGCGTAGCTAATCAACCAATACTGATATTTGCAATCAAAAAACTGCCTTGTAATTAGCGGATCTGTCAGAAGATGGCGACACCAAGCGATTTTGATTGGGACCAACAGGGCCCGCGCAATTCAAACAGTCTACGTATTTTTTGAACAGACCTCGTACTTTATAGTTAATTTCTATTATTTTAACGAATGTCATTCTTGAGGAAGATAGGGAAAAATCTTTCAAAAGATATCTTCATTTCTAAGGTTAAAAGCATTTAAATGAAATAACCGTAGGGTAGATGTACCAGTAATTGACAGTTTAAGACATTACTGTGAAACGAAATTGTGTACGTAAATCAAATTGCATTTTGAAACTTTTCTAGTTATACCATTAAATTGTAAATATAGTGCTGAATATGCCAATCTCTAAATAATTATTATATCTTTAAAAGCAATTAAGTTATTAAATTTTTTCCTAACTAATGCATGAATAATCAGTAGTTGACAGTTACTGCACCAGAAGTTGACAGGCAGTTTCATTAGTAATTGACACTATTTTAATTACACGTTTTTATTATATATTTTTACAACAAAAATTGACAACATTGAAAAGTAGCTGATGAAATCAAGCATTTTTAAGAATATTTAAAGTATTTAACATTAACTAAAATTGTGCTTTTTATAACTTATGTTGTTCATATAGATCATTTATCTTTTTTTTTCCTTTGAAATAATAAATAAAATTAGTCCACTCCCATGTAGAGTGCAAGGACCATAAAACATGAAGGTGTTTTCCACTAGTGCAAATAATCAGATCTTGGCCAACAAATTGTTATAGAAATACTTGATTTTTGACGATTGTTTTCCTACTTGCAAAATTCATCCAGTTCATCCTATGCTACTTCTTATCATAGTAAACAAAAAACTAGCAGTAGTCTTCTTGGAAGAAAACTTGTCCTGAGGTATTTGTTGATCATCTCTCTGACAAGATTCAGGACCAACAAAAAGAATTGGCGAATAGGGCCTAGAAGATTTATGTCAAAGTGGGTGAACTAGAAATTGACAGTCAGGTTCCTGTAATTGACACAGCCAATTACTTGAAATTAAGAAGTTACACATAAAAAACATTGTTTCCTTTATTATTATCCTACAGGGTTGTGCATAACCTTTTGCTAGGGGTCTGGAAAATAAACAAAACTAAGTGGAATGTTCTGCGGTTGATAATCAAAAAGTACGTTTATTTCTGCTTTTATCACATCAATATTTTGTGTGGCCACCACCTGCTTCTCGAACAGCACGCATCCGTTTCGGAGGAGTGTCTCAAACAGAGCAGTATCGTACTCCATGTCCTTCAGCACAGATGTCAGGTGTCCCATTAGAAGGTCTCGAGAATACCGATTTTCACAACGTTCTTGAATCATTAAAGATTCCACTGCGTCTTTTAACACGGCTCCAAAATCTTCAGCAACGTTTAGGTCAGGGGATGCACCGGGCCATTCGTTTGATGAGAAGAAATCGATAGCACTTTCTCTTAGGATTTGCTGTGTTGCATTAGCCTTAAAGCAAGGTGCCTTATCGTGCAAAAAACAAACTTCATGCGGGTCGATAGTGTTGTTTGGATCTCGAAGAAACGGAAAAACATCATTTGTTAGCAAATTCCGAAAATAATCACCATTCCATGACTCACCCTGCTCCTTGAATCTCCACATCATTCGCTTGGCGGTAAAACATACGAAGATGCCAATGCAGTCAGGCTTCTTGAACAGCTCTTGATAGTGTTCATCGTCAGAAATATCTGTAATCGATAAGCTCCAGACCCTATCGTTTTGGTAATTCGGACGTCTCATAGTCCACACAAAGAACTCGTCGCTCGGGGCAAGGTGCATGAAGTCGTCTTCCACCCAATCCCGCAGGTAGTCGCAAAACCAGAGCCGGTCTTCGATGTTTAATGCGGTCTTCATCGGTTTCGGAATAACATGGAATGGCTTGATGTTTGCACGCTGACGATGTCTTTGAACCGTTGAACGAGAAATTGTTTTTCCACGCTTGGCTTTAATTTCTTGTGCAACGTTGACACAGCTGCGACGTCTTTTGCCACTGTTATTAGCAATGATGTTTTTGCTTTCCTGTGATAATTTCTCGGGCCTACCCTCAGCAAATTCGGCATGGCAGTTATCATAACCTTTCTTCCAATTGTCCGTCACCCATCTATACGATCGGTTTAACTTGTTCGCAACCCATTTGCGATTAATAAAAGACGCACCTGCTTCCATTGCCTCTCGATATGCATTTGCACGAACTCTATGCATGAAACGCTGCTCTTCACTGTCATTTATTAAACCAGCCATATTTGTTTGATACCAATAGACGCACAATGAATTACTCTCTGCCGAAGCGTCATAAGAGTGTGCTACAACGCTGCGGTTTAAGTCGCAGCCCCCTAGCAAAAGGTTATGCACAACCCCGTACATTCTATATCACATTAATATATTTTTGGTCGTTTTTTTTTAAACATAGAAATTATCAATTATTGATAGGTCATGTCAATTACTAGTGACACTACATATCTGGGTTCTAGTAGTTGACGGTGGATTAATACAGTTAACATATTGGTCATCTGAAATTCTGTTACTACTAAAAGAATTGTCCACTGATCACACAAAAGGATTCACGTAAAATAATAACAAATATTGCATGACATTCATGAAATAAATTCAAGTAATCAAACACGCGCGCAGTGGTTCATTACAAGGTTTTTTCGACTCGGTAAGGCATTGAACAATCAACATGTGATTGTGGCCATAATTGGGAGCAAAGTTCCTAATTTTTTGCTGTTCTGGGTAGCCTAATATATTGTCTAATACGAGGTGGCAACACCAATCCCTTTTCTTGCCTTGTTACTTTATTACAAGCCTTTAAATCGTGAATTGTCAATTACTGGTGCACTGTCAATTACTGGTAAATCTACCCTATGCCCAGAAAGTTCGGTAATGATTCAATTAGTTCATAAAATGATCACCAGGTTCTCCAGTGCTATCTTTGCTCTATATTTAAGGGCCTTCAACAGGGATGGTGTGATTGGATCGTATGGTGTTAACGAAATTCTATGTGAGATACTTGTCCTTCTTAGTTAATCTGTATCAATTAACTGAGCTGGAATATTGTTTACACTCAGTTACTTTGGAACAAATTTTTACTAGATGCTAATCCCTTCTTTGGATTTAAGTTTCTTAGCATGATAATTGTGTTGACTCTTAATTTATAAGGTGGAAATTTGGAAGAATTAAGCTATTTAAAATTTTCACTAAATAAACCTGCTTGTCCATCATAATGTATTACTCAATCATAACATACTTTCTATCACCTTCAAGTAATTTTTCAACAATGTTCTCGTTAATTTTAGCACAATCTTCAATGTAGCACGAAGTTAGCGTTGCCTGCATGGAGATTTACATTTATTTCTTTAATTTCATTAGCTTTTACGTACGATTACTTATCTCTTCAATCACGCAAAGCGGATTTTTTTTGTATTTGAAATGATTGTGCTACTATGGTATACTTGCAGTTGCAAAAATTAACTGAGATTGCACGCTATTAATTTTGCATAATTTCGAGATGCTTAGTATCTTCAATATTAGTAATTTTCTTTAAACTCTATTCTATACGCCGCCTTTGAAAATTAAGGGCCAGAAGTATCCGGACACCCCATTCAAAATGTGCTAGTGCTGATTTACATAACAATAATGGCTCATAGATATATAAAGCAGTTTCTTCAGTATTAGACAGGAGTTGAGCTAGCGAAAATAATACAAGCTCTGACCTCAAACATGGCACTATTATTGGATGCTGCACGTGCAACAAATCTTTCCGAGCGATTTCTACCCTACTGCATGTGCCTCGTTTCACTGTAAGCGATGTAATCGTGGAAACATCATGAAACAACAACAGCTTAAGAACGGACAGGTAGACTTAAGATAATGACAGACAGGGAATCGCCAAATGCTGAAACGCGTTGTACACAAATCGAAAGTCCTCCGCTGAATCACTGACTAACGAATTCCGACACACATCAGAGAATTACATGCTATGGTTACCATGGTCGTGCAGCAGCACACAAGCACAACATCAGTGGCGGTGCAAAGCTCGACGCAGCTGGACTCTGGACCAGCGAAAACGCGTTCTTTGGGGTGACGAATCACGTTACACCATCTGGCAGTGCGATGCAAGAGCTTGGGTCTGGCGGGCGCCTGGGGAGCGCTTCCTGTGCGAATATGTTGTGCCAGTTGAAGTTTTGCGTTGGAGGCATCAGGATCTGGGGATGCTATCATGGTTTGGGGTGGGTCCCTTCCTTCCAGTTAAGGGAAACCTGAACAATGCACGATATAAAGACATTCTGGACAATTCAGTACTTTCAACATTGTGGGAATAATTCGGAGGAGGCCCTTTTTTTCAACATGATAATGCACCAACTCATAAAGCAAAGTCTAGAAGAATGGTCCCATAACATGGATGCTGACGTAATGGCCTGGCCCACTCAAATAGCGGACCTAAATCCAATCGAAGCTCTTTGGGATGATTTGGACGCCGGTTGCCAGACGTCTCGGCCAACATCCACTGCTGAACTCGCCAACGCACTTAGGGAGGAGTGGAACGCAATTCCTGTAGAAACTTATCGAAAATTAGTCGAACGCCTGTCCGGCAGAGTGCATGCTGTTATTGCAGCGAAAGGAGGTTCAACGACATATTAGTCACATCATAATAAAACGTGATGTGCATGTGTCCGGACACTTATGGCAACATAGGGTATCTTGAATAACTAAATTTTTAGTCTTGGATCATCTAGTTTTAACGGTAACAAAATTCTAATAAAGGAAGGATAATAAAGCTTCCTTATTGGATAGTTAAATTTTCAAATTTCAAAAAACTCAAAAGTTAATATCTAAGCAAAAACCTGAAATTTTATTATACACGTATAGGTTATCTGTAAATCTGTAAATGGAAGGACAATAAGAACCTAGCGTGATTCTTTGTATGATGTCAAACTTAAAGTTCCTTTTGTAAAATGTTCAAAACTCAAATTTTAAAAGTCTAAACGGCACGCGAGGTTGTTTAAAAGATGGCGGAAAACGTCTCCACAATTGTCGCCGTTTTCTCGTGGCATTGTCTAGTTCATTGTGTTATATCGAGGCTAACGAGAAATAGTCTCCGGCACTGAAAAGTCACGTGATCAAAATGTCTAGCAACAATCCAACTTTCATAGTTTCCAAGAAAGGAAAAAAACAGATTATTAAAATATAAGATGGAAACAATGAAAGTTGCATTGTTAATAGACCTATCTTGGTCAGGTGACTTTTCAGTGCCGGAGCCTGCTTTTCTCGTTAGCCTCAGTGTTAGAGAAATTTATATTCTTAAGATTTAAAAATTTAAAAACAATTATAAACACGCGGCAGTACAACAGTACGTGACTTTGTTTTGCCTACACGCGCTGCATCATTGTGAAGTCGTACAGTAATCCTCCGAGGCCAACGACAAAGTAAACTGATACGACACTCCTTTACATTACTGTATAACTCAGACAAATGAAAGAAAGACTGGCAGTGACCTTCCCTCTAGTGGTGCCTTCGCGCCGCCATATTGGGATTGGCAAGAAACAGCTGATCGCCCGAGGTAATGCATGGGAATCAATCGGTTTGGTTTGGTTTGTTTGGTATTAACGTCCTTTTCAACTTCTATGGTCATTTCAGGACAAGGTTATAGGGGCGGCAAATTTTGCCTTGCAAGGGTTCTCTAACGTGCAGCCGGCAAACGACTACACGGGAGCAACATCTTTACTTCCCTTTCGAAGGAAGTGCGTGATCTCAGAATTTTCTCCCTGAAAAAATTCGCGTCCTCGGGCATCAGGGGCGATAACGCAACTACTGAGCTACCGAGGCCGACGTGAAACAATCGCAAACAATTGCTTATTACAATATGTGGATTAATAAATTGATTATTTTATTGAACAGAATTATTTCTTCCTTTCCTTTTAATTTAAAATATTTGTCTTTTAAAAATACGTTAGGCATTGAAGTCATTAAAAGTATACGTTATTGTTAGTTAATGCAATAAAGTTTTTTTTTAAAAAAATCAGAAAACAGGTATGCTTACTAATACTTCCAGAAATCATCTACAAAAACAGCTGAAATTACATTGAGAATATATGCCGACTTAGGTTTTTGCCAATCGTAACATGGCGAATGCTGCACTTCCGTTGGCACCAGTAGTGTTCAGCGAAATGAATAGGTCACTGCCAGTCTTTCTTTCATTTGTCTCTGGTATAACTCGTTTTTGTGGTGCCCTATTGGTTGTGGGAGAAAGTTATTTGTTCCACCGTGCAGCCCTCTTCCAGGGGAAAATTTCTTTCGCATATGAATTCTTACTTTTAAGTTTTTATATTGATATTTTCTGAAATATTTCATACATTAAACAATATATTTCTATTTATTTTTATAAATAAACTTTAATTTACTTTATAGCTTAATTTTTATAATGATTTTTAAATAAAGATTTTACAAAGAAGACCTTTTAATAAATTTCCAAAAAAATTATTAAAATAATTTTGAAAAAAATGAAATATACAGGAACATATTCGTTATGATAATTAAATTTTTATTATAAAAGTATAATAAAATAAAATCATGAACTTTTATTCAGTTCTTCTGGGGTCATTTCTTTTAAATCGTCCCTTTCAACAAATGTAATCGTCCATTTCGAACACCTCTATTTAAAAATAAGGTATAATTAATTTGTCTCTAATGTTTCATTGCATTTCATAATAAACATTAACAGTCTACTCACCTTCAAGTAAGACAATCTCGAAGTGTATATCAATAATTTCGATAAAATAAAGCAGCACATGCTCTTCACAAGGCGCCATGTTTTCTCTATTTGCTTTGGGCCTTCTGGTGGCCGTGGGAGAAAATGGGTTTGGAAAACTGGGCGAGTGTCGCATCCGTTTTACTGTATCCGTGATACAGGCATTTGCCAACACCACCTAGAGAGATAGCCTGCGCACGGAAAGGCATACATTGTTTCTTCATAATAAAAAGTTATTTTAATCGTATTTAAACCATAAATCTATAGAATAAATCATGATCTGAAGATATAAATGTCATCGAGCTTCCGCGATTTTCCATTATTAGAGAAACGAGGGAATTGAGATCACGCTAGGTGCCGCAAAAGTCGCAATTTGCGTGCGCAGCAGAAGTGTCTGACATCTAGTGGTGATGTGGAAATTAACAAGATGGCGCCTTTAACGGGTACAGATTCACTGAGTTTTTACAGCGAATGGTGTATTCGTGAATATAGCTTCAAAATGAGGAGAATCAATAACAAATACTGTTGTGTCTGGGGTTGTAAGTCAAAAGCAAATGTAGAAAACAGTATATATATGCACACATTTCTCAAGGATAAAACTTTGAACCCATTCCCTTAACTAAACATCTTTTGAACCTATTTTCTTCCTTACCTACATATTTGTAGATGTCAGCTAGCGTAACATTGAATGTCATATTCATTTTGAGTATTGGAAAATCAAAATTCTCAAGGCAGCACAAGCTTAGCAAGCTGTAAAATACCCATTATCTCCGTCATTTCCAAAAGATGGTAACGTCATCTATAGGCGGCTGCGCACGCGAATAGCCCAAGTAGAGTTCCTCAATATATAATTGCGGAAAATATTTTTGGAAAAAAATCATTCTTAAAGCTTTTGTAAGTAATTTCCTTGCAGGAGGTGAAATTCTTGACAAGAAGAAAAAGGTTTGTTAATCCTTATTACCTGTCATCCAATGGAAACACGTTTTTTATATTGTCTTGACCTCTATGCCCATGTGCGATCTATGGGGCACCTAGCTGAATTCCCTAACTTCTGCAGTTATTTATTCATATAGTTGATGCCCAATGTTAAGCGTGAGTATGTAATGCATCCACATTGGTTTATAAATATATTTAAAATTTTTGCTAAATTTTTTTATGAATTTTGCAGAATACGCAAAAATTTTTATTTTTATTTAGTTAAAATTTTTGCAGAATATGCTAAATTCGTTATTATTATGTAATCTAATTCCGGCCCAATTACACTCGGGGTTCATTAAAACCGAAAATGAAACTAAAGATTTTAGCTCTTTGTAGGGCGGCGCTACTTGCGCAGTTGTGCGTGACCACCAGGAGACAAGGCCTGAGCGCGGAAACGTCATACATTGTTACATCATTCTTAGAAGGGCTAATTTAAGACTCACTATTGGTAGAAATACGAATAATAATACCCGTCTAATTATGAATAACAATACCCTTCTAATTATGAATAACAATGTTGTCGTCAGTGCGAGAAATAATTATACATAACGTGTTCTCGAACATCGCCACAATAATTGAGGACCGACAGTGGCTTTGAGAACGTACGATTCTTGCACCAAAGAATTAGAATGTAAATAAAAAAAGACATCATTTTGCAAGAGTTTCCAAGATCTTGCATTACATATAAATCTATTGACACTATTATGGACCAGGAGCAAGCTGAAAAACTAACCCACAGAATTTTTAAATTCATTGGAACCCACCTGGAAAGCCACCAGCTTAAGTATACAGAAATCAGATGAGAAAAAAATTAAACCTGACGCAATTGTGGGTAATTTTTCGTCTACAAAACTGAGTAGTTGTTTATAAATTTTATGATTGTGGTCATCAAGAATACGTATCCTCATATTAGTAATTATTTTTTTGTATGGACAAATTTCCAAATGGTGGATACGCAGAGGTTCATTGTGGAATAATTGGAAGGGTTTGACGAAAATCTCCTGCGAGAAAAATAACACCGCTCCCATTTTTTTCCCAAGATCTCTTAGGTTTCTCAATGTTAGATCTATAAGAATTTGTTACGTTGTACCATTGTTAAAAAGTTTGGACTTAGCCCAAAACATGCAATAGAAGGGGCTTAACCAATATAGGCTAGAGAGAAAGCCTGCTCACGGAAAAATCATACATTGTTACATCACCTGCGGTAGGAACAATTTCGGGCTTAATATTCGTAGAAATATGAGTAACAATAGCTGCTTGATGATGATGTAACAATGTATACACCTTTTGTCTGCAGGCCTTCTCTCTAGGAGGTGTTGAGGTGATGATGATGTAACAATGTACAATGTACGACGTTTTCGCGCTCAGGCTTTGAGTAGAGGTGGTATTGGCATAACCATCACCTTCTAAACATAGAGCCAGAGGAGGAAACTCAATGCTAAATCAAGGGATTTGGGATCAAGTGCACGCCAGCGATAACACAGGCACATGTCTAAAGAACTGCCTTGAAAAGTGTCCACACTTATCATCGTGCACCTATTTCTGGTAGCCATTCAGTAAAGTATAAGAAAATAATTTTGAACATTAAAAAAAGCTGAAAATAATTTTTTAGCTCTCATGGAATTAAAGGGACTTTCTTTGGCAATAGAATTTCAACA
This sequence comes from Rhysida immarginata, assembly GCA_023313115.1. Classification (NCBI taxonomy): domain Eukaryota; kingdom Metazoa; phylum Arthropoda; class Chilopoda; order Scolopendromorpha; family Scolopendridae; genus Rhysida; species Rhysida immarginata. Next base: position 165,504 of record JAHWFO010083482.1, read on the forward strand.
GAAAATTATTAAAATAAATATCTTAAATGTATATTTAATGCAATGATGTCAGCAACAATAAAGACTTCATTATTCTTTATTGTTGTTGACATCTTTAGTTTGAACGTGCGTCCACAGTATTCATCGAGAACTATGCCTGGAGCTTAGACACGTTTGAATAGCGAAGCGCTCATAGGTGAGTCGATCTTTTATCTAGTGCTCTAAGTTGATCCAGTCTTTATTGTTCTTGACATCATTGTGCATAGATTACAATGGGTGCGTTCGCGAAACAGACACTTTTCCCACTGTTTCCACTTTCTCGTTCGAGAAATCACCACCAGTGAATTCATGCCGTTCGAAAATTCAAAGTGAATTCAGTTTTTCCTCCAATTTCCTGTCACTTTTCTCACCCACAAAAAGCCAGTGGAAAAAGTAATAAATGACATATGATAAGAAAACTAAAACAGATCGAGTTTTTAGTAAATCGATTAATCAAATATTGAGTAAACTAAAACCAGTTCGAGTAATTTTGTATTAAATTTGTATTTTTTTAAAATTGCATTCTTACCAGTTGTAAAGTTGATTTTTTAAATTACTTTGTACTATTTTAACCAATAAATTTTTATTTTTAAAAAATTACAAAATAATTTAAAAGCCATAAAATTGAATAATTATTCTCAAAAACACGTGATTTAAATTAAGTTATAGGCATCAGTGTATAATTATATTCGGTATGTAATAACCAATTTAATGTAATGTATTTGCATTAAATTTATGTATCTATTTATTTTAATTTATTTTTAATGGTTCACTGCTAATAGCATAGTAAAACTTAAACCAGATGGAATTGTAATATAATATGCAAATGAGAATTTTAAATGAGAATAGTAAAAAATTTACTACGAATTTTTTAAAACGATTAAAAATAAGTCTTACAAAGTAAACTATTAAAGTACAGACTTTTAAAACTCAAGAAAATTATAAAATGGGCTTCTTTATGAAGTTTACGTTCGTAATTTATCTTGATTTTACCAAATTATTATTTTTTTTTCATTTTACTATTGTACGTTTTAAAATATTTCCTTCGCCTTGTTCACTCTTTTCTTATGTTTTATCAGTTTTCTACTTATGTCTTCACAAAGCAGGAGTAAATGACTAATGTACTCTTTCACAAAGCCTTCGTGGATTAAGGGGCCCACCAGGTTTTAGGCTTTGGTCTTCATGACAATCGCCATTATTTTATCATTCACTGAGGCGTTCGCGAGTGCACCCACTGATAAGAGAAAGCCCTCTACCGTGGAAAAACAACCAAAGTTTTCCAGTCATTGTTGATGTTAAAATGCGACACCGCAGAAAAAACAAACGCGAAAAACAAATTCAACTGGAGAACTCAGACCTCAGAGACGCAAAACTTCCGTTTCGTTTCTCCTTTTGGGGGCTATGTTGTCGATCATTGAAAATGATATACAGACAGGTAATCTAGATCTAATCTGCTGTTCACTTGCACTCTAAGACTTATTCATGCCGTCGTAGTTTAAAATGGTAATTACCGGTATATAACACGAAATACTATGGTTTTGAAAGCATTTTCAAATGGAAGCGGACCAGAAGTACCGCCATTAACGAACGTAAATTTGAGCGAAACGACTCTCTATACGAAAACATGAATAATTGGCTATCCGACCAAAGCCTTGTAGGCTATGGTCCCACCTCTAGAGGACCGTATAACTTTATCAGGATATCTTTGGTTTATTCTGGTGTTTATCTGAGGATTTATCTTATCTGAAGATGGTATAACCATAGCCTAATAATAACACAATTATTATTAGGCTATGGTATAACAGAATTTTGACTTATCTGAGTTTTATTCCAGTACATATTCTAGGTTGGTAGAACCGGCCCTAAATGAAATACAGCTTTTTGCAATGACTTTACGGCAGCTTTCACTTAGAAGACGGCAGTTTTCAATAACTTTAGCGCAATTTTCATTTAGAATAAGGCAGGTTTCACTTAGATTAAGGCAATTTTCATTAATATTACGGCAAATATTTACGAAGAAAATGTGATTTGCTTTAAAAGGGGGAAAAAAATTACGCAAGCATTTCTTGACAATTCCCGTGTTAAAAAACCATGATGGAAGGTGCTAGCAAGTAGCATAGCCTACAATGATAAGGGATTGCAGGCTATGTAAGTACGAGGCGCTTCGTAGTACGAGGCGCCTCGTAGTTAGCAAGGCGCTTTAACAAAGCGCTGTAGAAAAATTATATTCTAGCAAATTATATTCTGTAGAATTATGTATTGTTGCATCAGTTAAATAAACACTCCATTTGAAAACAAAGCAACATAAAATTTTCCCCCTTTACAAAACTTCGTTTCGAATCGAAGGGATTCTGCCTTTTCCATGTCGTCCTTTTCGTTTTACTCCCTTCCCTCCTCCCTGGTTTTACCACGGCTATTGGAGGAGATAACTAACCGTGATATTACATTTTACTGGTCATAAGTAATTTCCGACAATACAGGAGGTCATGGAAAATTTTTAAAAACATTAAAAATTACTGTCATTTTTTCTAATGACTGCAAAATACATAACTTTACGTATTTTAAATTTAACCGTTTACGTCTCCTTACATAATGCTTGCTTGTGCGAGGCATACTGGGATCGAATCTGCCCTTATAGAGCTTATTCATGAGCCTTACAATATGGCGGCAACAGCTTCAGCTCCGACTTTGATTGGTGGCAGTAGCTTCAGCTCCGCCGTTGATTGGCAGCTGAAGCTGCTGCCACCATGTTGTATACCAGTTTCACGCTGGAATTGGTTGCTGCGGAACGACGTCACTCTGATGAATAAGCTCTATTCTATAACTGGTTGTTACATGCCGACATTTCATAATCGTTTACTGTATTATCGCATTTTTTTATATATCATACAGTAAAAAGTAAACACGACGATTAATTAGTATATTCTTTGCCTTAATGTTTAAGAAAACTGCAGTTTTCTAAATGCAAACTGCCTTAATGGAATGAAATCTGCCTTAATCTATGTGAAATCTGCCTTAATCTAAATGAAAATTGCGCTAAAGTTATTGAAAACTGCCGTTTTCTAAACGCAAAGTGCCTTAATCCAAATGAAAATTGCCGTGAAGTCATTGCAAAAAGCTGTAAGAATCACGGTCGAAGAAGAATCGACGTGCGATGTTGGCGCCATCCGATGGCAAAACTGTCAGTGGGCAAACAAACAAACAAGTAACAGAAAATGAATATTATATATACAGGGTGTTTCAAAATTATGTACAATAAATTTAGTGACATATTCTTCAGGTCAAAAGAAGACGAAAATGTTCTATAACACTTTGTCTGGAAACGATTTGTTTGCGAGTAATCCAATATCATACAGTAGGGAAGCAGGGTAATTAGCGGACGATAATTTAGCAGTTCCAGCGTTTCGACCCAACACTAGGTTGAGTGGTTTGTTCCATTTAAACCTACTTTAGGGTTGTTCCATTAGTTGTGTACGGTTGTTTCCATTACTGTAGTTTCACTACTGTACATCCACTAGGAATATCAATTTCAGAACGTTTGCGCGCATTACGATTTACGTAAAAAAAGTCGTGTACACGTATTCCAGTGCAGAATACACTGACATGCACCTAATGTATGGTCTTGCGGACGGAAATGCTGTGGAAGCAAGAAGACTCTACCAAGAACGCTTTCCGAATAGACGTTTGCAAAATAACCGAACATTTGTATCTGTCGACAGACATTTGAGGGAGCGTGATTCCTTTGGCCGTCAAACAGGACAAGGGCGGCCTGTAGCACATTCTCCGGATGAGGAGGATGTGATAATTGACATCATACATGATGAACCACAGACAAGCACCCGTCGTATTTCTTCCATGGTACACATTCCGCACTCATCTGTTTGGCGCATTCTTCACCGTCAGCTTTTGCATCCATACCACCTGCAACTGGTTCAGGCACTGAACCCAACGGACTATCCACACCGACAACGATTTTGCCAATTGATACAACGTCGTCATGCTGCAGACCCTAGTTGTCTCAGCCAGATACTTTTTACGGACGAAGCAACCTTCACCTGGACAGGAATGGTAAATTCTCACAACCAGCACCATTGGGCAGATGCTAACCCGCATGTTACCAGAGCTCGAGCGCATCAAGCGCGTTTCTCCGTGAACATTTGGTGTGCAATTGTCGGAAATAACTTAATTGGCCCTTATGTGTTGCCGCCACGATTGACTGGGCGAACGTATCTTTTGTTTCTGCAGAATGCATTGCCAGAATTACTGGAAGATGTTTCTCTTTGGATAAGATCTAACATGTGGTTCATGCATGATGGCGCTCCAGCACATTTCAGCCATGTTGTGCGAGCATACCTTAATGCTGCATACACGAACCGGTGGATGGGTCGAGGTGGACCGGTAGCCTGGCCTGCAAGATCACCCGACCTTAATCCCTTGGACTTTTTTCTGTGGGGTCATGTGAAAACGATCGTCTACAGCACAGAAGTTCCTAACATTATGGATCTGCGACAACGAATTGAAAATGCATGCCAAACTATTCGTAATGCTGGCGACGAACTCTTCCATGACATCAGACGGTCGCTCATGCAACGAACCGAAGCGTGCGTGCGAGCTGGTGGCGGGCAGTTTGAAGAATTCCTGTAATGGAGCCACGGGTTTAGTTGGCTGTATCGCGTAAATAAATCGTTTCCAGACAAAGTGCTATAAAACATTTTCGTCTTCTTTTGACCTGAAGAATATGTCACTAAATTTATTGTACATAATTTTGAAACACCCTGCATAAAAAGATAAGATAAGATAAGATTAATGCCCAATATCAAGTGTGAGCTATGTAATGCATTCACGTTGATTTAATAATTATTTATTAAAAAATTTTGCAGAATACACTAAATTAGGCAGTATTATGTCATCAAATTCTGGCCCAATTCAATTCCGGCACCATTGAAACTGTAAATGAAACTACAGCTTTCTAGCTGCATGCGGAGTTGGACCAACACCACCTAAAAAGATAAGGCCTGAGCACTGCGTCATCAAATTTAGACGGCCAATGCAACTTTCATTGTCTTCTAAGTTTGATGACACAGTGCTCAGGCCTTATCTTTAGGTGGTGTTGGTTGGGCTAAAGCTCTATATATACAGAACTTTAGAGCCGATTATACATGCAGCGCCATTTTTCAATGGAGTTCCCGCCCAATCGGGAGCTAGAAATTTTAGCTTCATTTTTCAGTGGAGCTCGATGACCATTTATATCTATAGAACATGATTTCTACTAATGATTAGCCCTAAATTATGACTTCGTATGATGTAACACTGTATGATTTTTTCGTGCGCAGGTCTTCTCTCTAGGTGGTGTTGCCTGGGCACTCAAAGGACACCTGACCATCGAGTCTAAGCAACAATCCAACCTTCATTGTCTCCATCTTGGATTTTAATAATCAATGTTTTTTCATTTGTTGGAAATAATGAATATTGGATTGTTGCTCAGATCCCGATGGTCAGGGGAGTTTTTGCTGGTGCAGAGTTCATTAATAATGTATCGACGTGATTTTTAGACCATTCAGACAGCATTTATAAATTCAAATTTTAATCCAATATATAAATTACACGGTTGGAATGGGAAAACTGGTTGCTATTAGGTTGATAATTCACTTTTTGATATCTGTCAAAACACGCCTGCGAGAACGTTATAAAATCGTTTTTTCATGTTAAAGAATATTGGAGTCGCAGTCGGGGATGGCGAAGGCACTCTTCCCAAATTTCGTTTTAGCCAAGTTGAAATCAAACAATCCTAATTCAAGATGTTTCTGGGGGAATTGGTGCTCTATAGTAAAGTTAAGCAAATACGTTATCAAATAAAAAAATTCATACCATCTTTCGGATCAACTGACTAATTGGTGCGCTTTATCCATCTTCGTTTCTCTAAATGCTCATTAGCTGTCAGCTAGCTATAGAAGAGCAACAATGCTGTTTCTTTTTCGCTTCTTTTTAGTCTGAAACCTTTAGGCAAAATTTCAAAATGAAGCAAATATCAAATGCCTTAAAAAAAAGCTCAAAATTTTGCGATAAAAATAAGAGACTGGCTATCTCAACTTATTTGCGTTAGTTAATTTCCTGAGCACTGTCTCAGAAATAAAGGATACAATCACCATTACATGTACACAAATGGTTGTGCATTATGCTTTGTGTGTCTTTGTAACCTGTATGTATGCGTGGGTGTGTCTCTTCGATTTCTTTAAAAGTTTCAACCAAAAAGTTGATTACACCTTAGGAATAAAGAAAAAAAATAATGTGGGTTTCGACGATATGATCGACAGGAACTGATTGTTGTCAAATATTTCAAAAACTGACAAATAAATTCAATGTTTAGTGAAATTTTGTCATGAAAAAATTGTTTATTCCATTCTTATTAAAAGGATAATGTGACATGTGTGTGCCACGGCTGTACTCAGGGGGAAGTGGGCGGGGCCTGAGAGGGCTACCCCCCCCCCCCCCGACATGGGCGGACATGTCAACCTGGGGACCCACCCACAAGCAGGATTGGGCCAACTCCCCCTTAGCTACCTCCCCCCGAAAAATAATTCTGGATACGGCCTTCTTATGTGCCATCAGAAGAAAAAAAAAATTGGGCCTATTTATCCCAGTCATATTTGTTCAAGGAGGAGGAGACGCACACCTAACGACTTATCTCAAAAGTCGCGAAGGCTTAAACTGGGTGTTCATAAGAGTAATTTAGCTAGAACGTTAACATTAAAACGCAGTAAAAAATTAGGAGTAAAGAAAAGAAGGATGCGTTGATTCATAATGATTACTTTCAATTAATGAATCTTTCTTCCATAATTATTTTCATATTTTTAATAAATTATAGCAAACCTGCTTTGACAAACGTGACGACATAGATATCGTCCTCTCTGGCTTCGAATTTTTCCAACTTCTTCAAGCTAATGGGCGCATTATCTGGAAGTATTATGTTGTAGGGTTCTACCAAATAAGCTTTCTTCATTCCTATGAAATTCTTCAGGAGTTTCTCATCGTTAACTTCCTTCAGAGTATAATCCATTTTCTACGAAAAAATTTTAATATTTATTGTACAAACCAAGTTATTATAGACAAACATAAGACTGATAACTGAAATGTTATATTGGACATTAATGATAATACAACAGAATAAAAATTTTTTCTGAAACTTTTGATCACATGCTGTACTCTCTACAACGAAAGATGGACGTTGCAATACAAGGTGCTTTTTAAAAAGATGCCTTGAGATTCCTAGCGATGTTCTGGACATTAAAATAAACACAAATTTCCTTATATGTTTTGTCGAAATTGCATTCCTCGTAAAATATGGTTAAACTCCGCCCATAACGAAAAGCGCATGAAAAAAGTAAACACCACCACGTGTTCCATTAATAGGTTTCTGCGAACTACATGTGCATTAATGTGTTGGCCCTACTCAACCACTGAAAGATTCGTAATTACTAGACCTCAGATAGGCCTCGGTGGCTCAGCGGTTGCGTGATCGCCTCTGATGCCCGAGTACGCGGGTTCGATCTCGGCCGAGGACGACGAGGATTTTTCAGGGGAAAATCCTGAGATCACGCACTTCCTTCGGAAGGGAAGTAAAGCCGTTGGTCCCGTGTAGTCGTTTGCCGGCTGCACGTTAAAGAACCCTTGCGAGGCAAAATTTGCGGCCCCTATAACGCCGTCCTGAAATGACCAAGGCAGTTGAAAAGGACGTTAATACTAAACAAACCAAACTAGACCTCAGAAATGAATATGTCCACAATTTAGGAAAAACGTGCAAATGGATAAATGATCGAGAGATACAGTATTAAAGTCTCCTTAAACCTACATTTCTTGTTGACTGGTTTGCGATTTTGTTAACGCAAAATTGCTTCGTTTAAAAATCGAGTTACAATTGAAAAAAGCATATTTAATCGAAGTATGTTTTCGATCACGCAGTTTCCATTAGCTTAATTTGGCTTTCTTGTGGGAGTGGTTGAGTTTAGGGCCAATACATTAGTGAACAGGTAGTTCGCAGAAACATATTAATGGAGCACGTGGTGGTGTTTACTTTTTTCATGTGCTTTTGTTTACGTTATGGGGGGAGTTTAACCAAATTTTACGAGGTGTTTACTCCTGTAAGGAATGCAATTTCGACAAAACGTATGAGGAAACTTGTGTTGTTTATTTTAAGGTGCAGAACATTGCTAGATATCTCACGACATCCTTTTCAAAAGCACTCTGTAAATTGGAAATCGAATTTTAATTCTTTAAGATTGTTTAATTTTCATTTTAACACTGTACAATAATTGAAATTGGAATTTAACTGACACGCAAAGTTGTTTTTTTGTTTTTTTGACAGAGTATAGACTTCCGTTTAGCTTCCTAAACACACAAATTATACAATTGAAATCATCTCATCCTCTACTGATGGTTGCATCGTACCAGATTGAGTCCAAAGTTAATCTATATTCCGACCCTTATAAAGAATTTAAACAAATCAGAAGAAAAATTAACTGGAGCATTATCACACGGTAGGATTGCTCGTCTTCGATTGACCAGTGCTGGATAGCGGAGTTTCAGAAAGATATAAACTCGGCGTTTAGTCATCAGGTCACGGTTCACAGCTTGCGCATCTGGAATATGCTCAAAGTGCATATCCGTCGAAATTCCACCGAACACATAACAAGGTCATATGGTTAACCGGGATGAAGCCACGATTTTCTATGTCCGAATTTCTGAACAATTTTTAATCATTTACAACAGCTTATACTTTTTTATCCTCAGTTACAATCCAGCGTCAGAAACAACATAAGGGTGGGGGTGTTAGCCAGCAGTTGGTACAAAGATCCATGCCTCATTATGATACTATTTTCTCATTAATATGTCAATTTAAGGGGAACTTCTCGACAGCACCTCGACAGTGGAGGTGTCGACTGATGGTGGTTTGGGAAGGGCCAAGTTCTGCTGGTAATCTGCGGATGGCAATGCTTTTTCAGCTGTTTGATCATTTCATCTTTGATGCAGTTGGCCCTGGACCTCAGGTTGACACTGGTACCATCTTCTTTGAAACGCTTAAACATTCGTGAGTTGACAATTCCTGGGCCTTCTGCGTCGTTGATTTCTTTCGCTTCAGTCCTCGTTGATTTCTTTCGCTTCTGGCCTTTATTCCAAAAGTAATACAAAATGGCCCGAATTACGTAGTTTTCGCTAGAAAACTTTAGCTATGAAACAAAAAACAGTTGAAAGAAATCAATGCATGTGATATAGGAAAATGAAGAGGAATAAATTCTCCACAAAATAAGTACAAATGTAACGGTGCATGATGTAACAGGAGATGCGTATACTTGGACAAGTATAAGCTGTTGCCAATAATACGAACGATTTTTTTAGGTGATAGTAGTCCTCGCCCTGGTCTTATTATAAATGAATGATAACGGGTATTTACATTTTAAATAATACAGGATGTGTATAAATGGAAGGACAATAAGTACCTAGCGTCATCTTTTGCATGATGACAAATTTAAAGTTCCTTATGCAAAATGTTCAAAACTCAAATGTGGATCTAAACATCACGCAAAGTTTGCTGAAAACCTGGCGAAAACGTCATTTAATCTCAAGTTGCGCAGTTCATTATTTTGTTAAGTGGAATAGACCAACGCCACCTAAAAAACAAAGCCTGGTCACTGCGTCATCACACCTGGGCTGACAATTCAACTTTCATTGTTTACAACAAACGAAAAAGCACCTGTTGTAATCAGCGTTTTTTCGTTTGTTGTAAACAATGAAAGTTGGATTGTCAGCCCTGGTTTGATGATGCAGTTCACAGGCAGTGAGAAGGCTTTGTTTTTTAGATGGCGTTGAATAGACCAACACCTCCTAGAAAGAAAGCCTCACAACTGAAACGTCATATATTGTTACATCATCATAATTCGACCATTGTTGATCGTATTTCTACCAATAGGAAGCCCTAAATTTGGTCGACTTATGATGATGTAACAATGCATGACTTTTCAGTTGTGAGGCTTTCTTTCTAGGAGGTGTTGAATATACTCAAATGCTCTTTGATTAAGACAATGTTTTATAACATTATGTATTGTTTTAAAACACAATGCACAATGTGCACGTTTTCAAAACAAGTAACCCTTATCGAAGTGCACATTTGCATACTAAACTAAACAATACTAGTTGCATGTCAGCATACTCTGTGTTTGTGTACATATTTTACTGTGTATAGTCCTCATCCGATATTTTAAACCTCGACCTTGAAGGGCTGGGATTATTCTATTGCTAAAATGGGAGGCAAGAGGATGGAAAAAATCTGATGTAGTGCAGGGAAGTACTAGTACTATATCAGATATTTTTCCATCCTCTTGCCTCCCATTTTCGCAATAGAATAATTCTAGCCCTTCAAGGTCGAGGTTTAACTTATCGGATGAGGACTATACATGTGATCACAGTATAACTTCGCAAGCACCTCAAAAGGCCATGAAAACCTAATATGTAAAGAAAACCAATTGTTGAAACCACGCAGCTCTACAGCAGTAATGTGCTTTTGTTTTGATTAAACGCGATGCATCATTGTGACGTCTGCAACACTATTTATTAACAAAGCACTACATTGTTTTTAAAACTTCCTCGTCCCTTTGAATTTAATGAATTGCTGGAAATAAAATCTTGCAAACATTCCCAAGAAAAACTTTGGTGTGACGCAATTATTAATGTGAAGGCACAAGATAGACTAATTAATGTATTATGAGCAATTGAGCAATCGTTCCTTGTCAAAGCGATCGTCGCGTGCTCATGTCAACAATTGTTAAAAGATAAACAAAGTAACATTTTATTCATTGTTGACTCATCACTATGAATCGATTGTTATATTAAAATGCCATTATTCTGGTATCTTAACGCTCACTGTTAGAGCACTTGCAATTGACTTGATGAGACCCACGAAAAAGCTTGAAAAGTTGATACAGCCGAGTTAAGGCCTCTTTCACACGACGCCACCAGAGTCAGGCCACGACCCTTTTTGAAGGCGCGTTTTTTGGTGGCGTGTTTAGATTTTCCACCCTCCAATGCGGCGACCGGAAATAACATCCAGATGGCGAACTGCCGAACACAAACATAAGAGACAGCATACTACCTGAGGAAAACTCTTGATCACATTAAGATGAGAACTCTAAAATTATCAGATAAGACCCATTAAAACCTATTTATTATCAAAATAACAGGAAATATAATTTCTTATTTCAAAAGTGAAAAATTTTGAGGATACAAAAGAATTAATAACAATCATACGTTGAATTAAATAATATGATTTATTATAAAGAGATTTAACACTTCAACAGATAAAAAAATCGAAATAAAAAAATTCATAAAAATGACCAGTCTATTAATTTTAATTCATATAAGAAGTCAATCATCATATACAGAGTGTTTTTGAATTGAGTACAGATTTTTTGGGAGATGATAGAAGAGGTCCTTAGAAGTATTTTTTGTCCTATGAACATGGGGTCCCCGCAGCTCCGTTTACTTACAATACTGCATTGAACAATCAAATGACACCGGGACGCAGTGTGCGTTAGTAGGCCTAGATTATTTTATTTGGTAGAACGTGGTTCAAATTCTAATGTATGCGGATGATCTTAAAATTTTTTCGTGCACTGACTGTTGGCAAAACTGTATTAAAATGCAAGAAACGTTGGACTCAATTCTCTCCTGGTCTAAATCGAACGGTCTAAGTCTTAACTCTAGCAAATCACAATAATTAATTTTATTTTTGACTATAACAGTGATTCTGCTATTGTGATAGTTTACAGTTTTAAACATCTTTTATTTAATAACTAACGGCACCAAATGTGTTGGAATACTGGACTTTAATTAATTTACTGTTAAATAATTAGTTACTGGTACAGAAATTTAAAGTTAAAATCTAAGATAAAATTCAAGTTATTTCAAAAATGATTGATTTGTCAAAACAAAACTCTCACAACATTTGTGAATTAAATTAAATTTAAGAGAAATGAAAAATTTCAGTATAGTGGATTTTACGTTTCAAACATCATTTAAAACTTACATTGCGTTGTGTATTGTTTTTAGAATTCAAAAATTCAATTTTAAAACGATTGTATGCACTAAATATCTTTTGCAGACAAGTCAGGCAACCAAAATGCCCAAGACCGATAGGATTTTAAAGAAATCGAGAACGAAAAGGAAAGTATTTGATATCTAAAGAAGCCTTTCATTGTTATGAATTAGATGAGGTTGCAAAGGAAGCCTCTGGTTGCTAAGAAAGGCGTACTTCTAAGGGAAACGTATACTTCAAACTGAATAAAAAATCTGAAAAGTTAAATGGAGAAAGTAGCATTTCTCTATAAATTAGAACATATACGAATCCTTTAATTTGTTAGCATTCCTATTTAATAATCTTTCTTCAAAAACTATTGCCAACGCTTTTCTACGTAAGCATATATCATTGAAGGGATGAGTAACTACCAGCTAATGTTAAAATTTGCCTAACACAAACGTAAGTAGTTACATGCCACATCTTAGTAGAGAAAGTATCCAATAGTTTCATAATGGTATCATTAAAACACGAATCATGGAACCAATTTCAATTATCATTAATTTTACGTTATATTCATTCATGGCACATTATTCCAAGTCGTTTGATATATTACATGCCACATTTTAGCATTGAAAGTTCCATTGAACCATAATGGGTCTACGAAAAGCAGGTCCCTTTGAACCGATTTCGACTATTAAGGATTTCTCAAAGATTTGCCTTAGAGCAAAGATGTGATCCGTCGTGCTTCGGCCAGGTCGGAAACCACACTGCTCCCCCAACAGTTTGGAGTCGACTATTTCCCGACTTCTCTTCTCCAGACACTTAGCGTACACTTTCCCAGGAATGCTGAGCAAAGAGATGCCTCGATAGTTGTTGCAATCTCTCTGATATCCCTTTTTGAAGATAGGGATCACAATTCCTGTCTGCCATTGCTTAGGGGCCTGTCCAGATATCCAAGCAACCTGACAGACTCGAGTCAGCCACAGGATACCATCCTGATTTAAAGCCTTTAACATCTCGGACCGGATTTCATCATCACCTGCAGCTTTGCCAGTCTTCAGGGACTTAATTGCCCATCTGACTTCTGTTTCAGTGATACTACCGTGACTATCTCCGCTCCAAGGTGCACCTCATGTGCCTCAGTTGTTGCTGTCACCAGATTAAGAAGAGATGCAAAGTATTCCTTCCACCTATGCAATACGCTCTCCTCCGTTTTCAGAAGCCTCCCATCTGAACTCTTAATAGTTGGTGATGAAAGAAACTTCTTGCCACGGAGGCGGCGCACGGTCTGCCAGAACACCTTGTTTGCCGAACCATAGTCTGCCTCCAATCTCTCCCCGAACTTCTCCCAGGCCTTGGCTTTAGCTGTTGATACTGTCTTTGCTGCTGCTTTTCGCGCCTCAGTGTACCGCACTCGACTCGAAGTTGACTTATTTGCAAGCCATAGCAAATAGGCTTCCTTCTTTGCCTTGACAGCTTCTTGGACTTCACCGTTCCACCATGCAGTCCTTTTCTCACCGCCCTGCGCCACACTCAGCAGCTTACGACCACAGCACAATGCAGCCGAAGTAATCACAGCAGTTTTAAACAGCAGTTTTTGTGAACCTCGAAAAAGCATATGACAGAGTTCCTCGGGAGAAGCTCTGGCAAGTGTTGCAAGAGTATGGAGTGGATGGGCAATTACCGGTTGCTATCATGTCTCTGTACGAAAGCTCTGAGATGTGTGTCCGGATAAATGGCATTAAGTCAAGACCGTTCACCGTGGGTGTTGGACTCCGCCAAGGGTGCGTACGATGAGATATCGCCGGATGTTTGGCAAGCCCAACCCTCCCCCATCGAAGGGGATAAACAGCAGCTCCGAACGGATGGGATGACGGACTGCCGAATAACCCCACACACAGTCAACTATCGCACTACGCACCTTCTTTAAATGAGACGGAGATGGCAAGGCAAACGGCACTTAGACGTCAAGATCGGTAGAACGAGGTGATAAAACGAGAGTGATTGACAAACATCGACGTGATAAAACGAGAGTGATTGTCAAGGCGGGCGATGCATTTGGTAATTACCAGCTGCCAGTGACAAGAGTCCATATTAGGTAGAAATGAAAACACACAATTTGCTCAGCACTGTAATTTGCTCACACCACGTTATTGGGAAGGATCGAAGATAGTCTGACGTCCATTTCCCAATAGCGATGCCTTTAGACTTGACGAGATTGATGGAACTTCCCCTTAAGAAGAGAAGACACCCCTGCCTAACGCCTTTGGACAGTTCGAAGAAAGGCGAGTTGGAGCCATTAATCGCCACACATGGTGTGCAGAAGCATACAGTGCTGAGATAATCGTAGCAAATTTCCGAAGATGAAGATGGTGAAACACTCGGAAAAGAACACGTGATTCACCTTGTCGAAGGCCTTTTCCTGGTCAAGACTTAGCACGGCGAGAGTCTGACGACGCACACATGCTTCCTCCATAACACATTTGATGGTAATCAGATTGCAGATTGTCGGACATCCTGCGAGATGGAACGGAGCAGGATTGCCCGGATGGAAAAACTCGTCGGCGAAACATTTGAGCCGTTGTTGTAGCACACAAGTGAATAAATTGTAATCTGTGTTAAGTAGAGTAATAGGCCTCCACTGGGTGACGAGTTCAAGATCCGGTATCTTCGGAAGCAAGATGATTCTCCCCGCGGTAAAGTCCGACGTGATGGAGGAAGGGTCCTTGAGGATCGCATTGAACACTTGCACCAGGAAAGGACCAAGAAGTTTCCAAGTCACATTAAAGAACGAGTACGAGATGCCGTCTAATCCAGGGCTGGACTGATGACGGCCATCCATCGACAGAAACTTCTTAACTTCATCTTCGGAAAAGGGATGGGTAATTGACAGATCAGCGACAGCAGTGAAAGGTCTAAGTGCCTCGATCTACTTCGTCGTGGCGTCGGATGGAAAAATTGGGTGGCCAAAAAACGATGAAAAATGAGAGTGGAAAGCAGACAAGATGTCAGAGTCTGTTTCCACTGTCTCATTCCCCACCACCAAACGATGACACTTCTTATTGGCGCGACGCCTCTCCTCTGCGAACGCAGCTGACGACATATGTCGGACGTCAGACGCCCAGGACAGTTTGGCCCTGAGAGCTGCGCCGGCGGCCATGCGGATCATTAGAGCGTTGATCTCGCTCTTCACCTGGCGGATGTCATCAGCATATGCCTCCTTCGGGACGGAACAGCGGAGGCGCAGGATTTCTTGCAGCATGAGGAGATGGCGCCGATTGCGTCTAGCGGCGTCCAACCCAATCTTTCTGAAACAGAGGGACTTACGATGACTTCAGCAGAGGGACTTTCCTCCAACATCGGGGAAACACATGGCGAAGGAGGAGGAGAAGCAACAGTCGCACGAATCACACGAGGCCGAGGAGGGGGAGGTGGCATTTCTCTTCCAGGAGTCGTAGGAAGAGGCGACGATGGTGGGGTCGTCTTCGATTTCCTCGGTGAAGGAAGAGGCGAGGATGGTGGAGCCATCTTCGATTTCCTCGGTGGAGGAAGAGGCGTGGTTGCTCGGCTTGGCTCTGGTGACTTGGCCGGAGAAGTCATCTTAGCTGGTTGCTGGGACGACATTCCTCGAGGCGGTGGCGTTGGGGCTGCTGATAGAGCATCTGACCTCTCCTGGCACTGGTGGAATTTGTGCACGGTCTTGTGGCAGAAATCACATTTCCGAAGGAGAGGACAGTCTTTTCTAACGTGGGAAGTCTTTTTGCAGTACCAGCAGCACTGCCTCTGTCCCTTGTAAGACACAGAGACTTTGCCTCTGCGCATCACAACGAACTCAGGAATGTCTCTATGGAGCTCCATGTAGACCACGATGTCGCCCGTCATCTGAAGAAGAGAATCTGGGTGCAGGGGGTACGAAATTCTTCGCACCAACATATAGTCTCGGAGATATTTTTCAGCCATCAGTGGTGATGCGCCCTGGATGAGAACTGTAACATATCCGGGTTCAAGATAACTCAGGTGGACGGTGGTTTGCCCAACCTTGATGCAGTCAGCAACCACTATGCGGTCTGCCACATTCTGTTGCCTGCAGAGCATCCTCGACTCGGTCGGAGAGAGCCTCTGCAGGACAGAAACAGCGGGATGACCCGACGGGAGGACAGGAGGAATACTCGTTTTGGAGTATACGGCAACTCCTTCATGAACATGCCGACAGAGAAGGGCCCGTCGGCAATCATGTCGACCATGCATTCCATGGTGACAATAAAGTTTAAAAAGTTGAAAGAATGGAAGGCCTCCCCCAGGAGACACCAGGGGGCGGGAACGCTATTGCACACTAAACACTCAAGACATGTTTGTAGCGTGGCAGAGTAGCAGAACAGAAGTGAGGAA
Organism: Rhysida immarginata; assembly: GCA_023313115.1. NCBI lineage: Eukaryota > Metazoa > Arthropoda > Chilopoda > Scolopendromorpha > Scolopendridae > Rhysida > Rhysida immarginata. Next base: position 181,978 of record JAHWFO010083482.1, read on the forward strand.
AAATTTCATGTAAAAGAATTTATACTTTTGGAGCAACAATCTTAAGGTACACGGCTAGCACGTGGTGACAATAAGAAGTCACTTCCTACAGCATGAGTATGTAAATAGTAGAATATCTATAAAATTTTCCTCAACAAAGAAAGATTAAAGTTATATTGTTAACCACAAAAAAAATTACAAAGTTGTCAACATTACAGAAAACTAATTGTCTTATGATCAAAATATCAACAAAATATATTATGATCAAAAGAGGGATCCCAAAGTATTACACTTATAAGTATATTTCTTAAATCTAAAGGTGTCTTAGAATTTTTAAACAATTTTGTATGAACTAAAATCTAGACTTAAGTAGAAAATTTTTACGCACGATGATACTTCGTAAGATTTCGCCGAACTTATGAAACGGAGATTGTAAACACATTATGATTATACAGGGTCTTTATAATTAAAGTTCCATTTTGGCATGGCCATAAAAAAAACTACTGGACCAAAAGCTATAATACTTGGTAATATTATACAAGAGGGCATGGGAAGTTCATACCCACCAAAAAAAAAATTAGTTCAAAAGGTCACCACCAGCATGGAATGGCGCTCTATGCAATATTCGTATACGAAATTAGACACGAAGACACAGGTTAACAAGTCTTTAATCGTTACTAAAATTAGTTACATGACTAAAATTATTTGTAGAAACGATTAAAGATTTGTTAACTTGTGTCTTCGTGTCTAATTTCGTATACGAATATTGCATAGAGCGCCATTCCATGCTGGTGTTGACCTTTTGAACTATTTTTTTTTTTTGGTGGGTATGAACTTCCCATGCCCTCTTGTATAATATTACCAAGTATTATAGCTTTTGGTCCAGTAGTTTTTTTTATTATGGCCATGTCAAAATGTAACTTTAATTATAAAGACCCTGTATATAACTACTGTATGTAGTTAGCTAACCAAAATAGAGTATATAAAAAAAACTAATCAATGTATGTTTATCCATATTTTACTCAAAGTTAAACAAATGTACAAAGTTCCAAATGTAAAACATTTAAGTCAAGAATCCAGTTTTGTTACAAAAAGGATAAGGAGTGACTCAACCAAACTAAACACAATGCCATGAAAAATTATTCAAAATTGGGGAAAACATTTAAGACAAAACCACATTCATTCCAAAAAAAAATAATTAGAGAAATAATTAATAAAGACATGAAGATTAAAACATCTTATGGTGATAATGACACACCTGGGCTAAACAATAATACTAAAATGAATTGATAAATGAAAGATCATTAGAATTAAGAATATTATGACAAAGTTGGGGCAAAACAAGAAAATGAATTAATAAGTTCATATGTCGGCCGACCAAAGGAAATTCATGGCAAAGAGTTGCTTGCGGTAAATTAAATAATGTGATGTGGAAAATATTCACACATTACACTTGCGGTAAATTAAAGAATGAAGTTAAATATTTAGGCATTTTATTTGATTATAACTTAACTTTTACCTCGCATATTGATAACATCATAGGAGATGTTTCCCGTAGAATTGGCCTCTTGAAAAGGCTTACCGCATTTTTCAAAAATCCATTAACTATCATAAAGTTATTTACTTTTATTGTAGTTCCTAAAGTCATATATGGCGTGTTAATTTGGTTTACTCATCGAACTCAAAACTTTTTACTCTTACAAAAGAAATTTCTTGCATTTTTAAATTTTCTCTCTAAAAATATAATAAGCATGATTTCTATATGAAACTTATAAATGTATTTACTCTTTCCAATGTCATTGGTAATATTTTACTTAATGTCCTTAAGAGGATTGTGTCTGGGGCTGTTTGGATGCCCGAGGTTCTGTCACCTATCGGGCTGTCAGTTTCTAGAAAAAGTCGTCATAAGTATCTAGAACGAGGACACATGTTGGTGAGATTACTCCTTCTTATAAATTTGTTACTTTGTATAATAGAATCCATTCACATAAAGATGTAGACATTTTTAATGACCCAACCAGTTCTATTTTTAAGATTTTAAATATCTGATTTTGATTTATTTGTTCCGAAATGTACTCTTTCTCTTTTGATTTTTTTTCCCCGCTTGGGTTTTATTACCTGTGGGGGCAGTTTCTATTTGCTTGTATATTCTTATCTGAATAAATTAAATTAAATTAAAATAAATTAAAATTAAATTTTCTGAATTCTTAAAAATGAGAATCACCAGAATCAGTATAAAATATTTCATAAAACGTAACATCGGCGATAACATACGAAGCCAAGTGGTCTCTCGCGTGTAGGACAGAATGCAACCAGACAAAATTCATTCGAACAAAATGAAAAAAAAAAATGACGGCAAATTATACTGTTTAAATAAAAAATACAAAAACCCATAAAAATATGCATAAATCTAATTAAAAGCACAATAACATTAACATAAACCAAAAACCTCAAGAAAATATGAAAATTAAATAAATAAGAAAATTTTTTTACTTCAAACGCAATTTTATACCACAGCGCAATATCTAGAAATTATTTTTAACTATATTAAATATTTTCAATTATTTATTTTTTTAAAAGTTATTTTAAAAATCATACCTATTTTTATTTTAAAACAATATGAATTAAAACAACTATTTAATAATATTTATTTATTCTTTAAAATAAAATTGTTTATGAATTTATATGTATCAAAAATATTTATCTATCAAACACAATTTACTAAGACGAAAACTAATGATATTATCAGAAAAAATGGAAGGAAAAATTCCACGACCTGGATTCGAACTAGGAACCATGAAGTATTACGCTCATTGACTCTACCAATTGGACCATCGTGAACACGGTACAAAAAGGCTGTCAACGGGTGTTTACATTATCTCCAGTTGCCATGTAATAAATTTCCTATGTGTGTTTATCAACTTCTCTTACGTTTTGGAAAGGAGGAATTTCCGTTCTGCACGCTGGTGCACGTTCTGCATCCGCCCTATCATTGGGCCTCCATCTTGACTACCTTGTATTCTTTAAGAATACCTGGTGACAGCTTTAAAGACTAAAGGGGTAATAAAATGGATAAAAGTAGGCCTAGGTAAAAGTGAAATAGAAACTCTGTCTTGGTATACAGGGTGAATACAAAAGCCTGAACCCCCTTTTATTTTTTGAACCGAAGCAGATATGTCAATTTTGATGAATCCAATGAATAGGAAGTTGTGGGTGGCCTATCCCATGGTGCACTTTTCATCATCCCAAATATGCAAATTAGGACACATTCAAAATTTATCTCAAAAACCGTAAGGGATAGAGAAAAAAAACAATTGCAAACTTGTTCAGCATAAAAAAACAAAACAAAACAAAAATAAATCATCCAAATCGGACCAACCAATCACCCATAATCACGCTACAAACAGTCACACTGCACAAGGAAAACTGAATGTTGATATTTCCACCATGTAAAGCATGCAAATCAAAAGTTTAACATAAATTACCATTTTGACATTCACTTTCATGCGGAAAAGCAAATAAAAGGCATGTTTCAGCACACAGAAGACAGAGCAATTCCAGGATGGCAAGCTACACTGTTCCGGAAATGGTCAACATGATCTTCTGCTTCGGAGAGGCAAGGAGAAACCTACATGCTGCAGTTAGGTTGTATCGAGACAAATACCCTAACGAACGCCATCCATCTCGTCAAACAATGCGTCACATTATTCAAAGATTCGAGGCTACAGGGAATGTTAATGCAGAACGAGGACGACCAACGGCACAAGGCGACGAGGATACAACAACACTAGTTCTGGCTGCAGTTGCTGCAAATCCCCACACAAGCAACAGAGCAATTGCTGCAGATGTTGGGTGCCATCAGAGAACTGTTCTCAACATTCTACACGCACATCATTTTCACCCATACCATATTCATTGTCACCAGGAGTTACTGCCATGGGATTATGTTGCTAGGGCCGCCTTCTGCAACTGGTTACTTACCTGCCTGGATGACAATCCAAACTTCATTCATGAGGTGTTGTGGACAGATGAAGCCCAGTTCACCAGGGATGGGGTTTTCAACAGGCACAACCATCATCATTGGGCAGACGTAAACCCACGATGTCTGCGAGAAGCAACTCATCAAGTGAACTGGAGAATCGATGTGTGGTGTGGATTGTACAACGACACTGTGATTGGACCGTATTTTTACGATGGAACACTGACTGCAGAACGCTACCGGGCTGAAATTCTCAACGTGGTAGTCACAGACTTCATTGACAATTTGCCATTGGCCTCGTATCAGCGCACGTGGTTTCAGCATGATGGAGCTCCTCCATATTTACGGGTTGGTCGTTCGCGAGCGTCTAAGTGAGATGTTTGGATAACAATGGATTGGCCGAGGAGGACCAGTTCGTTGGCCATCCCGCTCCCCTGATTTTACACCACTTGACTTTTTCTTGTGGGGATACCTGAAGGACAAGGTTTATGCTACGCAGCCCGCCTCACTGGAGGATCTGGTTCAACGAATCCAGGAAGCGTGCCGATGTTTTGGCGTCAGTTAGGTTCCGTGCCCAATTGTGTTATGCTGCCCACGGTCGTCACATCGAGCCGTTTGTTGATTAACTTTTTTTTTAAACTGTTTGAATTAACTTGTTTGTGCAGTGTGACTGTTTGTAAGCTACAAACAGTTCACTACGTGATTGTGGGTGATTGGTTGGTCCGATTTGGATCATTTTTTTTTGTTTGTTTTTTTATGCTGAACAAGTTTGCAATTGGGTTTTTTTCTCTATCCCTTACGGTTTTTGAGATAAATTTTGAATGTGTTCTAATTTGCATATTTGGGATGATGAAAAGTGCACCATGGGATAGGCCACCCACAACTTCCTATTCATTGGAGTCATCAAAATTGAAATATCTGCTTCGATTCAAAAAATAATAGGGGCGTTCAGACTTTTGTATTCACTCTGTATAGGAAAAGTAAATTAAGGAATTTTTAGCATTGAATCAATATAAATTAATAAAATCGAAATGATTTAAATATAATAATGAAAAATAATAATATTTTAATAATGATATAACATTATTCATAACATAATTTAAATTTTAGTGGACTTTACTTGAATTAATGAAATACTTGAGATTAAAAATATTCATGCTAACTGATCGTTTTCGGTTTTACCCATTTGCAGGTTATCATTGCAAATATCATGCCAACATCAGGTTCTCCAACTTCATATAGGCTACTTACCCTTGAACTTAATCTTAAATTTCTTCATTTTAAAGCTCAAGGACATAAATGATTTCAAAAGTTGGAGACGTGAAAAGCAATTAGATGAAAATAATTAAAGTTAACTGATCGACTTGGACAATGGCCAGTGCAATAATGTTAAATGTTAATGTTTTGTTAACAATCAACTCCTTAAATATACATGATCTTAAAAATCTATATACATCGTTTCAGTCACTTCATAATACAAATAGATTACATGGTAGGGAATCTTTCCCACTCACAGTTCGACAAAAAAAACAAAGAATATTAGTTTTTTTAATGAAAAATCAAGTAATCTTTATTCAGTTTTAACATTTTTCATAACTTGACTGCATAAGCGACTGAAAGAATTTGAAATTTTGTCGTTAAGCGGTGCTAGTTTTTATCGTTTTGCGTCTACTTTTTTCAGGACACGTTTGAAAGCCAAATGGATAGGCTTTCTATATCTTGTAAGCTGATTCTATTTAATGGATTATTTGAAGGACTCATTGAATAAAATGGTTATAAAGTTTTCTTTTTTGTGTGTATATAAACTGAATATTTAGAAAACGATAAAATAATATTATTTACAGATATAAGAAGTTATTTTGATATTTACAATGTGGACGATATATTGTTAAAATGCCGTTAATTCTTAATAATGCTTCTTTCATGAATATACCAACTACGAAAATCAGTGGAATTTTGACTTTCCTTGCGTTCCAAAATGTTCAGTTTTTATTAAAAACCCAAAAATCACATAGCAAAAAACCCGGTGAAAAAATCTCATCCCCTGCCCTTTATCGAGTGGGTAAAGTGAAATGTATGGCTAGCTAATGTAGACAAAAACAGAAAAACTCATTTCCCATTTCCCATGTACAGTTTTCAAATTTCATAATGTTTTTCCTGGGGGGAAAAGCCCCGTCGAGTTTATTAGCTTTTCAGGGTAACGACTCATTCATTCTCATTAATTTTCCAAATGTAGGCCCTACTGCTTTCTAATAAGTATGGTTTTTGTCCACATCGGCTAGCCATATCTTTCACTTTACCCACTAGATTTTTTCACCGGATATTTTGCTAAACCCACATTTTACATGATGCTCTACAACTTTCTAAATAACACATGGGGTCTAACCCCTACCCCTACAAAATTAAAGATTTCAAAATTTGCCCCTTGACCCCCAGGGACGCGAAATGTTTTTATTCTGAATTAGGGGACATCAAAACCAAATAATCAATATTCATTTCCCCCCCACCTATTCCCCTTGAGCCGTTATTTGGACGTAAAGACGGGACACCAATTATGAAACACCCAGTAGATTATGAGCACGTGCGCGCGCCGATGTCAATAACGCTTAAAAGATGAACAGAAAGTAACAATGTATTCCTTCTTGACAAATCGATTGTTACTTGGTATTCTTTACGCCATTATCTTGGTATTCTTTACGCTCACTGTTTTAGCACGTGAATTCGACTTGAAGGGGTCCACGAAAAATTCTGAAAAGTTCATACGGCCGAGCTAAGACTTTGATGGTCATATTTCTGAAAACAGAATTTGAAAAAGTTGATCCGTTTTCAAGTTATCGTGCAAACGGCGGACGGACGGCCAGATAAACGTACAGACCAAGGGCGCATTCTTATAAGTAGCTTGTATGCTAAAGCTCCTAATAAAATCTTGCAAACATTTCAAAGAGGAGCTTTAGCTGCGACAAAGCGATTATCGTGTGTGCGTGCCCAGGTCAACAGTGCTTTAAAGATAAACAGAAAGTAACAATATATTCATTCTGGATTCGTCAATACGAATCGATTATAATTATTAAGAGCTTTAGCATAAAAACTACTTTTAAGAATGCGCCCTTGGTCTGTACGTTTATCCGTCCGTCCGTCTGCCCGCCGTTTGCACGATAACTTGAAAACGGATTAACTTTTTCAAATTCTGTTTTCAGAAATATGACCATCAAAGTCTTAGCTCGGCCGTATCAACTTTTCAGAATTTTTTGTGGACCCTTCAAGACGAATTCACTGCTAAAACAGTGAGTGTAAAGAATTCATAGATACTGGCATGTCATATAAAAATCGATTTGTCAAGAAGGAATATATTGTTACTTTCTGTTCATCTTTTAAGCATTATTGACATCGGCGCGGGCACGTGAAATCGCTTTGTCGACGCACGATTGCTCAAGTGCTCATAATCTATAAGCTTATTATTAAGTAGCGGAAAAATGGAGCTACTTATTGGTTTTATTTTACACGCGATTTGAATCACCCTTCATCATTTCTACATTTTTTGAGGTAGAAGGTTGAAATTCGGAATGTATCTTACTATGGGCATGTGGACCTTCACTATTTAGTTTGGTTTTGATTAGCCCAATAAGGTCGGAGTTTTGGGGGTGAAAATTAGAGGGGACCAAAAGGTTTAGGTGTATTTATGCATATAAAGGAGTGAAATTTGGTATGCAGATTCCTATAAGCAAGATCTCCATTCTATAAAAAAATTTTTTTTCTCGAGATATCCATGCCTTCCCGATTCGGTGGCGGAAATTCATCGAAAAGACAGAGACTACATTGAAAAATAGTGTACCAACTCTGTCTGTAATAAAGGAGCTGTAAAAAATATTTCATGTTTACATTTGACTGACCCTCGTAAGTAGAATAAGAATGGAGCTTTATAATGTAGTTTTATAATGTCAGTCCTTCCACCTTCATAATTTCTATATTTTTTTGAGGTAGAAGGTTGAAATTCGGAATGTAGCTTACTATGGGCATGTTCATCTGCGCTATTTAGTTTGGTTTTGTTTGGTATACGGGGAGGTCGGAATTACGGGGGTGGGAATCAGAGGGCAACATATCTATGTGGTATTTAGGTACGTAAAGGCGTAAAATTCAGTATCTAGATTCCTCTAGGCAAGATCTACATTACTAAGAACTTTAGGCCCAATTGTTCCAGTGGGATTAGATTTGCGGGGGTGGCAGTTACTTGGTCCTTAGAACTATGGCAACATATGGCATGTGATATATCATAAGTTCGGAAATGATGAGAAAGGAAAGAAGATACGAGGTTTTTTACATTTTTTACATATTACGTTCGAGAAAATCAATTTATTGATTAAAAAAAAAAACTGGGGAGAGGTAAAAAGTGCAGATAAGGGGTAAAAATAGATGACTTGTCTTATCCTACTCGGGAGGCGGGGGAAGAATTAATTTCTTTTTAATATACGTATAAATGTATTTCTGCTTCACTGGTAAAGCTCCTCCTTGGAATGTTTACAAGATTTTATCTGTGGCTCCGTTAAAAAGTTAAAGCGCTTTAAAGTTTTGTGACGTCACTTCCGGAAATCTATCTTGATACAGACGCTGAGCTATTTTTAACTTAGCGCTTTAACTTTTTAACGGAGCCTCAGATCGAAAAACGCGACTAGACTTTTTTGCTCAGAATTTCACCCTCTACCTGACTTTTCATTTGGGTACGACCTTTTAGAATCACCCTGGCCGATACCGATATTCCTTACCGATACCGAACTTTAAAGCGCTATAACTTTTTAACGGAGCCACAGGACGAAAAACGCGACTAGTCTTTTTTGCTCAGAGTTTCATCCTCTACATATCTTATATTTGTGAAACGTCGTCCATTTACACCCTGTATGTGAGACATGCCACATTATTTTGGTAATCTTAACGATCACTATTGGAGCAGGGTCCACGAAAAAGATTGAAAAGTTGTTACAGCCGAGCTAAAATTTTGACGATCATATTGTCGAAAACATAATTGGATTAAAGATAGATTAATAATAATACTCAATTCTCTTGAATGCATCAGAACATGTTTAATGGATCTACAGTATACTGCAAGTGAATATAAAACAGTTTGTTTTCCGCATTAACATGATGCGGATATATATTTCTACAGGTTTTCGAAATGTGTACATATTTTACATATACAGTAGTTTAGC